>CM040421.1:15480976-15810976 GCA_022702705.1 Papilionanthe hookeriana x Papilionanthe teres | reverse complement strand
CTCAATTTAAATCAGACATATTTGTCTTTATGAATTCAATATTTTGGGGTTTTCAAGGTTGGATATGAAAAATTCATATGGGAAAAAATCAAATAAGAACAGTTATGGTAGAATCCAAAGGAAGGAAGGTAGCGGACGTTACAGATCCTGACGAGAACCTTTGTAACTTCCCAAACTATCATATGGTTTGGCTTCATTTTCAAGAGATAGTTGTCGGCATATTTTTAGGTTATGTGTTTTGAAAAAGGGGGTCGCCTACAGAAATTGTCGGAAAATTTTAGATTTTAAATTTAATTTAAATATATATATATATATATATATATATATATATATATATATATATATAATTTAGAAAGTAGCATTTGATTTTGAAAATAGTTTTAAGTTTGAAAATTTTAAGATATGAAATCAAACCGATCTCACATCCCAAATAGTTTATATAAACGAACACCGCATCACAAACCATGTATCTATCCCGAAGAATAGACACACTGCTTGATGATGGGGCTCGATTAAATAAACTGAAGATTTGTGACATTCGTTTGGTTTGCGAACCAATTTTATAAGCCTAACAAGTTCCCCCGCTTAATATAAATGAATTAAGCGAGGTTTATATTACTCGGGTTCTTAAAGTTCCCTATAAGCGGCAAGCCCCTATAGTTAATTACATCTTAAATGACGGTAATCATTTAAGAAAACTGTCAATTAAGATCAGTGGTTTTGCTCTCAAGAATTTCAAAGTTTAAGGTTTTCAAAGAATTGAATTTTGGAAATTTCAATTGGGAATGGATCAAATTTGGAACAGTTTATTTTAAGAATCCAAAGGAAGAGAAGTAGGGGATGTCACGGACCCGAAGTGGACTTCGGTGACTTCCCAACTATCCTATGGTTTGGCTTCAATTTGAGAGTTTATTTAATGTTGTAATCCTGCCAATTTCAATTAATTAGGACTTATATTTGTATGACATGATCATACAAGTAGCCTCGAAGATGTGAGGGTTTATGTCGTACCAAACAACTACCTCGGAATCCTAAGACCTGTTAGGACTTAATTTGCATAGCATGATTATACAAATGCCTAACGAAAAGTTGAGGATTTATGTTGCACTAGGCAAACTACCTCGAAATCCTATGGCTTGGTTATTTAATTCTAAGAATGGTTTTGCTGAAGTAGACCCGAGTTTCTCCGAAGAAGATGGTCGTGCTCGCCCACCGTGCTCCAAGCTCCTTGTCGTTGCAGAGGTTTAGTTTTAGAAAATGATAATCAAGAGATGAGAGAAGTGTTTTGGCTCGTACTTAGCTTTTAAAGTCCAAATATCTTTAATGTTTTAATTAGAACAAATCTTAAAGTTGTTTAAACGAACCGATTAAGATCCCACGGTTCCATCATTCCGACACCGTTATTTTTATCGGATTCACTTAGTCCAGCATGAATTTGCTAAACTCAACTCGAATGAGTTCCACACTTTCATTTAGACACGTGGGAAATCCCGTTAGCAACATCGTAGGTTACATCATCCGAGGTATTCTCGATCATCCAACAAGACGTTTTAATTTAGTTATAGCTGTAGTTTTGTGTTTTGTTTGTAATTAAATTTTCGAGTTGTTTTATATTTTGAATGTTGTGGCGGTGAATTTTATCTTGTTGTGACTTTTAATTTAGTTTTGGGTTTCGGCTTGTAGCTATCATAAAGGTTTCGGCTTTCATGCAGGGTGTCAATCTTGTTTAACTTGCAAGAAAAGTGAAGTACAGTACAGGTAAGTAAATAAATTGCAATAAAATAAAAGCGTACCTGGAGGGTCTTCCCGTCATTCCATGCTACACTTAAAACACATTAAAGTATTTATATAATTTGCAAGAAAACACCTAGGTAAAGCTAAGGGAAGGTTTTGGTTGTCTACCAAAGTCCTAATATATTGCTAGTCAATCCCTATGACGTCAAGGTTCTTTTGTTTTGTTAAGAATGATTTTCTTCATCAAAGAACAATTAAGTTCAATTGTTCTTCTAAAATATCTCATCATATTGAGAAAGTGCTTAGGACGAGTCCTAAACATCTTTTCAATACTTCTGAGATTATTTTGAGTCCAAATGAATTTATTGTATTGGTGAATTAATCATCCAAGAATTTAGTTAAATCTTGATTTTTGCTCAGTGAATTAGGATGTTTGATTATCCTATGAGTGGAGTGATATTTCACTTAATGCTCCATTTAAGAGTTATGATAACGAAAGCCTTTAAGGGCAAATCAATTTATTAAAGATTTTAATGATTTAAAATTGGAATTCGATGATTTAAAGTGGTTTAATTTAGTTATGAAATTTTAATAATTTTAAGTTTGAATAGTGTTCAAGTTGTTTTAATTTAATTAAATCTTTACATTTTAAATGATCTCAATGTATTAGATTAATTTGGGTTGAAAGAGGTGTTTAGATTATTCAATTTAGATTTTAATGATTTAATTTTAATTTAATTGAAATATTTTAGGTTAATTTTTAATTATGAATTATTTTTTAGGTTGATTTTCTTTAATGTTTCAAATTTGTTTTAGATTTGTTTTTTTTAAGTGATTTCAAATTAATCTTAATGTTTTACTTATTTTGATTTGATTGTTAAATTACTTAATGTTTTAAGCTTTTAATTAAGGTTTATTTTCCTTTTAATTATTTAATTATTAATTTTAATTATCATTTTTGAGTTTGATTAAGAGTTGAATATTATTAAAGTGATTTATTTAGGGATATTAAATTAAAGGGTTATAGTCTCCCTAAGTTATACTTCCCATTTTAATAATTTAGATTAAAATTAATCTTCCAAAATTTAAATTGTTTAATTAATTAAAATTTACTTTAAATATTTTCAAGATGATTAATGGGTTCTACCCCTTAATTCCCTAGGTTTCAATCATCTAATGAAAGTTAAGATCAAATATTTTACCCTCCATTTTGATTAAACCTAAAGTTTTAATTATTGGTTAAAATTCTTAATCACTATTATGCCCTTTTAAGACTAATTATTTCATAACTCATCAAATTGAGCTCAAATGAGCATGAAATTTTTATGTCACTTCACTCACATGTCAATTAAGACACTAGAGGAGAAAATGTGATTTTTTGTGAATTTAATTTAATTTATATAATTATTTTTGTGAGAAAATGAGGGTTTCCAATGGAAATTCAACAACATGACCAAGGCAAGGTTTCTGTCCTTAAGAAAATTATGGGATGTTCCTAATGACATTGATGACCATTTTGACCAATTTTGGTGATTTTTTGAATTATATTCTATTTATTATAATTATTTTGAGTTTTGAAGTGTTAATTAATTATAAAATAAAATTAAAGTTGAAAAATAGATTTTATATTTTTCATAAATCTCTCTGACCGCAAGGAGTTCAGAGAAACAAATTTTATATTTTTCTGATTTTTTTTTGATTTATTAGAATTAATTTAGTGAAAATATAAGGAAATTCATTTTTTAATATTAAAAATTGTTTTCAGCCTTTAAAATTTAATATCTTAACCTAGAGACTTAGGAAAAATATTTAGTTTGTTCCTAAGTGATTAGGAAACAAAATATGACATTTTTATAATTTTTAAAATTTTTATGATTTTTATTATTTTTTTAATTATTAAAATATTAAAATATGATTAAAAATGAAAATTTTTAGAAAATTTTAATTTTAATTTTCTTAGACTCCCTAACATCGTAGAAGCCCCAAAACCATTTTGCGTGAATTTTTAAAATGTATTTTTGGAGTTATGAATTTTTAAAGTTTAATTTTGATCATGTGATTTAATTAATCCATTTAGTGGGACTAATCAATTCCAATTTATCTCAAATTTTTATGTGAGGTTCGTCTGTTCCTAAAGACCAGTGAAGAGTTGTTTTCAAGTTATTTTGATGTGTTGTTAATCCTAATTAATTAAAATTCAATTTTGAGTGTTTAGGCCAATTAGGATTATTCTTAATGAACTAACTCAAACCATAATTTTCCTCGGTCCTCTAATTCTAAGATACTTCTCCAAATTTTCCTAGAATTTTCTAAGTAACATGCTAATTACTAGAATTAAATATCAAAACGAGCACAAAAATTTGGAAAATCAATAACTTGCTATAGAGATGGCCTCCGACCTCGGAAAATTCGGTGAACGTTCCCAGCATCGTAGGCTACAAAAGCCCTATAATCTCATGCCATGGTGAATTATCTATGCAAATGGAGAATTAAAACATTGAAATGAGTAATTAATTAATTAAAAATAAAATACTCAACAAAATGACTTGATTTCTTTTCCACATTGCTCTCCTCTGTTCACTGAGCAAGAGGGTATTTTTATTTTATTTTTCTGATTTTTCTATGCAAAGTTATGGATTTTTCAATTTCTGGGTATTTAAATAAATAGAAAATAGCCAATTTATCTACTTATCCAGCGCGGCGCTGACTCAACCTCGGGGATCCGAAAGCCCACGCGGAGCGCTCCCATTCGACGCCGCCATCTGACTCGGATGCCACGCGGCCCGCGGTCTCGCTCCATCCTTCGATCCGGCGCAATCTGGACCGTCCATTCGATACACGCGCGATCGGACGACGCCTCGTCATCGTCTACGACTGGTGTCTCGTGAGCCGTTCACACTAAAACCCTAAGATCTCTCTCATTTCTCAATGAATTTTTGTGTTCTTAGGCTCTATGGATTCGTCTTAAGTAGACGAACACATCCATACGGTTTATATGCTATGAAATTAAGCCAAGCAAAATAGAGAATCGCTGGATGCTCGGGAGGAAGAAGGGGTCCATACCTTGGCTTTGAGAAGTGAAGCTTCAATCCCAAGGAAGCTCTAGATAAAGTCTCTAGCTCTGGGGAATTGCCTAGGTATGAAAGTGACCAAGGCCGATTTCAAAGCTTGGCCGATAGAGAGGATGGCTGGCCTGGTGAGGGGGCTTTCACTGGGGAACTCCTTCTCTTGGTCTTCGTGCAGGTGTGGGTGAGTTTAATTTGATTTTGGTGGAGGTTTCGTAGTTGTCCCGATTTTGGGTGGATTTTTTACCGAGAAATCGAGCTCCGTTAATGGGGATTAGGGCAAAGGGACACCAGGAATCAATCGCTTTGGGTCAGAGAAGGTCCCTGAGCAATTTTGGCGCAGTTTCGTTAAGCTCTAATTCATCACCTCGATTGGCCGAGAGGTGGTGGTGTTTGAATAGAGGTGGCTCGGAAGGCTCCCATGCGGGAGTCGAGGCTCGGGATCACTGCTTCTATGCAAGGGAAGAATAGTCATGGTGTCCAATCGAGTTGGGACAAGTCGCAAGGGAATCGAATATTCGAATCCATTTAGACCTTTCACCATGGGGTTTTCCTGACGCTCGTGGCCGTCGGCCAGGTCAGTCACCATCCGACTCGGTGTGGTCGAGGGTCGAATTTGGTAAGATCAATCGGCTATTGCCATGAGTAAGGAGGTTTGATTAAAATGGCATGTGGAAAGGGTCATTTTGGCTTCGATTTTGGTCAATTCATGTATTTGGGTTTGGTGCACCCACCAAGGGACCGATTCTGGGCCGAGGGAGGTCGTGAGTCGACTCGGTTCGAGTGAGAAGTCCCTATCCAAATATATTTGGATTAATTTTGGGTTAGGGTGGAACATGGGTATGGCTAATGACTTTTAGGGAGTGTTTAAAGGATCTCCTCCTTTTGCCATTTAGGGAGGGTTGAAAATCCTAAGATTCTCATGGCTTCCATGTGGCTTAAACATGGCTCCAAGGCTTGTCTCATGGCTTGCCTCATGGCTTCGCTCAATTTCATGGAAATGGGTTATTTGGAATTTTAAAAATTTTGAATTCTTTTGATGGGATATGTCATGATGCCATTTTGGTTTGATCAACATGATGGATTTTGGACATAGGGGGTGGTCTTGATTGAATGGATGATCAATGAAGATGTCGTGAGCTTTAGAATAAATTTTGGGCTTTTTGAACTTTGGTGAAAATGGGCTTTTAAAGGTTTTATGGAAGTGGACTTTTAGATTTTAAAATGGACTTTTGGATGAAAGTTTTGTGAAGGAACATGCCAAATAAATGTTGGGTTTAGTTTAGGGAAGTATCATGAGTGATTTGGAAAAGGTTTGGTGTCATTTGAGTTGAATTGGATTTAATTTGGGTCTTTTTGATAATGGGTTCAAAATGGGCCAAAAAGGACTAACTTGGGCTATCTTGGGCTAAGGTTGGGCTAATTTTGGTTTTAATGTAATATTAATGTTAGGAAATGTTTATGAGAGTGTTACAAAGAGTTTTCAATTTTTGTTGGGTTTTGATTTAGGGATTTGGGCCTATTTGGGTTAGGTTTGGGTTTAGGCCAATTTAGGGGATTTTGGTTTTGGGTTAGGTTTGGGTGGAGTTTAAGTTCAAACTTGGGGCAAATAAAGTTAGTGTTTTGTTTGTGGGGATGTTAGGAAAGCTTAGAAAAATATTTGGGGCTAATTGGAGTTAAGTTGGGTTAGTTTGGGATAAGTTTAGGTCATGGGCCAAAATTGGGCTTTAAGCTTCAAATTGAAATTGGATCCACATGTTGATGAAATTGGGTTTGGATTTGGTCTAAATTGGTATAGGGGATATCGAATCGAAGTTTATAATCGAATCGGATCAAAATCGAGGTCAATTGGTCGGTTTGGTGGGACATCGGCTCCACTTTAGGTTAAAAATAGATCAAATCGGGGGTTTTGGTAAAAGTGAGTTAAATTGACAAAATTGGCTTATGATGTAGTTGAACAAAATGAAATTGGGAATATTTGGGATTTTTTGGGAATTTTCTGAATTTTGGAATTTTTGGGTTAAAAGGGTATTTTGGGTATTTTGAGGGTATTGAGAGGTATTTTTGGAAATTTTGGTATATTTGGTCATGGATGATCAATTTGAGTGGGGGGAAGTGTTTAGGATTGATTTTGAGGAATTTTGGGTAATTTAGGCAATTTTGCAAATTTTGGGTTATTTCAAGGGCATTTGGTAGGTTAGGCGATGTATGACTCCTGGTCAAAAATCGAAATTTTGGAAAAATGAAGATTGATCAAATGTAAGTGAAATGGGATCGCTTTGGCCGAGACATGAAGCCATATTAAGCTCACAGGAGCCATGAGAGGACTCATTTTAGACATTCACTATGTTGCTCCTAACCCTCTTAGCCGGGGCTCAGGGTTGAGGTCCATCCATATGAATTGCCTACATGAGTCAGGAAGTCAAATTGGTTAAAGGTAGTTTTAGGGTTTTGAATGTGTGTGAGAGTGTGGTGTGTGCAAGTTTACCCTCACCAAGACCAGGCCACCCAGGGTAATCATAAGGCCAAAGTGTCATATAGGAAACTCATCTTTAAACCTCCACATATTGGTCTTAACCCTCCAAGTGGCCTGGGGGTTTACAATCAAAATTGTGGGGTTTGAAGGGAATCAAGAAGTGTTTGAATTCTAACTGATGGGTCTCATTTCTAGCCCTCTAAGATAGTCAAGGAGAAGCCCTATGGCTAGATCCTAAGTACTAATGAGAGAGAAGAGAAAAGACCTCATCAAAAATGAGGTCAACAATAGTATCATAAGTTTCTTTGTACGAATTAACAACCGTGAGTTACCTCATCTGTGAAATCCTCATAAACTCAAAATGAGTGATTTAATAGCGTTCATTAGGTTTAAAAGTGTATTTAGATTTTGAAAGTGTCTTTTGTTGTTTTTTATTTTGGTTTGGTTTTAGTTTTGCAAGTAAAGTAAATAAATGCAGGTAGAAAATGTTGTAAAGTAAACAAAAGGAACACAGTATATGAAATACAAATGCATACATGTGACTCTACTACCGTTGCATAGTTAGCAGCATAAAGCATAATATATGTGTAGGAAATTTAAATGAATTTACAACAACAGATAACGGGAAAGTCTAGTACACAGATGTAGCAAAACGAGTTGTAGCAAAATACTTACAGGTAAAGAAAACCCTATAGCCACATATGAAAAATCAGGACTATGTATAAGACATTAGTAAAGGTGGGGACTCAAAGCTGAATTGTGTGCTTCCCGACCTTGAATAAGAGCTACCAACCCGATCTAAGTGACTAACTGTGGACCCTTTATAAGTTTTCATCAAAAATCATTAATTTTTCATGAAAAAAATATTGTTTAAATTTTTATGCATAGTTCACTTTAACAAGCAAAAGAAACTTTGTTTTATTATTTTTTTAAATATTTTGTAAATTAGTGTAGTCCACAGGCTAATCGCTCTAATCAATCTACAACTACTGGCAACCTAAGAGTATCTAGGGCAACAATCCCATCAAGAGTCGGCATTGGTCATTGTCCTCTCCCCTCATTGAAGTCCTCGAGGTAGGAGATACTATTCTAAAAATTTCACTTCGTATCCCTCATTTATCACACATTAGCATTATCGTCACCGCTTTAGCCACCTAGACCTCAGACTTATACCAGTCCAATGATCCATTTGTGGCAAAAATAAATTTCTCTAGTTTCTCACAAAGACTTAAATACCTTATAGAAGACTCAAATCCTTGAGATTTAAATTATAAATGTAGGATAAGCAGTGGATGGTATTTCTATTGATTTAGTGAATTGACGGGTCCCGAGGTATAACTTGGTGGGTCCCTATACTTTTGTTTAACGATGGTTTTCTTCATCAAAACATATTAAGTTCAAATTTTCCTTTAAAATATCCAAAATATTGTAAAAATGTTCAGAGCATAGCGTTAAACAACTTTTAAAACCATCTGAATAATTTCGAGTTCACCTGAACTTATTGTGTTGTTGAATCATTCATCCCAAATTAAGTTAGGATTTAGTGATAATATTTTAACCTGTGCTCAATGAATCCCTCAATGTTTTAATCATCCCATGAGAAGGACAATTAAACATTCACTTGATGTTTTACTCTAAGTATAATGTGAGTAGACACATTTAAGGGTATATAAGATCATTAAGGGAATCCTACCCTCCTTATCAAAGTTGAGCTTGTAGTATTTTTAGAAATGATATGATTAATTATATTCCTCTTTCTAAACCTCGTTACATGATTAAGGATCAAGCCTAGCTCACTACCAAGCTCTTAAATATTCATGGGTAGATTTGCAATCTTGAAAATATATCAAGTGAAGTGCACTTGATTCTTATTAAAAGATCAAATCTTCATTTAACCATGGAATTAGGGCTTCTAATTAGTGGATTAACATCTTCCTAACACAAGCCCTTCACTTTAGGATCTTCCAATTAGATTGACTTCCAAATCACAATAATTCAGAAAATTACAATATTACCCTTCTCGTAAAGAAGTGATGAGTTGGTTTCTACATTTTATCCCCTTATGTTTCAATCATCTAAGAAGTCCATTATGATCAACATTGGCTGTTTAATCTTTAGTTTAACCTGAATTTTGATTAAGGTAGGGAATCTCATAATTACAATTTTGCCCTTAAAGCTCCTTACGTCATCATTACTTAAGTTAAACTCAAATGACTTTAAAATTTTATTGTCTCCTCACTCATGGGTCAATTAAGACATTAAAAGAGAATTTGTGATTTATTCGATTTTTATTTAATTTTCATAATAATTTTAACTTAAAAATATGGATTTTTGGACATAACTAAAATAACTAAGTAAAATAAACTCGTGCTTAAGAAAATTATTAGAGGTTCAATTAGGTCAAATGATAAATAGGAACAATTTTAGTGGGTTTTTTTTATTATATTTTAATTTTTATAAATTTTCAAGTGACTTGAGTAAATAAATAACAAAAATACATTTTTTATTCTTAAAATTATATTTTTATATTTTCGTAAGTCTCTCTGATCTCAAAGAGCTCAGAGAAAATTATGTTGCATTTTTCTTGCATTTATTTTATTTTTAATAATTTTTAAGGTAGAAAATAGGGAAAAAATAAAGTATTTATTTTAACCTCAATTTTATTTTTTTTAGGTGTCTCGGGTCGCAAAGAACACCCCAAACTACTTTTTATAATTTTCTAATTTTTCTTTTAATTTATATAATTATTTTTTGGAAAAATTCATATTTTCTTAGAAAATTCATTTTTACAGTAAAAATAAATTTGTATGACCTTTGAAATTTTTACAGAAGCCTCTTGAAGTGGTTGACTTCAATTTGGCCGAATTTGCTAATTATTTGAGTTATTTCATTATTTTCTTAAATTTGGTATTTTTCTTAGTTTTAAAATAGAAAAATGTCTTAAATTTAAAATTTTTTATTTTTATTTTTTCTAAGTTTCTCTGACCACAATGAACCTACCAAACCAATTTTTATAATTTTTTGTTTTATATTTTGTTTTTTATAATTATTTTAAATAGAAAATGATGATTTATATTGAAAATTAGGATTTTCAATGCTAGAGGCGTTTTTTAACTTTAGAAAAATTAGAGAACAACCCTAGTCATGTAAGGAATGAACCCCCAAATTTCATATTTTTGTGATTAATATTTAATTATATATTATTTAAATAATTTTCAGAGTATTTAATCAATTTATATATAAATATATATATAATACTTTTAAATTTTATTCCACATTGTTCTCCCATGTTCACTGAACGCAAGGATATTTTATTTTATTTTAGTATTTTTCTATACCAAGGTATGAATTTTTTAAAGTTTCTTTAATTATTTAAATAAGAAAATACCTAAATTTTCTACTTATCCACGTCAACCTCGGAGGCTCCGAAAGCACATGCGGCGACGTTGAATTGGTTGTGCTTTACACGTAGTCTTGCCATGTGACCCACTGTTCATGTAACATCCCCTCATCCGACGCGATCTGATCCGTCTGTCCGATACACGCGCGATTCAACAGCTCCTGGTCATCGTCTCAAACGCTCCCTAACCCGAGAATCGTCCATTTTCTAACCCTATGAGCTCGCTCAATTCTTAACCAAATTATATGGAGTTTGTTCTTACACCTTCATCTGAGTGAGACGAACCAAACTATACGGTTACATAAGCTGAAATACAAGTTCATTTCATAAAGGCTCAAACCGAGAGCAAAATTGGGGATTTTGGTCCATACCTTTGTCCAAGAGGTGTAGCCTCAATTGGATTGGTTCTTGAGCTTCAACTTGGTCCTGTGAACATCCTCCATGCATATGTTTGATCTGTTGTTGGGTATGTGTGGGGCTTTAATCAAGAGGTGGCACAAGCTAGGTGGAAATATTGGTTGGGGAGCTCAGGAAGAGCCAATTTCTCTGGGGAACTTCCTCTCCTATTCTAGGGAAGCTTGTGGGTTAATTAATTTGAAGTTTGGTGGAGTTTGTGGAGATGGTCGGAAAATGCCCTTGTTTTGGGTGATTAAATTGATCTCAAACAGTGGAAATGGGGGGTTGAAAACAGTAGGATTGCACTTAGGAAGGTTGTGGGAATCTCTGGAAACAATTTGGGAGGGGAGATTTTCTCCAAGGAATTGGCCACTCTCCTCTTTTGGCAGTGAAGGGTGCTCAATTATAGGCATGGCTATGGTGTCCAACAGGGCAAGCCAGGGTGTGCAAAGTGTTGCCTTGGTGGAGGGCAGAACGGTGCAATTAACCAATTGGAGGTTGCCACAAGGGATGGGTGCAATTTGGGTTTGGTCCATGGGGATGGCTTCTCGGTTTCGGGTTTTCAGGTCACTAGGCAGGCCAGCCAGGCCAAGTGAGGCGGCTAGCTGGTTCAAGTAACTCAGGGGGAGGTTCAATTGTGATTAGGATGGAGGTTTAGTCAAGTGATTTCAAGTATAAGTCATTTAGCCAATTTGGAAAGAGGCTCCACAATTTGGGGACCCTTGGTCCATGGCACCAATTTATGGGTCTTAGGTGATGTGATTAGCATCCCAAGAGGTCAAACTAGGTTGGGGTGATTAGAGCTTGGTTAATCCAAAAGATTTGGAGTGAATTTGAAATTAAGCTCAAATTAGGGTTTGGGCTTGAGATTGGGCTTGGGCTTAGCTTGACCTTATCTTAGGCTTGGATTGAAAATCAGTTGAAGGTTTGGATTGGTCTAGGGAGTTGTCTTGCAGAGTTTAGGAAGTAAATGTGGTGGAATTGAATTGGTCACATGGTTTAATTTAATGAAATTTAGAGTTGGGTCAATTTTGGGGTATTTGATTTTAGCTTGGCATTTAGGCTTGAAATTGGGTTCAATTGGACTTGCATTTGGTTTCAATTAGGCTTGGACATGATAAAATTTGATTTGGATTTGAAATTGGGGAGTTTGAAATGAATTTGGTGGAAATTTTGGGGTGATTTGGGGAATTTAGACTTTAAGGGGAAATTTGAGATATTTGGATAATTTTGGTGGATTTGGGTACAATTGTGGGGTCATTTGGCGGTTAGGATTGATTTGGGAGAGGTTTGGAGTGAAATTAGAGATTTTGGAAATTTTTTGGGCATGAAGTGTAATTTAGTACTTTTGGGTAACTTGGGGGTATTTTGGTCATTTTTGAGCTAAATGGGGTATTTTGGTCAATTTAAATGATTTTGAGTGATTTGATATGATTTTTGGGTGAGATTTGATAATTAATGTAATTTTGGAAAAATTATGGTTTCAAGGGTATTTTGAAAATTTTGGGAAAGTTTGGAGGTAGACTGTCAAAATTGGGTGATTTGGTAAAATTTTTATTTATTAGATATCCTTTTTGGTGTAATAAGACCAATGAGAGCTCATTTTGGGTCATCCAAGTGTTGGTCCCAGCCAACCTAACTAAAGCCAAAGGGTTTGGGGACCAACCACATGAATTTCCAAAAGAATGGGAAACCAGGCTAAGCAAGATTAATTTTAGGGTTTTAGGAGAGTGTGAGTTGTGATGGATTGAGGTATGTGTGTGAGTAAGACCATTCCCAAGCCATCCAGGGCTAACCCTAAGGCTTGATATTCATATGGGGACTCTTATTGAGTTTTCTTATGTTGGCTCCAACCTTCCAAGTGCTAGAGGTTAGAACTGTACATGTGAGACGCATAGTAAAGTGAAGAAGTGGTTAGAATTTCTAAGAGGATGAGACTAGACATCAACAAAAATGAGGTTAACAAATGGAACCCCAATAGGTGTGGTGTGCTGGGCAAGCACACCGCACCTATTAGTGTTTACTGAAACGATCAACAAATCCAACACACCCACCTAAGCCAATACACTTAAGGTGATACGTAACATCGAATGAGATTTCTAATTTAAGAAAATCGAGCTCAAAATCGAAAACGAAGGAAAGTTTTCTGCTGGGGAAACAAAAGTAGAATCTTTGAATCGTAGCTGTGAATTCAAATTTCAAACTTCGACTAAGATTTAATTTAATTTATGTTTGTGTTAGATTCCACTTTTGATTTTGCTTTGCTTTTGATTTTTTTAATTTAATTTTGATTTTGATTTTGTGAAATTTTGAATTAAGATAAGTATAAAGTTTGGTGGTGAGACTGAGTTGAGATGGAAAGCATGGAGACTCACATCCAATTCAATGACCAATCAGAAACAAACATGAGCGCTACGTTGGGAAAGAAAGCACAATGACTCATATCAACCCAAGAGGTAGCAAAAAGTGCAAAAAATGTCACATTATGAATGAAAGCACGGTGACTCACATCCAACCTAAGAGGTGACAGACAGTGCAGAGATGAGAATCAGATGCCTAGCTCCATTTAAGGGGGCATCACACCGATCTCGAAGTGCTTAAAAGAGAATCAGATACATTGCTTCATTTAAGGGGGGGTCACACCGATTTCAAAGTGCTGAGAAGAGAATCAGATGCATTGCACCATTTAAGGGGGCCTCACACCGATCTCGAAGGGCTGAGAAGAGAATCAGACGCCTTGCTCCATTTAAAGGGGCCACACCCCGACCTCGAAATGCTGAGAAGAGAATCGAATGCCTTGCTCTATTTAAGGGGCCTCACCCCGATCTCGAATCACACAAACGTGGCAAGTCAAGAAACATGCTCAAAACTAAAAATGATATTTGTCAATTCTTTTTTGAAATGCAGTACAACTAATCATAGGCTGAAAACATCCAGAACAACATCACGAGTACATCCATGTAGAGACTATAGTCCCCTATGTCATGTCCTTCCTGATGTGGCACAATACAAGAGTGGAAAATGTATGTCTGTCCTCCGAGGTCATTCTGTGATCAAGCTAACCTCCTAAGCCATGCTCAAGAACAAAAGTCCCCTTTTGTATACTTAGAGGTAGAGCCGTTGATCCCGATTTCTTTTATATATGCTTTATATTTATGTAATTATATTTTAATTCTCTTTATTTAATATAGAGATTCTACGCAAGTATACGTATCGTTATCAAGTAATATAAAACTTTCTAATTAAGCCTCGAAATATCGATCTCATTGGAAAAAATTCAAACTCTTTATAGAAATTAGATAACAAACTCTACTTTTAAAAAAATATACTTACTTAAACAATAGATACTATTATAGAATAAAAGTTTGAATCTTTTTCATAATTTTGATATTTGAAAATAAAGTAAACAACTAACTAAATTTAAAGAGTTTTACTCTGATCTCGCTGAGGAGACTTACGATTTGGTGTCTGTTCGAAAAGGCAAGTTGATTTTAGTCCTATGAGGATCAATGCCTTATATCAGTTACATGATGTGACTGACTGCTTTTACTCTGAGTTTGATCCTACTGAGGTAGAGCTTGAGGAGATTATAACATTTTTTACTGATGAGCGTAGAGGTTGGAAGATTAAGAGAAACCAAAAGGTAATTTTTTTCTTCTTCTATTCTAAATGCCTCATCAAAAGCATGACATTACTTTATTTCTGTTCATCTTCTTCCTTCAAACCATTTAAGCGATGTGACACAGGAGATGACCATTTTGAACTATTGCATTCAAAAGATGAAGCCCATAAATATTTGCTTCCTGATCTACAATAACATTATCCATTCCTCTAAGGGAGAGACTACTGCAGGTTTGGGCTACCCTTCTCTCATATTTACTATATGCGTCGAATCTAGAGTTAGATTTGAGCCTTGGGAGGAGTTACTACATCCACTAAAGCCCATTATAAAGGCTAACGTGGATATATATGGAAAACGCCCTGTGTCTGGATTTGGGACTATAACTTTTGATGCTCCATCTTCATCTCATGTCTCTACATATCATGCTTCTTTTAGCATGAATGCTTTATTTGATCGTGTACAAAAGGTACATGATGATATCTCTGATGTGAGGAATAGAGTTCAGAATATTGATGATTGTTAGGAACATTTTGACTCTTATCTCCACTAGCTTAGTGGCTATGAGAAGGGATTTCATAAATCTCTTGTAAGTTATCTTAAAGGAGATAAAACTGTAGGATTCTCTGATTATCTTAATTATCTGAGATTTGCGGATCTGAGTGATACGGATTATGGATGAGGATGAAGGTGATGAAGAGGACGATGATGTTGACTAGTTGATGATTTTCATTATTGTGTTTAGATGTATTTGTTGTTCATTGTTATGTGTGTCTGTAATATTTTTAGTTTTATGATTGTACTGAACTTATTATTTGTTGTTGCTTTTTGTGGATTCATGTACATAGCACTTAGATAAAATTTGATACAGTTTGACTGTTATTTTCTGTTTCAATTGTTTGGTTTTAAGTTCTTATATAATTTCAATAATAATATTTGATTTTCTTATTATTGTTTGGTTAAATTCCGGTATCATTTGGTATCATAATTAACATAACTCTAGTAATATCATATGTTACTATCTAGAATTAGCATGACCCTAGTTAGATCAAATTTGCACGATTATAATTGAAATTAAATTTGAATGGAGATAAATTAAATTAACTTTTTTTAATAATTATTTTATGTTATCGTTAATTTTACATATATTAAAGTATTTTATCTAAATAACACCCGAACAAATATGAAAACATATCTAAATAACCTTTACTTATAGTTGAAATTCTTTATATAAGTCACTTGGCTTGGAGATCGAGTGTTTTATTTTCAACTAAGAGGCCTCGAGTTCAAAGCTTTAAATTTATGATTTTACGATTAAATTCATTTATTATTATTATTTTTAATATTTGAAGTGAATTGAGCCCAATAAAAAAAGGGCATAAACACACATAAATTTATAGTTACACAAACGTTGCTTTCAATATTTATAACATCAAAATTTATACATAAACACACTTTTTTTTGAAGCATATGCAAAATGTTTTAAATGTCAAAATTAGATGGGCCGGCATGCTCTCTTCTTCCCTCACAAGCTTCGTCTTTCTCTTCTAAGCAGGAGAGTATATAAACCCAAACTGATCTGCTTCTCTTTCAAAACTCCTCGTTGCACTGAGAGACAAAATGACTTCCAAGCTCAAAGTCGACGAGCTCCGAGCCAAGCTATCACTCCGAGGCCTTGACACTACCGGCACCAAACCTATCCTCGTAAACCTTCGTCTCTCCTTTCCCAGCATCTGCTCATTTTCAAAATCCTTGAACTCAGTTGTTTCAAATCCAGGTCAAAAGGCTTGAAGCGGCGTTGCAGAGCGAAGAGGAGAAGGAAAAGGAGGCCGATCCTGATGAGGCTGCCCCTGAAAGTGGGGTGTCGAACGGTCAAGGGAAGAGGAAGAGGAGCTCGGATGAGGATGCTGATGATGGGAAGGAGGAGGTATGCTTAGAAAAAGAGAAGTTGGTGAAGTGCACTGTACGTGAGTTGAAGGATTTGGCCGCCCGATACGGGGTTTCGGCGACTGGGACGAAGATGGAGCTTGTCAAGAGGCTTTCAGGAGTTGCAGAGATCCCAAAAGAAACTGTGGAAGGTGGGTGTTTCTGTATTCTGAATCATTTGTCTCGAAGTTAATTTTGCAATTTTGAGTTTTTTGGAGGAATTCATATTGTCATTCGTTTTTTTTTAATTGATTTGGATAATTGTGTTATATTGATGTCTTAAATTAGGGAAAAAAAAATCATATTTTGACCTCTTCTTAAAAATCTATGATTAGTTCTTGATAAATTTCCATAGAAAACAGGACATTCAATCTTTTGTTTCACAGAAAAATAATATTTCATTGTTGTCTTGCACAACGAGACTTGTCACTGCAGCTTTTATAAAACTGTCTGGTAGTTTATCCGTAACCAAAATGCATTGCTTTGTGATTTTATATAACTTTCTTGTAATTTAGGGTTGTTATCTTGTTATTTATGAATAATTTTAATGCACTTACGAGCAATTATTTTATGATGAGTTCCCGATCTATTTTTTTTCCTATTCAATTTTAAAATTTAACAAGTAATTATATGTGATATCAACTACTCTTTAGCATCTGATTAAGGGAGGAAAAAGATAGAAGAATGGATTGAAGAATCAATTTTGTCTGAAAAGGAGTAATAGATTTTACTTTAAAAAATATGGATTAAAAAATAAATAAAGATTAACTGAAGGGACTTGCATGACGAACAATTTGATTAAAATTTTTATGTTTTAATTGTTTAGAGGAGGTGGCTGAAGAGATTGAAGAAGAGAGATTGGTCACTGCTACCAAGAAGGGTGGTGCTGTTCTGGACCAATGGCTTCCAGATGATATAAAGACGAGCTTCCATGTATTGCAAAATGTATGTATTTCTCATTTCAAATGATCGATCTTTCCTCGCATCATCTTCATTGAAATATTTAAGATTTTGTTTAATTTCTTTTTCTTGTTTGAATTTGCTTATGCATTTTTATAGAATACAAATTTAAACAAGAGTGGTATTTTTTGGGATATAGTATAATCATCTAGTAGTAGTGATGATAATGGGTTGTGGAATGCACCTTCAATTACACTTAGGAAGCCACATTCAGAAAAAATTGTTCATGCAATGCTTATTGTACAGCTTTGAAGGTATTTATTTGTTACTTTTCTATGTTGAATCCAAAGTGCTCTTTATATTACAGTGTTCCCATTTTTTGTTTTACATTGACCCAGAGGTCACTTCTTTATTTATTTAAGTACCACTGGATTATTTCTATATCGATACTGTCTGGACTTGGATTTTGAGCTCAAACTAACATGATCAGGCATGATGTTAATACAATGGCTATCAAGATTATGAAACTTACAACTTATGAAGTTTATTTGTGCTAAGAGCATTCTGTGTAAGTATAAGGAATTTCAGGGACAAAAATGAAGAATAGAGGTTAAAAATATTAAATAAGTTATTTATGATTGAAAGCAATCCAAATCCAAAATGTATGTAACTATTAGTATGAAATTGATGATGTTGACATAGTTACCATTGATATTTTAATATTGTTGCATATTCGTTTCATTGAATAAATTCTTTTTTACATGTTTATTACTGCTGTATATTTCATTGGTGATAGCTTTATCTACCTATACTTGTTTCAATTTAGGGAGTAACTGTAATTAATCATTTCAGATAAACTGAAAGTATTTTAGCGTTAGGCAGTTAGATAAACTTTTTTTCACTAAATGGTAAACAGTTAGATAATGTTTTTTCCATTATGATCCAACCTAGTCAAATTGGAGTTTAAATGATTAGTGTTTCCTTTTTTAATGGAAATTAAATGTCATCTTTTTACGGTGGTTTATTGTCATCCTATGGCATGCAATATATATATTTTTTATATTGCTGAACATGTTGATTATCATGGTAGTTGTGTGGAAAGATTAAAAAAATTGACTTCATTGTTGCAGGGAGGTGATTTTTACGATGCGACATTGAATCAGACAAATGTTGGAGACAATAACAATAAGTTTTATATTATTCAGGCTTTAGGTTTGTACTAACTGTTCATAATTTTTTGCATACTTTTTTCACATAATTATTACCAGAAAACTGTAGATTGTTCTCTTTGCTGTTGCTAGTCTTCTTTCAAATTTTTTTTACTCCGAAGTTAATTTTGTGCTTTACATTTAGGTCTGTGTTTTTCAGAATGCCATATATTGAAGGAGCAATTAATCATGTGGAAAAATGATTTATAGCATTTAGAAGAAATATTGTGACCCCAAACTTTTTATTAGGCACATATGCGCAAGAATATTTGGTAGTGATCTTTATGCTATAACTGATGAAGATTTTTTTGATGCTACATTGAACCGGACAAACTTTGAAGACAATAATAATATGTTTTATGTTGTAAACTTTGTTCTATCCAGTCATAATTGTTTTGTTTACTTTAATAATTATTACTTAAAAAGAATTTACATGTTTTGTTTTGTTGGCTGTCGTGGGTGTTATTGGTCTGTTTTATTCAAATACTGTTAACTCTATTGAAGTTAATTTATTGCCTTACATTTAGGTTTCTGGTTTTTAGAATGACTTGTGTTGAAGGACAATTGGTAATGAGGAATAATGATTTATGGCATTCGCAAAAGACATTCTAACGCGAAACTTTTTACTATGTTAACTTGCGTGACAAGTTTTTGAAGTGATTTTTATTATAATCAAATCATAAACTTTAAAAAGATAAATCTGCACCATATGATTTTTTCAGTTCTTTGAATAATATTCAATAATGTGCAATATACGCGCAGCATCTCCAACTGTGGGAGATTTATCGTTTAAGTCCATGCGTATGCCATTACTGTTATTTTTAATTTTTTGTTAGTGCTACACCATTCTCAAGCTATCTTACCATCTCTTTAATTTCATGTAATCAACCATTACTTTGAATAAATTATAAATAAATGATATGGTTTTAGTTAGGGCCTATTAAGTTTCTTTTATATTTTATATGTCTGACATTTTTTTCTTGAATTACCCAAAGCTCTGTAGCTCTTTGTTGTTGGTTTTTTCATATTCCTAACAATGTTGATTGTTTATTCTAAAGCATATCTTAGTCTGCAACATAAAGCAATCAATTGGGCTCTAAAAAGGCAGAATAATCTCATACTTGATAAATTTCATGTTCTGTATTATCGTATCTAAATTTTCGTAAACACTTTTCATGGTTCACTCTTTCAACCATTCACTTTTCTTGTAACAATTCTGTCACTGTGTACTTAAGTCAAGAGTTATGAAATATAATTTAAGGATTCACTTTATAATCTGTTTGATTAGGCAGATTTTGGGAGGGGGGGGGGGGGGGTGGGGGTTGACAATAGATTTTGGAGTTTTCAGCCCTTTGTTCCCTGGTCATCATTCGCTAGTTAAGAACAACAAAAGTTGTCAACTGTGCAAATAAATCAGAGTAACATAATGCAGGGATTTACTTATAAAATCCTTCTTTAATAGCTGAGAATATCTTTTTTTCGCGGTAGATTCATGGGAATTTATGGTTGTGTTCCTATATTGCTTTGTAACATCTGATTTTGCAGAGACTTCCATGTGGCTTGATGCACAGGATATGTATGAAATCTCTATGTAATTAAATTGCAGAATCCGATGATGGCTTCAAGTTCATGGTTTACAGTAGATGGGGCAGAGTTGGAGTGAGAGGTCAAGATAAATTACATGGTCCTTTCACCCGAGAAACAGCAATAAGAGAATTTGAAGTAAAGTTCTTTCAAAAGACAAAGAATCACTGGGTTAACAGAAAGAACTTTGTTTGTCATCCTAAATGTTATACTTTGTTAGAGATGGATTATAGAGAAGCTGGAGAGGAGGAGCAGGTAGTTTGTTGTTGCTTTTATTTGAAAGCTTTGGATATTATAATTTGATTTTATTGGCTATTTAATGCTGCATTGACATAGATTATGTTTGTGCCTCAAATAAATATATATTTTACCTATTTCCATCAGGTGCTACCTAAGACAATAAAATCTGTTGATACTCAACTTCGTGAGACAAAACTTGAGGGTCGCATTGCAAAATTTATCTCTCTTATTTGCAATGTCAGCATGATGAAGCAGCAGATGCTTGAGATCGGTAGGTCGTTTCTATCATTTGTTTAAAACACATTACTTTTACTTTATCATTTGTTAATACGTGAGCATTTTATTGGGGTGATTTAGATAGACATAGATTAGTGATTGAGTAATGTTTTATTTAATTACAAATAGCATGCAAAGAGAAGCTGCACAGTCTTCTTATGTTACCAATCTTATTGATGTATTAGGATAAAGTTGATTAATACACTCCGGTAGAAAATTCTATTATAAGACGAAGACTATTTAGAAAGAACTAAGTGAACTTTGTTATGAAAGGAATCCTTAAGCAAACACATTCTAGAACACTCAAATTTACTAATAAATATCAAATATTCACTTATAAATCCCATCAAATCATATATAAATGCACCCGTTTAATTTGAACACTGAAGTTTGCTTTCTTCCTTGTGATGGCGTACCATTTATGCTAGGGTAAAGCACTGTAGCAAAACTCTAAAGATTTCACAATGAGATACACTAGACATTGAAGGACTCTAAAGATTTCACAATGAGATACACTAGACATTGAAGGACGGACTCAGAAATGGTAAATAAGAAATAATTAATAGTCTCAATTTATTTTAATTTCTCCCCTTCCTTCCAATTCTAGGCTGCATTTCTTGATGATTTGATGTACCCTTCAAGTAGGAATCAAAGTATGCAAAAAGATATAGTCTATGTTTTATTATTATTATTTTGACATGGTGTCTATATGATTTTGATGGTGAAGCAACAATTTGATTGATGTCCCTTTGGGGTGGTGGTGGTGATGGAAAGGGTATATTGTCAGTGAAAAGAAAACAAGGATATTTAAGATGATTAGATTTGAGACTGAAACTTTTTTTTTGTAAAGTTAAATTTTTCTTAGGGAAAGGGGTGATAAACTCCGGATCAAAGATTTGGGATGCTAGGAAACTAATGGTGGTAATTTCATGTAAATTAAATCAATAGTTGAGATGCATTTTTAATCTAATTGGTCATAACAAAATATGCTCTCTATATTGGGTTTTTAATAGGATACATTCATATATTGAGTTAATGGTGAGTTGAGGCTTGGGGAAGTTTTGTGGCTTGTGAGAGAATGTGTAGGAAGTTGCAAAGGTGTTGGAGGTGCCTTGTGGTTGACAAAGTTAAGGATTTATGTTTGGTTGAGCCTTATTCAGAAAAGGGTAATAGTTTTGGGAATATGGAAAAGTATAAGTTAGAAAATATAACTAAGGACTCATTAACCACCATTTTTTACCAAGGATTAGTGCAACCGCCAAGGTTTTGTATGCAAATTTGCACATTCAAAAGATATTTTTTATTCAATGAAAATAAAGTACAGAGAAAGGTCCTTATATACTTGTTGACCATAGAAAAAAAAAGAAAACGAGGGAGAGAAATAAATAAAAAAATATGTTATGTTAATTAAATTAATTAACTTAAAATTTCATCTATTCGAGTCTTTCCCGTCTATCGGAGCCTGCTCGAGTGGAATAACCACTCCCACTGCTCTCTTCGGTTACAAACAGTTGAACCGAACTCCCGGCTCCTTCATTCGCACTCATTTGCATTGTTTTTCTTCTTTTTCTTTCCTTGTCGTTCCAAACTTTCTTGTGCTCCTCCTTCTTCGAAGCCCTTATTCTAGTCATTTTCTTGTTCAAATCAAATCTGTCGAATGTCTGTCGCATTCTACCTCGTACTGGTTTCCATTCACTGCAGTCTTCCACTTCATCTACTTCCTTTAATTGCAAAAATCACACTTCACTTTTCTATTCACACGACTAAGCCGTGAGCCATGATTGATCTTTCTTGTGGCACTCCTTCGCTTCACACAACATCACTGTTCCTTTACCCGAAAAACAAAAACCCTCTTTTTTTCTTTCCCACCAAGCCCTGCGTCCAAATTTCTCTATGGCACCTTCCTTCCCTATTTACTAAGACCCAATCCCTCTTTCCAACACACCCTCATCTTCCTACAACTCTAAGATTCTCAAATAGAGAACCACAATTTGCTTCCCTATATTCCTTTTGTTTTCCTCTACACCATTCGAAATCTCTAGTTGCTCCTAAAGCCCCACAATTGATCCTGCTCTACCGCACAACAAAATACTTCCTCGCTTCTTCTCTGTACCGGAATACTTCGCAGTGCAGTCAAACAACGGGATCGCCAGTGTGCAGAGGCTCAAAACTCCTTTCCTTCATCGTAATCTCCTTGTCCAAATGATCTTTCCTATGCTACAATCCTGGCTGTTGCGCCTTCCAAGCAGCACGACCTTCTCGGTGCTCCCCCTACCATCATGTTTCTCTCTGTTGCACACATGAAGCCCTCTTTAATCACCTCTTCTCTATCGTGATCCCCTCGCCGAACTACCTGTGCACATGACTTCTTCCAAATCACGGTCAATCCTTCCTTCTCTTCCCCTATGCATTGAACATTTCTCCGCCCTAGGTTGATTACCTTAGCTCTTGTGCGATTCTCCTATATTAAACCTAGAGTTCTCCTTTGCATTTATTATTCAAGCACGATCATTTCATTAGCCTAGCCTAATTATTATAGCCCTACCCGAACACTTACCTGAGACATTTTAGTGTTTATTTTATTTTATTTTGTTATTGTGTTGTAAAAAAAAAAAAGAAGAATAGAGAAGGAAATATGCATTGTAATGTTGTGTTATTTTGTCGTTATCGTTGTTTGGGCTTAAAAGGTATAACGTTGGGGTAATGAGGTAATTTTTGTAAACCTTCACTCGAGAGCAAAGTAACTGTTTGACAGGAAAAAATGCGAACTCGTTTAGGAGAGTTGTTTTAAAATGAAGTTTTTTTCAGGTGCAATATCGGGGCAGCTTGGAACTTTTTCGAAAACCTCCATTCGAGGAGCGCAAAGTATTCGTTAGGCGGGGAAAAGCGTGAAATCTTATGGAGAATTATTTTTAAAATTATGGGCTCTTTGTTTGCAATCTAACCCCATTATGTAGGTGCACTGAAGGCCCGCCATATCTTTTGAGATCGTGGGTTAAATGTTCTTTTTGCTCCTCGTTACGTCTTTTGAGACTACGGGATGAAAACTCTATTTTTGCTCTATGACTGCAGTGTCGTACGACACTGACCAGCGATTCTTTTGAGATAACTGAGAAGAGTGGCATTATCCCATGCCTCTAACTGAGGTTGATGCTAGGAGGCTGTTGTAATTCTGAGTGGTTTGTACTTGTAATTAATTTAAAATTTTAAAATATTTGAGCTTATAAAATAACATTAAATTTGGCTCATTTGAATTTTAAAATGACTTGGACTAGAGCTTTTAAAATTTAGGCTCTCATGATTTTTAAAATATCGGAGACCCAGGTGTTTACATATTTAGGCTCTTAAGATTTTAAAAGTTTCGAAATTTTGGGCTTTTAAAATATAATTTTGTCTGAGCTTAAAATTAATAAAATTTGGATTTTTAAATTAAAACTCTTGAATTTGAAGTTATTATAAAAATTAAGCTCTTTAGACTCAGGTTCCTAGAGTTTAAAAATCTATTCAAAAATTGAGTTTTTCCGGATTTAGTCTCATAAGGGGCAAAGAATAATTCAAGTGTGGAGTCTTCTGAATTTAATCATCACCGCCACTAGATTTGCAGTACTCCTTGTAGCGAATATAAAGACGGTTCCTTTTTAAAGCCAAAATCATAAACTTTTTGCAAATACCTTAAGCTCCAAATGATTTCAAAATTTATAAGTTTCATGTTACTCCTAAGACAAATGCGATATCCTGAAATGTGACTCCACACTTTTAAGACTTAGAAATGTTCCACTTGAGATCTTTTGTAAAGTCCATATTAGGTTAATGACTTAAAACCTATGCAGGTCATTAAGGCTTATAAAAGATATTCAGATATGTGAAATTCCATGCCCGTATGTGCACTAACCAAAATATTAAATGTTTAAATATGAGGTTCGAGAATGCTGCGTGAGCTAATCAGACTGTCTTGTTTATGGGCCAAAATTGTAAGTCCCACCCAACTAGTCCGATCCTCCTCTTCATAAGGACTAGAGTTGACAAATCTAGTAATCTCAAAATAAATGTTCAAATTCTAAAATAGGAATTTACAAGTTCAAATCATTTGGTCCGATCCTCCTTCCTATAAAGATAAGAGTCGACAAGACTTATACTTTTAAAAGCTTAAATTAGCGAAACTAAGTGCCCCCAATTCAAAGATAAAAGTTATAAATGTTTAAAATCTCGATGATGGTCATGTTGATCAAAGATTTCAACCAGAGGGGTCAATCTTTTAAATCAAGATTTTCAAAGTAGCCAACTAAGTTTTCAAGCAAAAATTCAATCACTAAAAACTAAAAATAAATTTCATCCTCTCTCTGCAATAGTTTGTTGAGGGTGAGAAATTTCTGATGGGCTTCAGCTCACAAAGTGTTAATGTCATATTAAGGGTATCTCTGTATTCACAATCATAGTAACTGCATGCCAGTATGGACGTAGCCTGAGTCATCTGTCCACGTGGTTTGACTCAAAGAATTCACAAAAGAACGATTATGACTAGAACCCTCTGACCGGGAGGTTGCCACCAAACGACGCCATTATATTACGGTCATAGCCTCAGTCTATATGTTTCCAACAACTTTCTACCCTTTGAATTATGATTTATAAAAGTACAATTGATTGACATAAAGCTTTCTGTTAGCTAAAGTCGACATAAATTTGTCTCCTTGGACAAACATCAAGGATGTCTTGGACGTCGCAACTCATGACTGCTGACAAGAGTTCTTCTATCATGTTTGATCGACTAACTCCTCTGACTAAGTAGATCAGAGACCACGACGGCCTGGGATGATGGAACCATGAGATCTTGATCGGGTTTCGTTTTCATTTTACCACCATCTACTTTAAGCTTCAAGCGATGAATTTCATAATTTAAAATCCTAAATCTGCTATTATTATACGTTCAATTCTCAATTCTTAGTGATTAATCTTAATCGAAAGTGCTCTCCCGCTATCGGGAGGTGTAATTAATGATAGGGGCTTGCGCTTATGGGAAATCTTGAACCTCAGATTAAGAAGTTCTCTCAAAATGAGGGTGAAATCTCTCAATAACGTCTTATCTACAATCCAACATACCTTCTGAAATTTGACCCTCCAAAGCTCTCTCAACAAATAAAAAAAACAAAAAAATAATGCAGAGTTGTCCTAACAGTCGTGAATTTTCGAAGCCCACAATGCCTTTCGAGCTGGAGACAAGTTTGGAAGCTCTTCTGTGCCAATAAAGTACTATTACATGAATTGATGACTTAATCTAATGCAAAGGAAAAGAAAATAAGAAAAATATTATAAAATTTAAAGTTTCCAAAAGCAACAAAATTTGGTCAGCAAAGTAAGGTCGATAGGTGGTTCTTGAAATCAAACAATATTTGAAGATCTTTGCCTCCTTGATTGGTGTTGTTAACCTACCAATCAAGCGACATTAAATTAAGCTTCTTAATTATCCTCCATGGCTCCAATGATTTTGGAGAGATTAGGGGTTGTATGTGAGCTTCTTTTAAGTGTCTTGCATGATGAATAACCCAAAGCTTGATGCAGTGCCTTGGTTTGTGGTTTGTTCTTAGAATTTGTGTTGGTGCTGCATCACTTTAATAAGTTATGATTTATAGGCCTGGGAATCTGATATTCTCTAAGCAACTTTGCTCATGTTACTTCTTGTATATGCAATAATTATTATATACTAACTTGCTTAAATTTTTTTTGTTTCTTATTTGACGCTTAGATTTTATTATGCTGGATATTCATCGTATTTGTTAATTGTGCTCAACTTTTTTTTATCCAGGCTACAATGCTGAAAAATTGCCCCTCGGTAAGCTCAGCCAATCGACAATTCTGAAGGTAAGGCATGTGGTTCTGCACTTAATTACCTATATATATATATATATATATATATATATATATATATATATATATATATATATATATATATATATATATATATATATATATTTATTTATTTATTTTTGTTTTTTGTCTTATCTTATACAAGATTGTTGTTAGTTGTCGAATATTACGAACTTTGATTAGATTTTTTGTTGGCTGAAACTTTCATGCAAACAGATGAACTTGTAAAATACAGGATTTCTCCAGTTGTTTAGGTTCTTTTTTATTTTTGAGCAACTGATTCGTTGTTGTTCACATTGTTTGCCTTCTTAAGGGTTGAATTACGATTGAAATTCCAATGTTTACGGATCTTTATGATCACCAGTAATTTTCTCTACGTTGTGTCGTATTCACTTTGAATAGTATAGAAGGAGAAGAATAGCTTCACAACGCAAGAATGTGGTTCCTGTTTATTTTATTGTAGAAAAATATATAAAATTATATTAGTTTTTGCAACATGTTTGCATTGTAGAATATGAAAGTTCTGTTCTAGATTTTTTTTTTTTCAAAATTTGAATGATAAATGTGGGATAGTTTAGTGGATCATATGTTGAAAATCAAATAATTATTATAAATATATTTGATTTCTAATATTCATAAAAAAATAGCTAATATTTCTAATCTTCATAAAGAATACAGCTAATCTTTCTTTGTATTGGCTCATTTGTAGCATCATCAACTTCATCCCAACGGTTTTTAGCAGCTATATGAATGGTTATTCATTTTTCATTCTTTTTGCACATTGCATGTTGTCAGGTTTTTGTGGTACTCACTTTGCATGATTGATAACTATTTTAGTTTGAATCTGTACTTTTTAATCCTTCTATATTAACATTATCTACCTATCTTATTGTTGTTTCTTTTATTCTCTGTTCTCTGTATTCCAAGCGACATGGTATATTTCTACCTTTTTATCTTTTATGGGTTCATTTCTTATATCCAATTGTTGATCTGCTTTTTCTTAGTTATTGCACATCATTCATAAACTTCTTATTTTTCTTTACAATCAACTAGGCCATAAAAATGATTTCTTTATAACCAAATACTCCATAAAGCTTTTTCCCTATTTTTGTAAATGAGGAATACCAAATCATCCATAGGTGTTGATCGGATAAGTGGAAATTTTTATTTTTTTAATAACATTATAATTATTATCATGGCTCTTCCAACTGTTTGAGGTAAGGCTTGTGATGGAAGTCGGGCACTTTATATTGAATTTCAAATTTTCTTAGAAAATTAATCCTTTGTCAATTTTATCTGGCTTAGTTTGGATGCCAAATATGCTCAATGAATACTAATCTTTTTTACATTAGTTATCTCCGATTGATTTAATGCAGTAGATACTGGTGTTTCATGTTTGGGCAGTTAGATGCCACTGTCAGTAATTAATTTTATATTATCATTTTTATACGCTATTTATTAGGATTTCAATATGAAACTGTATTTCTGAGATGAAATTGTTGAAATTAAACTTGATCATTCTAAAAAAAAAGTAAGAGACTACGCAATATTCCTTTTCCTTTTAATCTTTTTCAGAGTAAAGAAGTTTGGTCATACTTTCTAAACATTGAGAATATTTTATGAATAAGTTAATTTTTTTTTTAATGTGGTATTAATGTACTATATTTCATCATTTCCATTAGTTATTTTTTCTCTGATTTTAAAGCATCTTTTTTGTTTAATTTTCTTGCAAAGTAATGTATTTCCGAAACACTAAATAGTCATTGCAGTTGGAACCTTTGCTTTTAGTTTAGATATGCATTAAGACATACATTGTTCCATTTTTTCACCCATGATTGCTCATAGTCAATGCTCTTAATTTTACTGAATTCCCAAGTGCATTTGTAGCAATTGTTCACTGATTTTTTTCTTTTTTTTTATGTACTTGTTTATTAATGCAATGCCGTTGAGACTTGTGGTGAACTAGTCGTAGTTTTAACATTATATGGTCCAAGTCATTTTTTATCCATAACTCTATGAAAGTCTATTCCTCCGTTTAATAATATATTTAGTCAAGCAGTTAATGCGAATGCAACATTAGGCAGGGGAATGCATTAGTCAAAGCAGACATTAATTGTGTTGCTTCTATAAAAAAAATTGTTTTACTAGTCAATATGAATAACAGCTCTAAGTAGAAAAGATGTGTAGATAGGAGTTCACGTAGCTGAACCCAAATAATTGCTGTAATAAATATTATTTTCACCTATTTTTGGTTCATTTATTATTTCTGGTCATGCTTATAAATGCTAAAAGTATGCGCCAGTTTGTTTGCTCCTAAAAGTTTTCCGGACCTCCTGAATTGAACAGGGCTATGATGTGTTGAGGAGAATTTCTGATGTGATTGGGAAAGCGGACAGGAAAAAACTTGAAGAATTAAGTGGGTAAGCTTCATCTATTAGAGAAGCATAGAAGCTGCTTATTTTTGTAAAGGACAATTAAATAATGATATTTCTTTGCTATATAATTATGTTGTACACTTATTTCAGGAACCAATTTAAATTTTCCTAAAGACATCTGATACAATTTTTCTTGCACTTATGTTCTTCAAATTTTTTTAGTTCTGTGCGCTGAATTGGCAGGCTCTACTTCAATATGACTTTTACATTCAATGCAAAACTAGTTGCAGTTTCAGAAATTAATAAAATTGCAACTGCAAGTTTTGCCATACCTCGATGCCTGAGTTAAACCCAAACAACAATAAACAAATAAATATTATTACTGAAAAATCAAAATAGGCGGTTACAACAAACACATTTGAAAGGAAAATTTTAACAACATGACACATGACACACTGTTAGGTGGATCTCGGGTGGTGGTCGTGGTCGTGGTGGGGCTTGGAAAGGTGGCGGCAGCGATTATAGGCCGTGGGAACAACAGAGCAGCAAGGGGTGGCAGTCCAACTGCAGCAGTTTGCTGTTTGGGGGCGGCAACAGCGAGATGGATGCGACAACAAGTCCGGAAGAGGAGAAGGTGGCTGGGAAAGCAAAATACTGCAGGAAAATAGTGATTTCCTGCGGTTCCGGGCGGCGGTAACGAAGGAAGTAGGCAGGAAGCGATTCGAGAAGGTTGAGCAATGGTGGAGGGCGGCTGTGTGGTGTGGCAACAAGGCTGGAAGAGCAGGAAACTGCAGGAGAATAATTGGGGTGTGGCTGTCTGGGCGGCTGCAGCAATGGAGGGCGCTTGGGAACAATGTGGGAAGGCTGCGGCAATGGAGTGTGGTCAGGAAGTACATGGAAAGGAAGTATAATGGGGTAGAGAAGATAATCACTACCTGAAGACTAAGATACACTGAAACACCCTAGGATACAGTTCTCAAAAGGAAGAAGAGACGCCTACAAAGCACAAAAAAACTGCCAACCTAGAGCACAAGAAGCAAATATATAAGCTCTAGATAATTTAGGATTGGGCCCGCAGCTGAAAGAAGACACCAAATCCATCAGATCGGCGCCCCTCTTTTCTAAACTGATCGGTCCAGATGCGGCTCGCAGGCATCCCGCCTTAGAAGAGTCGCTTCCTTGTCATGCCTTGAACAACATTTTGAACTAGAACTTGTTGGGACTTGTGAAGTTGCTTCTTTTTTTAGAATTAGTGATCTTACTAAATTTAAAATTCTTTACATTTAAATTCAAAGAACTATAGGTTGGATAAGGTACCTCAAATTGCTATAACATTGAAAGAAGATTTAAACATAATTGAACTACTTGCTGATTAATTTTTTGAAGTGCTTTACTATTGGGTTGAACATGAAAATTGGAGCTTACATTACTTGGGATTGGTGTCTTATTTTTTGGTTCTGACTAGGTTAACAAATTCTTGCAAGCTGGCGTAACCTTTTTATTTTCTTCTGGGAACATACTTCTTGAACTATTTGCCATGGTTGCTCAGAGCAAATGTATGATAACGATAATCTGAAAATTGCTGCTAGAACTACAAGGAAAATAGCTATAGGTCATATATGAGCATTCTGGTTGGCTAATCATTGTTGAAGACTCAAAGGACTTGGAATGGTGTCATTCTTATAGATTTTGTTAGGTATATATTGCAAAGAAAAAGAAAGCTGCATTTCATCGCTGTTCCATATGTAATTCATTGAAGTTAAATTCACTTTGCAGAGAGTTCTATACTGTGATCCCCCATGACTTCGGTTTTAAAAAGATGCGTACGTTCTAAAACCTTTACCTGTCTAGTTCTCTTTGCTAAACCATAATATGCTGCTTGCATATCTCAAACCCTTTCCTAACGTTTGTTGCTGATTACGCTGCAGGTGAATTTGTAATTGATTCGCCTTATAAATTAAAATCCAAGTTGGACATGGTAATTTTATTGCAGAATTTCTGAAATTTTATTGGAATGCATTTTTTTTAATTGATTGCTGCAGCCTTTCCATGTTTCTCTCAAACCCTATAGCTGCCAATAAATTAAATCATAGTAATAGATTATTCACTAAAGAACATAATCTGCTCTAAGAAACAGCAGATATTTTTTTTTTATCTGATTGAGTTTATGGATTTCCATCCTTTGGTATTTATAGTCTTACAATAACCAGTGCTTCTGTAATAATGGAATTTTGGAGTCACTGTTCTCCTTTGTAGTATTGTTAAGCTATGGCTTTTGGGTTTTTGTTAGAATCTTTGATTGATTTGAATATGAAGCAACTTTGTAACAGGTAACTATTAGAGGGTGTGCATAGTGGTTCACAAAGGCTTCAACAGTCTAGTGAATTCTTTCTTATGAATCTATGAGTTTATAGCAGTTTTTTGTAATTGATTTTAAATTTAAAAATTGAATAAAACTTTCATAAATTCATTAGATTTTGCCTATAATTTCGAATTCATCTAGTTGTTGGTTTATTAGGAGAATTTACTAAGATTTTTTTTTTAATTTTAATAATTATTAATATTTTTTCTGGAGCTTCCCATATCTTATGCTTCCTTCTTTTTTTCTAAGGTCTCAGCTTTGGGAGAGATTGAGATTGCAACTAAGATTCTCAAAGATGATGCTGACTCTCTGGTATGCTTTCCATGATTTTCATCATTTTCATTATCAATCTAAAAGTTTTAACTTTTTACATGCATGTAGATATCTACTTCAATTTTGTAACAAGCTTTTGGTGAAGTTGATTGTTCTTTGCGAGTTAAATTTGTACATAAGCCATTCTCTATATTTACCAAGCTTTGATGCTTTGAGATTTCATGATGTCAATGCACATCCACCATGCTACTAGGAGGCCCGTGATGAATATTATGTTTTTCCTATAGATCAGAATTCGGACATTTTAAAAATATGTGAAACTTTTTTTTTTAATTTAGAAATTTTTAAAAAAAGGTACTTATTTGTGAAATTGTTGAAGAATCAGGTTTCTAGTAACAAACTAACGAATTATACCATATACTGTCTTTCTAAGTGTATACTTATGCAGTGCTTGTTTAGTTCCAAGCATAACTCATGGCTTAGAGCTTGTCTCACGGATATTATGGCTAGCTTAAACTCATGTTTGAGTCAAGCTTATACTTGACTCGCTTGTTGCATGGTGAGATCTACCTCTATTTGTGAGCTTGAGGTTGATTAGATATTTTGAGCTTTGATTATCCTTGATGTTTATAACTCCCTTCAATTTACAATATAAGTCTCAAATGCTACAGCTAAAATAACTTTTTTTAGCAATAAAGGGGAAAGAATGCTGGCTCAGGTTTCAATAGACAAAATCGAGTCTGACTCGAGTGCTTTAGTAGAAAATGGACAGGTGTTAGTATGACACTTCAGAGTTATTTAAAAAACAAGTCTGGTGGGGAAGACATTCTACTTTGGCAGACAAATTGTAGCCACTACCATGCAACAAAAGACTAGAACCATTATTTTTTTTTATTGATTCCAAAGCATCACAAGGCTATAATTCAGGAAAAAAATATGATCACTAAATAAACTCACATGGAATCATAAAAATAATTTACATTGCAATTCCTCTGTGCTTCAAGCATTAATGGTTTGCTCTAAATTAAATTGTCTGCAAACAATGTAGACGGGCCTTAAAAATTGAATGCGTGAGCATTAAGAAGATTGAAAATTTGTAACTGTTATTTCATCCGTCCACTAGTCACATTTGGCTCTCAAAATCTACTTGGAAATGAAATTCTTGATGCTGTATGAGCACAAAGGAAATTGCTTAATTTGTATCACCAAGTGGAAATTGAAAGACCTATTGAAGAATAAGTGTTTAACAATCAATAAACAGTATCTGAAATCCTAAATGTTGCTGCTAGCATAATATGAGCATAGGTCCATCCAAAAGGCTTCAATTTTAAATTTGGCAGCTAAAAATAATGGCATATTTTGAATATGATAATAATCCAAAACTTGTCAATAACAATACCAAGTAACAAATACATTATAGAGATGATATTTTCTTACAACTAACAAAACACTTTATCTTATAAACAAAATAAGGAAGCCACAAATGAGAATTTTTTTGCTCAACTTATACTTTAGGACCTTCCCCGACTTCAAATGCAAACTTTTAATTTTTTTTTTTTTGTTGTGATCTACGAGTAGCCGCGAAGGGCAGAACTATAACCTATTTCAGTTAAAATTTTAGTTCCCGCACAAAGGAGAAAATTTGTTGGAATCAAGGATTACAATAAGTAGGTTATAGGCAAGGGTGTAATGCAATCAAAGCCAGAGATCATATCAAATTTAGCATAAGTTATGAATAAAGTTTCTAAGCTATGAATAGAGTTCACAAAAAATGACCACAATTGGGTTGTAGGTTAGAGTATTTTTCTTTTTTAAAAAAACATTACAATATATAATTATTATGAAAGAACTTGAATTAAATGAATAAAAAAACATAGAAACATTACTATTATTTTGATTCTTTCCTTTAATTTATAATGATAACGAGCTTCACCACTTGTGTGGCTTAGACATTTACATACCCAATTCAGAGTGATGTGTTTGGACATCTCTTTCTTACATTAAACATTGATTTAGAAGCAACTTTGATAATCGATATAGACATTAGGTTTCACAACCGTCTTTACTAATGCATGATTTCTTTTTGTTATTGTTGTTTCACTGAGGAATAACATCAAAACTTTCATTTTCCGGACAAAATTTTAAACCATTTTTAGGATATTGATCTTATAGATTTTACTTGTTTTTTTTTAAATACACATGTTATGATAAAATCACTTCAAATATTATGTTTTTTTAGTCCTATCATCGTTAGTGCTACTACTTGCACTATTTTTATTTAATGTTCTAACTATCCCAATTCTAAAGATGCAATCTACACCTTATATTTATAGTTTTAAACATAATACTCATTCTAATAGACTCATACGACAAACTTTTAACATATGAATTGTTTCAAAGTCAATTATCATAAATTCCATTTTTAGATTCATAAAAATGCTAATGACCGTGAAAATGATGCATCATATCTATCAACGGTATATAGCACACCAAATGAAACATAGCACATACTAGATAGCATAATTTGCTCTATTTTAAACATCACACAAAGCATTAAGACTAGTTAGAAATATAGCTTAATATAAATGAATATTTATGAAACATAATTAGTTTAAAAAAAATTAAATCACAAAGCAGTTTCTCACCTATTTCTGTGTAATCAATTTAGCTTACAAGTATCACATTTTTTCAATTTATTTCCTCAACTATATAAAATAATCTTAACTTAGTTTTTTGAGAAACCATTTTAGATCAATTTGTACCATTGAGGGATTATATTTAAGAATTTTGATACTCTGCCGCTAAATTAACTACATATAAATAGTCGAGGGACTACTTTGGAGTTTAACTTAGTAGAAAAATAAAATCTTATATTAATGAAAATATTTTAATGCTATTAGCTACTCTTAACAAGCCTGAATTGTTATAATTACATATCGATATTTATAACTAATCTTAATTATCTTAGAGCTTTTAAAAGTTGTAATGCAAAAAAAATGATTTTTTTTTTTTGCAGAACATATGAGAATATTCTAAAGATTAATGATTTTTTATTGATATTTAATCTTGAAAACTAGATGCCTAATCGTAAAAACTATATGCTGGAAGAGCAATTTTTATATTATATTGAGTTAGCCATAATCTTTTATAGATTACATATGCAAATGATGAAAGATGTTGTTTGGCGTTGGATTTGAAGAGGCCACCTAATAGAAAGAGGAGAGCTTTGGAAGACATCACCTAGAATTGTCATTGTTGCCTTTTCTTGTCATCATCATCATTTATTGATAAAGCTCTCACTATTTTAATTTTTTTTCTATTGTGCATTGAAGTTCTTGTAAAGGTTAATAAAAAAGGTAAATCTAAATAAAAATAAATTAACTAATAATAGTAATATGTTTAAAAATTAATCAGAGAAATATATGAAGGTAATGTGCTATGTGTTATTGCCCATCTACAAGATAAATATTGCTCTCCTTTTTTAATTCCTAGCCATGTTATGTTCATTATCATGTGCAATTGACTTGTTTGAATTGTATTCTTCCTAAAATTTATTATTCTTTTTATCTTTTAGTTACCCCTACAATAAAATCATCATAAGAAATTGATCCATCAACAAAAACTTTTTAATTTTGAAAATTGAGAGTGAAATTAGTTAGATGTAGGATACTCTATTATCATAAGAAATTGATCCATCAACAAAAACTTTTTAATTTTGAAGTTTGAGAGTGAAATAAGTTAGATGTAGGATACTCTATTCTTGAGAAGAGAGAACTAATTTGATAAGATAAGTCCAAAATATCACATAAATTTTTACTCATATCATTCTTTCTCTATACAACCTTTATGACAATCTTTCTTTCAATATAGGAAAAAAAATCTTCTCTTAGTTTAAAAGTGGCAATCAATATGCCTTGACTGGAGTTCCACTGAGTTGGACAATCCATAACAATTTTTTTTGTGGATAATTATAGTTGATCACATCAACAAATCCCATCAATATTTCTCAGACACATTTATAGAAGTAACAATACCACAATTCCTGTCACTATATATTTAATATTTTACCATCAAGTTAGTATTTGTGCAAAATAACATGCATTGAAAAGACTACCTCCAAAAATAAAAGTTTAACCTTAAGTTTTCTTGTAGTAATTTGATTGTCTCCGATTATGGTGGCTACGGTTGCCTCTGTCCTTGCATTATTTTCCATTAATTACTCACCTTTGTAAAGTGCAAAATGTTTACAGATTTTGTGATTCATTTGTTTGCATATTGTGATTCAAGGATCAAGATTTTGGATTTGATGATTCATTTGATATGTAAACAATTTGCTCCACAAGCCAATAAGCTGACTAGTTCAAGCTCAAACTCATGATCATATGACATAGGCACTATAATATGGACTTGAATCTGAGCTCATAGCTTAATAAGTTTGGCTCAAGAGGTTATTAATTAGTTGAGTTTGAGCTTGCTTGCAAGCTGGCTTGGCTCAGCTAATGAACTAAATTTCATACACGAAACCTTGTTTTTTGTCATTGTTTTAGAATTCTTGTAAATTATGTGACATTGGATTATTTGCACTTCCTGTGATGTTCCTCTGTATTACAATATAAATTAATCTGACTTTTGCTTAGAATTTCCTTGAACTTGGCTTATATTAATGAAATATCTTCTATTTGACCATTGAATGTGGCGATTGTAAGTTTGCACCCTAAACCATTCTAGGAGCAACCTTTCTTCTCAATGTTACACTATTTTACTTTGCAGGAAGACCCTTTGTATTCCCACTATCAAAATTTATGCTGCGAATTGAATCCTGTTGAAATTGACTCGAAAGAATTTGTTATGGTAATTTCTACCTTATAATTTTCTTTTCATTAAATGTGTGTGTTATATGTAAAGTAATATATATATATATATATATATATATATATATATATATATGTATGTATGTATGTATGTATGTATGTATGTATGTATATATGTATGTATGCATGTATATGTATTTCATTCGATATATTATGCAGTGGTTTAATTTAGTCTTAACTCCTTTTTTCTCGTTTGTAGGTTCTAGTAAAATTAGGATTTTATGGTCCTTGTCATGATCAAAATAGAGTTAACTCGAGATTCTGCCAAGATTTGTAAATGCAAAGCAGGCTGCTATGGTGACATATTAAATAAATAATTTGCAATTGGGTGCTTTTCAAAATCATTACGTCGTGCAATGCCCCTTTTGCCATGCCCCCCATCTATGATTTTTTTATCTCATACAACATCTTACTAGTGCCTATAATCATTATTACATTTGTTGAATTTGTGGCCCTAAAAATAAGATTTGCTAGGAATAGTATGTCTGAAGCATCAAGATTTACACGGTTCGATTTCAAATAAGCATATGCTCATGACCGCACAGATTGATGAAGTTTCACGAACAATCAGAAATTAGATGCAAATTATAATTGATCTCAAGAATTTTCCCTTTTTTCTCCCTAAATTTTTTTCTTCTTCTCAAAATCAAAACACCAAAGTTAACCCCCCAACGCTAAAACAGACTGAAAAGAACTTAAAGCGAAAGCAAATATATATAATTTTACTTTATTTTTTTCAATTTTTCTCTCTCTTTCCTTTGACACAACACAACTGAATCATTTTTTCTCTGTTTAAGCAATATCAACCATTTGAGCACTTACACCAACTCCAACACTTCTCGTCAGCTTCTTTTAAACCTGATCATGCATTGATGTGATTGGACGGGACGAGAGACGGCAGAGAGTGAACTTTGCACCACAATGATTCTTCGAAAGAGCCCATCAACTCTTCTTAACTCTAGACAGAAGCAAATATAATTCATCTATGTTGATCTACTCCTATTCATGAGGAATTTTAGTAACTATGTTTGGTAATTAATCTTTAAAACTTAAGAACATACATACGCGTTCTACAAAACATTAAATCTATCACTAGTTGAAGATAATTAACGGGCAAGTGGATTTCAGTTAACTATCACTGCCTTTGTATTTACTAATTGGAAAATGTTGATCAAATTTAGTGTTGATATATTGTCGTGTATACCAATGAAATGTACATTATTCTATGGTTTGAGCTGTGTAATTAGAGGGTTTTATTGGATTTATTTATTAAACATTGTAACACATATGTTGAATGAAATAGTAGGTTTTGCATCAAATAATTCTTCGTGGTATTAGAGTTGGTATTGTGCAAGGCTTCGATTGACTAGGGCTGAGATCGATCAGCGGCTAGATCCAAGCAGGTGAGCATCGTTGTTACGGGAAGCCAGGCGAACCACACTCCCATTTTTTCGGCTGAGGTTGCTTTGATTGTTACACGAGTTTCTGGTCGTGTGTGGGATGACGCGAGCCCTAGCTGAACAAACAAGGGATTCAGAGTTGTGCGATTGAACCTCTGTGAGCGACATGTGCGAGAAGGGCTTTACCGAGGCGAACCAAATGGAGGTCGAGGGTTGACATTGAAGAGGAGGCGGCTACGACTTAGCATGCGTGAGAAACAGAAGAACAAGAATGGCGAGCCGATTGCGAGAGCCTTTTCTTGTGAATGCGGAACTCGCATCGGTTTGAGAAGCACAACGACGAGGTTTGGTTTGAAGGAGGCTCTAAAGAGGGGCTACCAGCGCCGAATTGGAAACAATTAAACCCGTACTACTCGGGCAATGTTGGTCGACTTGTCGCAAACGTCCAGTAGCCTACGTTGGTTATTTGAATATCTGATCTGCAGCACGAGAGATAGAGAAATTGGAAATGTCTGGAGTGGCGATTCTGCAGTCTTCAACGACAGAGAGTGAGCGTGAACCCATGCTTTACCGAAATGTGTGATTGCCAGGAGATCATTGATCGGGAGTGAAACGGTTGGTTCCATCGTTTCGCTCATCATTTTTCACCCGTCCTTCAACCGAAGCCGCTCCAGCCATGCTACTCCTAGACCTCGCTATGGTGGCTTCTTTGGAGTAGGCAACTTTACATCGTGCCTAGATTTGGGCTTTGCCTCCTCGGTTGTAGCAATTCCATCCTCAAACTCGGCTGTGTTTTCAGACTTGGAGGGAGAGAAGAGAAGGGATAGGAAAGAGCTTCTATTGTGGGATTTCTGTTGCCACCTCGCTCTCTTCTATGCATTATATAAATTTAGATCCTTGTGATTGAGAATGTCAGGTAACGAAGATATTATGGGAGGTGAAGGATTGAAACTTCTGGGGAAGCTGGATCCTCTGAAGGTCGTGATCGGGCTCTTACAAAGTGCTAGTGTCGCGACATGAGCCACTACCTCAACACGTGTTCTGGCTCAACCGAGTGGACTTTCAGTAATGCGAACAAATTTGACTGCCTCAAGCTCATGTAGGACTTGTGCTCAGGGGGAGATCCGCGGGGTTTTACAACTACAGAGAAGTGGGACATCTAAGAAATACATGTTCAAATCTACCAAAGGAGAGAGATACGGGTGAACATGGACAGTCTAGAGGCCATGGTTGTAATCGTGGGGGCCAAGGAGGTATAAGAGGGGGCTATCGCGCAGGTCTGGTTGTAGCGAACAATGAGGGAGAGACAGAGGTGGTCTTTACTGATGAGGATCACGAGTTACTAGATGTGTTGAAAAGGAGGCAGAGAGAGGCATGTGATTTAACTGGGGATTCATCCACCTTATCGTCATCTAAGGAAAACACTGCTAGTTATGCTCAACCTAATATGCTCGTGATACACATGTTCTTGCCTCTATATCTATAAGTTCTCTTGAATGAATAGGAGATTTTGGTGCATCCCAACATGTAACAGGTATCGCTCGTGAGTTCTCTTTCTATACTCACCTAGCAGTTCTGGAGAACATTAGATCGTTGATGGTACAACACAGCTTGTGGTTGGTAAGAGTATGGTGAGGTGTACCAATTCTATGCTTGGTCTGATATTTTGCATGCTTCTTTCTTGCCAATGAATCTTTTATCCATTATTGTCATTATACTCTAACATGTGTTGTTTCATTTGATATTTCAAAGTTGATCTTTCAAGACAACGGGATTGACCGAAAACTTGAGACTGACACATGACATAGTGGACTCTGGTACTTGGATAGAGAGGGGGGATGAACTCAGCCTTGACCTCCATGGTTGACAATGCTTGAGTTGGAGGATCTGAGAGGAGTGTGGAGGATGTATTGCTGCTACATCACATGCGCGTGGGGCACTCTTTGTTCAGTCTATTGAGTTGTTTGTATCCATCCTTGTATGAAAAGACAAATAAGGAGAAACTGGTGTGTAATGCTTGTGAGTTTGGCAAGCTCACTAGGAGCTTTTATTTCTGTTCTGGGAATAGGAGCTCTGGTGCGTTTGATTTGATACATTCTGATGTATGAGGAGTCATAGACCTTGTCCTACTAGTTCTATGAATGATTATCATTATTTTATTACGTTTATTGATTGTTTTTCTCGTGTTACCTGGATATAATTGATGAAACAAAAAGTGAGGTGATTGTTTGCTTTAGAGATTTCGACAAGGCAATCCAGACCCAATATGAGGGAGTTATGAAGGTATTGAGATCTGATAATGGATAAAATATATCAACGAAGCATTTGGAGATTACCTGTCAGCACAAGGGATACAACATCAAACCACATGCCCATACACATGAGCACATAATGGAGTAACAGAGAAGAAAAATTGGCATCTTCTAGAGGTAGTTCAGAGCATGATGATGACAATGAATGTCCAACCACACTTATGAGGGCAAACAGTGTTGACAATCTCTCAATTGATTAACAAGATGCCCTTAAGAATGCTGAAGTGGAAGTCCCCTTGTCAGATATTGAAAGAAGGCAATAGTTGGATACTTTAATTGAAAATCGTGAAAGACAACGGGCCATCTATGGGAAACTTGGATTTCAGAGCTGTGAAATGTGTGTTCGTCGGTTATTTTGCTACTCAGAAGGGTTTATCTGTTGGAACCCGATGAGAAGAGACTCTTTGTGAGTATGGATGTGTCATTTAGAGAGTTTGAACCGTACTACACTCTGGAGGTGAATTTACGCTTCAGTGACTCAACAAACACTAGAGATATGGGGCAAGAGAGAGTGAGTAGTACTGGTAATGGAGTGGTGCAAGTGGGAGCAATTCCATGTCTTGCGATGTGGGATGAATCAACTGAGGAGATGAAAATCGAGGAGATTGAACGCAGAGCTAGTGAGATTCAGGCTGAAGGTGAGCTAAGGGTGTATGCGTGGAGGAAGAAGCAAACTGAGGGAACAAAGTTTGCAGCGTCAGCAAGTCGCTTGTCCTAGTTTTCCCTAGCACTTGAGACACCTGCACCATCTATCCTTGATTCAGAACCCAAGGTCATATTATTCCTCTTCTGTCCACTTCTACCCAAACAACGTTGAACCTCCGGGACATCCTCTTGCTCGTTTTGGGTGGGAATTTGACATTGTGAACTTTGTTTTTTATTAGAACATCTCACTTTTTTTATTGAGCATTCACTGCATTATCGAACTCTGTCTCTATACCAAAGTGTTGGCAGGTTGCCAAAGAGGATCCCAAGTGGAAAGCGGAGATGCATGAAGAACTTAGGGCTCTTGATAAAAACTGAACATGAGAGATTGTACCACTATTAGCAAGAAAGGAGTCAATTGGATGCAAGTAGATCTTTACAGTAAAGCAAACTCCAGAAGGGAAGGCGGAGAGTTACAATACACGACTAATAGCAAAAGGGTACAGTCGGACGTATGACATTGACTACGATAAAACTTTTGCACCAGTTACAAAGATGAGCACGGTGAGGACACTGGATTCTCTAACAATGAATGGTGGATGTAGGCTCCACCAATTGGATGTGATTATTGCATTTCTTCATGGGAAACTACTGGATGAGACATGTACGAAGATACCGTCTGTATTCAGTACATCTCAGATTGTGGGTAAGTTGTGTAGGCTTAAGAAGTCACTGTATGACTTGAAGCAGTCTCCTCGAGCCTAGTTTGACAAGTTTAGAAGGAAGATGGTTGGCTTGTGATATCAGCAGACCAATGCAGATCACACTGTGTTATTTCGACAATATGGGAGTGAAGTGGCCCATAGACCTAAGGGGATTGTCCTATCATAGAAAAAATATATAGTGTATCTTCTCACAGAGACAGGTGTGTTAGGGTGCAAACTTGTGGTTTCTCCAATCGAGTAAAAGGTTAAGCTCGATACAGAGGCACGCGACTTAGTTTGATCATGAGAGGTACCAGAGGCTGGTGGGACGCTTGATCTATCTGTGCCACACTCAGTTCGATATCTCTTTTGTAGTAAGCGTGGTGAGCCACTACATGCGTGACCCAAAGGCCATATGGATGCAGCGTATCAGATTTTGAGTTATCTAAAGAGTGCACTAGGGAAATTGTTGATATTTAGGAAGAACGAGCATGTAAGTGTTGAGGGCTTTGTAATTCTGATTGGGCAAGTTGTTCTGATGACAAGCGATCCACATTAGGATACTTCATGTTTGTAAGTGGCAACTTGGTCTTGTGGAAAACAGCCAGTTGTATCAAGATCAACAACAGAGATAAAATACATGGTCATGACATTAGGAGTTGCTGAGATGATGTGGTTGAATTCAAAGTGGATCAAGGAACTCAAATGAAGTTGTGTGATAACAAGTCGGCAATCAGCATTGCTAACAACTCGGTGTAACACGATAGAACTAAACATTTGGAGATTGATAGATTTTTCATCAAGGACAAGTTGAATGACGGATTGTTGGAACTAAGTTGTGTAGTTACTGGGGAGCAGATGACTGACTGCCTCACTAAAGGACTTAGATCAGTGGAGTTAGCTGGATTATGTGACAAGATGGGCTTAATGAATATCTTTCATATAATCTTGTTTAACTTCAATTACCCTCTACACAACTCACAACTCACAGCCCACTACATGCCCCTCTAATTACACAAGTGGATGAAAAGTTGCTTCACTCCCATTAAATGCTATTTTTTAAATTGTTTAAATTATCTAAAATTACAGCTTTTTTTGTCTTTTTTTTTTTGACATTTTGAAACTCCTTTTTTTGTTTTTTTTTTTTTTTGCAAATAGTTTATGAACTTGTTATTGTCAATTTTCTTGAGTTAGAACAATTTAACTGCCAGACACAATGTGTATATACTGCAAAGTACATAAAAAAATATTTCCCACATGATCTCGTAAATTAAGTACAATGTATTATAGGACAACGCAAAAAAATTGCCTATGACTGAGGTTTTGAACTGTTGACCATCCAAAGATATATGGCGTTTTTTTTTTCTTAAGCTATTGTACACAATTTAATTTTTTGCACAGAAATTGAGAAATCTAGCAAATCTTATATTTCACTGAATTATCTATTATTTTGGATGTTTACATTCCTAATCCTCATTCATTATGCCTACCATATAAACAGGTACAAAAATACCTGAAAAATACTCATGCAGAAACACACTCAAGCTACACTGTTGACATTATACAGTTATTTAGTGTTTCAAGGAGAGGAGAAGCTGAGCGTTTCAGAAAGGCAAATTTAAAATTGTGAACTTTCATTAAATTTAAGTTATATACCTAAACCCTATAGCTCTTACCTTAATCACAATATTGTTTATTTCTTATTCGCAGTTTTCCGATGTACAAAATCGAATGCTTCTTTGGCATGGTTCTCGATTGACAAACTGGACAGGCATCCTATCACAAGGTTGGTCCCACTATCATTCACATTTGAGTTAGTGTTTCCTCTGCAACTTGTCCAAGATAATTTTCAGACGATTTCAAAGCAAAATGCTTGTTTAGTGTAATAGTGCGATTTTACTGTATTTATGGTATTCTTTCGGCCTTTTTGATATATTTGTAATTTGTTGAGACCTGATATATGAAATATAGGGGCATAGTTGTCTTTGAGAACAAAAATCAACTTCACCACCTTTTTCTTGTACAATTCCATAAATATGTGCCCTTTTCAGCTTTTATTGATCTATTATTTTTCAGTATTCATGGAAAGAAGATGTGTTTTTTTGCGGTCTTATAGATTTTCATTGTCGGGTCACAAGCTTTGAATGTGAAAAGTGAAGGATTGAGTTAGGTAGTTGACAACCACCATGAATATTTTGTCGAAAAATCATGACATGAATCTTTTAAAAATTGTATAAATGCCCGTGCGTCCCTTAGAAGTGACATCCTGTATGATTTAAATACAGCGAGAAGTGTGCAAAAGCCGTTACACCGACGTTTGGTTGTAGTGCCAAATAAGCAAAAGTTCCCACATTACAGATGGATGTGGGCAAAGAAGTTAGTCCATGAAACTAATATTAAGATAAGATTTTGGAATATAATTACTCTCACAGGTAAATTAATGAAATATTAGTAGATAATATGATTTATAGGAAGATAAATATTTTATGCATTCAAAAAAGTAAATGGATTGGAGAAAATGCTAAGAAGATTGATAATTTAGGTTTTAAACTTTGGTATTCAGGTAGAAGTCGCGTTAAAAATGGTATAGGTGTAATTATAAATAAGAGTTTGAAAGATAATGTTGTAAAAATTAATAGAATTAGAGATAAAATTATAGCGCTAAAGATTGTTGTTCATACTAAGATTTTTAATGTTATAAGTGTTTATGTTCATCAATTACTTTTTAGATATTAGTTCAAAAGAAAAATTCTGAAAGGATCTAGAAGAGTTAAGACAAATGATTTTTCTTTAAAAAAAAATTATTGAAGGAGATTTAAATGGACATGTTGATAGAGTGATAAAAGATGTTAGATATATATATATATATATATATATATATATATATATATATATATATATATATATATATGGTGGCTATTATTTTGAAGTGATTAATGAACAAGGTAGAATCATATGAGATTTTTCTTTAGTATGTGATTTTAATATTGCTAATATTTTATTTAAGCAAAAAGATGAGCATATTATTGTTTATAAGAATGAATCTAATAAAATAAAAATTGATTATTTCCTTGAGAGAAAAAGTGATCGTCGAAAATGTAATGATTGTCAGGTTATTCCAAGCAAAAATTTAAATATTCGAGATCAATTATTAGTTCTGGATTTTAAGACCAGAAGTTGTAAGGTAAATAATACAATGAAATATTATCATAGAATTAGATCGATGCACCTAAAAACACAAAATTAATTTTATGAGTAAACTTCAGGATTTGAGGATTTTGGATTTTCTTGAAAAAGCTAATTTTATGTGAGATATAATAACAAACACTAATTAATAAATGACAAAAGATATACTTGGACAATCAAAATGAAAAGATTTTATAAGTAAAAATAGTTTGTCATTGAATAATAATGTGCAATAAAAGATAAAATGTAAGAGATTGTGTTATAGAAATTAGTTTAAATGTAAATATTTAGTGAACTGGGAAAGGAGTCTAAAAAAACAATTTGTGACATTAAAAATTTTGCTTTTAATGATATTTATAATATATTAGATACTAAATATAGTGAGAAATATATGTACTAGCCAAACAAAGAGAAAATAAAAATAAAGATTTAAGTCAAGTAAAGTGTATCAAAAATGAAAATAAAAAATTACTTTTCTTAAAGGAAGATATTCGACATGAGTGAGTGAGCTATTTTGATAAACTTTTCAATGAAGTTTATGAAAATATTATTTACTTTAGTGATCTAAATTTCATTGATGATAATTATAAAAATAATAATAAAACATTTTATTTTTACTGTCGCATTATTTTAAAAGAAGTTGATAAGGCTTTAAAGGAAATCAAAGGTGGAAAATCAGTAGAACCCGATGTTATCCTAATTGAAGTGCGTAAATATTTAAGAAATTTGGGAGTTTTTTGGCTTAGTAAACTATTTGATAATATTTTAAAAACTAAAGAGATGTCTGAGGAGTGGAGGAAGAGTATTTTGGTCCCCAAAAATTACTTTTCTTAAAGGAAGATATTCGATATGAGTGAGTGAGCTATTTTGATAAACTTTTCAATAAAGTTTATGAAAATATTATTTACTTTAGTGATCTTAATTTCATTGATGATAATAATAAAAATAATAATAAAACATTTTATTTTTACTATCGCATTATTTTAAAATAAGTTGATGAGATTTTAAAGAAAATCAAAGATGGAAAAGATGTTGTCCCAATTAAAGTGTGTAAATATTTAAGAAATTTGGGAGTTTTTTGGCTTAGTAAACTATTTGATAATATTTTAAAAACTAAAGAGATGTCTGAGGAGTGGAGGAAGAGTATTTTGGTCCCCAAGAATAAAGGGATGCACAAGAATGTGCAAGTTATAGAGTTAACTTGATGTGTCATAATCTAAAATTATGGGAGAGGGTAATTGAACTTAGGTTAAGTCTATTATGGAAGCTATACATTTGCTGAGAGGAATGATGGAGAAGTACCAAGAGAGTAAGGAGGATCTATATACGATTTTTATTGATTTAGAGAATGTCTGCGATAATGTTACAAGAGTTCCTTTGGAGAGTTGTAGAGAAGAAAGGTGTTGATTGACCAAGTTTTTCAATTGATCCATGAGTTTAAGCGAAATATCTGATTCTTTAATCAGTTGGATTACATCAGAGATCGGCTTTAAGGATGCTCTTATTGGACATTTATAGGAGAATGTACTTTGATGTATGTTTTTCGTTGATGATATCCTTCTTGTGGATAAGAATAGAGAAAGAGTTAAAGAAGACTTGAATTATGTAGGTCTGCATTGGAGTCTAAAGTCATTCATTTGAGTAGATTTAAAACTGAATACATGGAATGTAATCTTAGTAGTAGTAGCTCTAGTGGTAGAATTGTAACTATGGGTGATCAATATCATTAAAATGTGTGAGCGTTTAGATATCTCATGTCTATTATTCAAAGTGATTGTGATATTGATGGGGATGTTATTAGTAGAATTCAAGTTGATTGGTTGAAGTGGAAGAATGCATCAGGCCTATTGTGTGATAGAAAAGTATCGCTTTAACTCAAAAGAAAATTTTATAGGATGTGGTGAGACCTACAATACTCTATGGTGCAGAATGTTGGCCTTTAAAAGAGAAGTATAAAATAAAGTTGTGCTGTTGAGATAAGAATGTGTAGGTGGATGAGTGGCTTGGCACTTGGAAGACAAAATACGAAATAAATATATTCATGATAGGGTTGGTGTAGTTACAGTGACAGACACGATTAGAGAGAGTCGTCTTAGTTGTTTTGATCACATTGAACATTGACCATCTGATGATCCAGTTGGGAGAGTAGATGTTTTAGATTTGATTTGTGTTAAGAAAAGTAGGAAAACTTAAAAAGACTTGGGCATATTGTATTAAAAATGATCTTAATATATTAGAATTAAATAAAAATATGACGCTCAATAGAACACAATGTAGAAATAAGATTCATGCAGCGGACCCACTTAGTGGGATAAAGGCTTGTTATTGTTAATTTTTGTTGTTATATAGACTTTCATCATATTTTAGGAAGATTTACATGCATACCACTCAATTCTTGAGTATTGACATATCTGACGCCTAAACTTTAAATTTTACATGTATGCAGCTTAGCTATGCATGAAAAGGTATATTTCACGTTTTAAAAGTTTAAAGGGTGGTATTTTTTATGTGATATGAATGATTTGGGTGTTAGAAACGTAAAAAGTATAGTTTAGTTGTTAGATAGGTAAATACATGGAAATTGGATGGTATGTTTGTAAAGGTCCCTGTATTTCATTTAGAATACATTAGACGAAAAAAACAAGTTTTCATGCTGTTTGTACTACTAGCAGGCTTACGGATTGCTCCTCCGGAGGCTCCTGTTACAGGTTACATGTTTGGGAAAGGTGTTTATTTTGCGGATATGTTCTCAAAAAGCGCAAATTACTGCTGCGCGAATCATGAATCTTCTTCAGGGGTGTTACTTCTGTGTGAGGTTGTCATACTTTTCCGTACTTTTAGAACTACATAACATCACATTCTATTTGTTGATGACTGATTTGCATCCAGGTTGCCTTAGGAGATATGGCTGAGCTACTATATGCAAACTGTCATGCAGATCTCTTGCCAGAGGGAAAGTTGAGGTTAGCCTTTTTTAGGTTCCCGGCTCTTAACTGTATTTTAGCAAGCATAAAACATGTAAGTGATTGCCCTGCTTGTCATCATTATCCTTGTCCTTATCCCAATTTTTTGTATTCAGCCCTATTCATGTAACCTAAATCTACCCCTTCCTACTTCCCAAGCCTTAGAATACAAAATTGTTTGTCATAATTTTTGGTAATTTAACCCAACTTGGCGCCCATGCCAGTTCTTTAAATGACCCAAATTTATATAAGCCCGTTACTCATCTATTTGTTCAGATTTGAAAGTATAGGTGTAAGAGAACCGAGCCGAATCGAGCTCGTGAGTTGAGCTTATCGAGCCACTCAAACTCAAGCTCGTTTATTAAACGAGCACGAGTTCAAGCTTGTCACAAGCCAGCATGGTTGCATCGGTGCCTTATTCGGCGAGCTGCCGTGATATTTCTCCTCCTTCCACCAGATTTTTGCCTTGAGCTCGTGAGTCTGGTGTCATCATCCTGAGCCAAGCACGAGCTTATATTTTGATAGACGAGCCGAGCTCCAGTTAGACATGACTTGAGCTTGGCTCAACTCGTTTGCACCCTAGTTCAAAGCATTTTACTGTTCTATGCTTATTGTTAAATTTAGCCCCGATCGGACTATTCTTGTGTACTACTATCACTATCCATCTAGGGGAAGGATAAAGTATTCTTAGCTCACCATCTATTTTGTTTCACTCATTATGCTTTGAATTTTCTTCTTCTTAGTACAAAAGGAGTCGGCAGCACAGCACCAAATATGTCACAGGCTGAGATTCTTGAAGATGGTTTGGTTGTGCCCCTTGGTAAGCCAAAAGTGCAGGACGTCCCAATGGTGATTGCTTTAAACCCAATACTTTAGTGCTTTATTGCTATTACACATTCTTTTACCGTACTGTAAAGTCGAACACAAATGAGATGCTAATGTGTGTTAATGGTCTGTTGGGTCAGCAGAATTAGGAATAAGGAATGTAGGGGTTATGAAAAATTTAGTATTTTTTTGGAAGAAAAATAAACAATTGGCATAGTTCAATGCATTTAGAATTCACTCTTTTCTTCGATTTCATTGGGCCAAATATTTTCTAAAATATTCCGAATAGCTAAATTTCAACTATACTGCCTTCTTTATATTGCATCTCTTAAAAAAATCTTATTTTTTACACTGGTAGAACTTAATCAAGCCGAGCCTTATATATTGAACTATTGTCGAGTCATAACTAACTGATATTAATGCTTCTCATTTAATTGAAAATTTTAAATCCGTAACATGTAGTTTCTATGTATTTTCATAACATATATATCTATATCTGTATCTATCTATCTATCTATCTATCTATCTATCATATATATATATATATATATATATATATATATATAGATAGATATAGCATAAAATGGTAAGTTTCGTGTCATAAAGTTAGTATCATCGGCATTTTTAGAATGCTATATAAATAAATATAATATTATAGATGTTAAACATGCAAATACATGAGATTTGTGTGGTATATATAAGTAAATCCCCCGCAGTTTCATTGTTCAAGTTCAATTCACCTGACAGACAAGTCATATTTACTAGTTAATGTGCTTAGATTGATCCATCATCAAGCCAAACAAAAATAAATTTCTTATTTTTGAATTTTTTCTGACACCTATCACACCACAAGCTGACCAACCAGTTTTCTGTGTCATTTACAGGGTAGCCTGCTGTACAATGAATACATAGTGTACAATGTCGAACAGATCAGGATGCGATACGTACTTCATGTGAATTTCAATTTCAATTATTGAACTTGACCCACTCTGTATCTGTAGTGAAACGTTTGGTGAAGCAGCTGTGCGTGAAATTTCTGTAATTTTTGCTTGGAATTTAATTTGAGTTTTATGTGAAATGTCTGTGAAGATACATACTGATGATTCTCGAATATATTTGAGAATTGTTATTCAATAAGCTTTTAATAGTGAAAAATCTTTTGTTAGGTATATTTTATTTTGTCCAACTTCTTGCTTTTGCAGTAGTATTATTTCTGAAGAGTCTCTATAGGTTCTTGTTGTGCTGTTCAAATGTTCAATTGACATTGACAAGCCAAGCTTGAGGCCTGCACCACCTAAAACATTGTTAGCTACACGCCAAACTAAACAACCTTTTGGTTCCCTCTATACTGACAAAATAATTAATTCGAAACTATAATTATATATTGAAAGAGGAATGTGGCCTCCGCTCCTTCGTAGAAATAGTTTAGAGAATGTTCTCTTTTCATTTGTGGGACCAGCTTTTTCAAAAACTTTTCTGTCGCAATGTTATTTTTTTCTATTTTCTAACTGCACCTAACAAAAGACTTAATTGTCCCCTCGCATAAATACAAATCAAAATTAGAGGGGGGACGACCAAAACAAGCAAAGAAGTGTAGAAGCATTGCGACCTTCTTTTTTTTATTATTGTTCTGACTTTCTTGATGCTGGTGCAAAATACTATCGCATGGGCGGGATGTAGGTGCCGAAGACTCGCGCATGCGGGAGCAGCTAACTGACCCCGACCGGTCCAGGATGAACACAGGCAGTAATTCGATGGGGCAGGATTGCCGACCGCCCCTCTCCTCATTCCTTTTGTGCTTTTTCTTTAGTTGGAAGTATTTTAATGGTTAATTTTGAAATATATCTTGCCTCCCTACTCTTTTTTTTTTTTTTTATGTGGGTGCTTCCTTTTTTTATTTTTTTCCTTCTTCATGTAAGAGTATTTATTTGTTGTTTTCAGAGTTTAGGGGAAGGTTTTGCCGTGATGATTTCAGATTCCTATGTGGAGGCATTTTCCTCTTTGTGGGTTATATTCGAGGAGGTGGTGATGCTCCAACTATATCTTACTCTAAGGTTGAGTGTATCTTCCTCTCTTTTGGCTATCTTGCCCTCCTCTTCCTTCCACATGGCCACCGGTCACTCGTAATCCCCTTCCACAGCCTTTGTAGCTCCATCTCTTGCATTTATCTTGTTGTCCAACACCTTTCAACCATCTCTCCACTTGTCGTCGGTTACCTACAACTTTCCATACTTGCTATTCCTATAATGTTGCACCTCCCCTTTGTTGATATCAGCATTCCTTTGTTCCTACCACTATTGCCAACCGTCCCAATCCACTAGCCGACCTCTACCGCCCTTAGAATACAACTTAGAGGTGTTGCTTGTGACATGTATGTCAGTCTTGTTATTTTATGTTGTATGTGTTGTAAACATATTTCCCTATTAATATAAGTGTGTTTTTTGTGTTTTTACTATTTTCCTTATTTGTTTCGCTATCATTTAGTATTTGAGATAAGCCAACCCTAGTCTCATTCTCGTTTTTCTAGCATCCGCCCCTACCTAAGCCACCTCCACTATTTTTTTCTCTTTCCAATTTCCAAACCTCTGGCAAGAATTTGACCTAATCCTAATTAACCCTTGATGATTTACAAAATCAACAACAACAAATTAAATTTTCTACACCGTTAATGAGTCCCTTGCACCCTTTTCATCTTTCCTAACCCTTTTCCTCCCTTCTGTGACAAATGCCAGCCTTCTTTTTCCTCATTCTAACACCCAACCATCCTTCCCCTAACAACATAAACTTGTTGTTTCAGTCCCTAACCTCCATCACCACAGCAATTGCCACTTTCTTGCAGTAGATTCGATTGTCCAGCCCCTTCCCTTTCGCCCTACTTCCCTTATCAGCCTTCCAAATCATCACTAAACCCCTTCCTAACTGACCTCGCAACCACCACCTCTTCCCCATACCTTCAACCCATTGTCGGCGCCACTTCGCCCTCGGATCTTCTCCTTCAGCTCCAACTCGAGATTAGTTTGTGTTTATATTTGCTTTCCAGTTTGTGTCGTGTTGTAAACATATCTCAATATTAATAAAAGTTTGCTTCATGGGTTTTCACTATTATCCTATTAATTCGGTATCATTTGATATCAAAGCTAGCCAAACCCTAGTCTCATTCTAGGATTTTCTTGCATTTGCCATAAACCAAAAGTTTCTTTCTACCACTAAATATCCATTTCATAAACCAAACTCTAACCCCCACCAAAATTTTTCTTTTCGTTTCCTTAAACCCTAGTTATGCCACTAGCAGGATACATGCACGAGCCTTCCTCGGAGAAGATACGGTGAGAGATTTGCCGACTTCAGCGGCGGATTACGGACATAGAAGATGAAATCCAATAGGAGGCTACCCACGACCGTTATTCGAAAGGTCGAAGGGAGAAATGAGAAGATATGGAGATGAAGCGATAAACACAGCGTCAGTTCTGACCAATTTACTACCGCCAAAAGTTACGGACTTTAGCTTCTGAAGTGGAGAGATCGCACCACTATGCGGCCACCCTAGATACTATCCAACAAAATCAATCCGGAAGTCTTCCACTGCCAGAAAATGTTGCAAGTGTCACAGATTTGGGCATGTGGAATCAGAAAGCACAATCATGAGAGAGATTTGTTTCACTGAGCGGGGTGTTGTTGAAAAATTGGGCAATGATATGGTTGGTCCGGAAGAAGATGAAGACTCTGGAGAGGATTCTCCACTACCAGTCAACAAGGAAGAGACGCTACCAATTCCAGTTGACCCCGAGATAGAGATTCTAGTTGAGGTAATTGTCGCTTCTCTAGAAGATAGTGACTCTGAGGTAATGGGCAGTGCAACAATGTATGAGATTATGGTGCCTCGATCTAGCATTTTGCAGACATTGAGAGGAAAATCAGTAGGATCAACTAGGATGTCTACAAGGGTTATGAGTTTGAGGAGTCGACGTCACATACAGGGTCACCACAGATTAGAGAAATGCATATATTTCATATTTATAAACTCCCTCTTGAATTATCCATATAAAGGGAGGCCTAGCATGTTCGAAGAAGAGTCGTTTTGTGTCATGTTGGGAACATTACATGGAGTTCTTCAAAGGTTATTTTCAGTTCTCCATGGGTCTCATCGCCAGATATACAAACAGGAGAAATGAACCTCTACTTGGTAATGGGCTCGAGGAGCTTGGTGGGGATGAAAATTATTCAATTGAATCCATGTCCTATCACTAAAGAAGAGGTCTCTTTCGAGTGGGTGCTAGTGAGAGGGGAGCATCTTGCCAGATTTCACCCCATATTTGACTTCTCCTTACCTACCACTTTATCAGTTGCACTCGGCCAAGTATGAGGAGTGGAAGAAGCAGATTACAATTGGGATGGCTCGATACATGATTCATGAGAATATCCGTCTATCTACGATTCCCGCTCAGAGCGTGCTAAAGGTGGACAGATTTCTATTCTACCATAATGTGCTTTGGAACGACACCGCTTATTGTTTCGACCTACTAGGACTATAGTTGACGATCAATCCGTCCCAAAAGATTACAGTAGCTCCCTTATCGTCCATGTGCTGACAAATGTTTTAACAAATGAGATTGAAGCTCCTACAACCCAAGGAGGCTGACGCAAGTGCGAAAGATTCATACGGGCGGGAAGCGGATGAGGAAGATTGTTGCGCTTGAAGGAGCAGCTGACCTACCCAACCAGTCCAATCGAGGGCATGTCCAGGATAAACTCAGGCCGAGCGGCCTGGGGCAGGACTGTCACTCGCCCCTCTCCTCTTTCCTTTTGTGCTTCTTCTTCATTTGAAAGAATTTTAATAGCTAATTTTTGAATATATTTTTGCCTCCCCACCCCTTCCTGTTGTGTGGGAATTTCTTTTATTTCTTTTCACGCTTCTTCATGTAAGAGTCTATTTATTTATTATTTTAGAGTTTAGGGAGAGTTTTTCTTGTGCGTTGATTTTAGATTCATGTGTGGAGTCCTTCACCCCTTTATGGACAATATCTGAGAAAGTGGTGGTGCTCCTATTGTATCCTACTCCAAAGTGGTGTGTATCTTCCTCCCTTTTGGCTATTCAACCCTCCTCCTCCTTCCCCATAGCCGCCGGACACTCCTAATCACCTTCCTAGTCTCTGCAACTCCTTCTCTTACATTTACCTTGTTGTCCAACACCTTATAGCTGCCCCCCGCCCCCACAACCCCCCACCCCCCGCTGCCATCAGTCACATAAAACCCTCCATAATTGTTGTCCCTATAATTTTGCACCTCCCCCTTGTTGCCATTAGACTTCCTCGGCTACCACCACCATTGCCGACCATCTCAATCAACCCAGCCAACCTTCACTGCCCTTGGAGTACACATTAGAAGTGTTGCTTATGTTAGTGTTTGTTATTTTCTATTGTGTTGTGTTGTACACATATTTTCCGATTAATGAAAGCGTGTTTTTGTCTATTGTTTTCTTTACTAATGTTGATATCACTTCTCCTACCATAACCACCGAAGAAAGTAACCCATAACTCTTGTCTTTTTCCCCTTCTTCCTACCGCATTTGAGTGCTCTGCAATTTAGCTCATCATCTCAGTAGTCCCTGTTACGACCGACAACCATAGAACTCTCAGGGTATAGAAAATGGAAACAAGGGAACCCAAAATATATATCCGTAGTGAATCTATGATCTCTACCCATGATATCCACAGTAATCAATATATTTCGTAGGAAATATATATAAGAAACTTGATAAAGTTTCGTGGTATCGACCAGAGGAAGAACAGTCCGCGAAAGGGAAAGGGCTCGAGATTCCAACTTGAACATATTGGAAATGGTTACGCGGAAACTCGATAAAGTTTCAGCTAAGGTAAGTACTTTCCCTCTATCTTAGTTAGCAGACGGAGCGTTAATTCCTATTGATAAAATTAGGTAGGGTTATTATAGTCTTTTTATTTAAAATGTTGTAAATAATAGTAAGAAAAAATTTTTATATTCATAACACTAATAATACTTAATCAAACTTAAATTCTTAACAAACTTTTTTCTAATGTTGTGCTTAAATGAGCTTCTCCGAAAGGTGATGCTCCCTCAAATGAGAAAAATATTTGTGTACGTAATACACACACAGAATTGCGTGCGTAAGAAGGTTATTCAGAGGTTATTGGGAGCTTATGTCTGTGTTTTTGGGAGGTTATGTCCCAATAACTCCCTCGTAACCTACAAATATATGAAAACGGAACCGCAGAACTTATTTGTAGGTTATTGGGGGTTATTGGGACATAACATCTCAGTACACATAAATATAACCTCGCAATAACTTTCGTATAACCTTCTTACGCACACAATTTTGCGTGCGTATTACGAATGCAAATATTTCTCCTCAAATGAGCCCTAAACTTTGATATTTCTAGGTTTTGGAAACAATAAATTGTAAATGGACGATAGAGAACTATTTTTAGAAGAAAAAATTAAAAATGTTCATTATTAAATTTATTTATTTTATATTTATTTAATTTACTCTTATATCTTAAAAAAAATTAAAGATGTAATACTACAATGTCATATTAAATACTTATATGGGTTCTATATTTTTAATAATATGTCTGGTTAACTGTAAATGCCATTTTGTATTTGTATCTTTATTTATACTCGTGCATTAGAGGCATTTTTGGGAAAAGTGAAGGTCATGCCTAATTATATTAAATAAAAGAAAGATATTATAAGATCCCCAATACAACACAACTGAGAAATAAATAAAAAGAAACCACCCCTCCTAAAATAAAGCAGAAAACATCCAACAAAAAAAAAAAAAAATCCTAAAATAAACGAGAAATATTTACGTACGGAGTACGCACACAGTTATGCGCGCGTACTCTCCGAAATAACGTCTCAATAACCCGTTATTGGAGGGTTATTGAAAGGTTATTGGGGTATTAACTCTAATAACTTATTAATAACTTTTACAGTTATGCTTTCATATTTTTTAGTGTTATTTGGGGGTTTTGTGAGGTTATTGATGGTATTAACCCCAATAACACAGATATAAACCTCACTACTCTCCGAATAATCCTCGTATATAAACATTTCTAAACATAAACAGAAGAAAAAAAAAGAAAACAACCAAAACCAATAAAATATAAAAACAACAGTCTAGAACATTAAGAGAACAACAATACTTATCAGACAACAACGACGACCAAAGAAACAAAGAAAAAAAGTTTCGCATATCCAAAACTACAGCAGTAACCATATGGCAACAAAATGATCATGACAAGAGAGCATCATATATCCAAAACATTAGCAACTTCACAATTTGCCTAGCAGCAAGAGAACCTTAAAACAACAGCCTGATGAAATTGAGCTCTGTGGTTGTCAAGCAACATTCAAACAACAACAATCGATCCAGTCATTATCCTTGACAAAAGCTCCATAACAGAAGAAAATGTCCACAACGTTAATCAACATTAAAGGATAACACTATAAAGACAAACAAATAACCAATAACCAGAAGCATAAATATAAAGCAAAAACTAACAAACAATACAAAAGCCAAATCAGCCAAAGCCGAGTCCAAAACTAAGGCCAAGTTCAAAGAAAATGAAATCTGTGAAAGATGGTCAGCAAATCTCTCAATAAAAATATACTCTGAGGCAATTAAAAGGACCTTAAAATCAAAATATGATCAAAGTTCATAACATAGCCACAACATAAAACGAGAGAAAAACAAAATCATAACTCAACTATAAGTTTAAGGGTATGTTTGGGGCAGCTATAGCTTATTGAATAATCTGCAGATAAGTTGATTGAAAATAATCTGCTAATAAGTTTAGGTGTCGTGGCTATTACAAATTTTTATTTTTTTGAAAAAGTCATATCGCAGTCACAAAGCTGCCACAACAGCTAGGTAGGTGCGGTGCAAAAACGTTGTTTTCAGCATTTTAAAAACGCATAAGCTGCCAAAATGCACTTTACCTAAACAAGCTTGGTGCATTTTCAAAACGCCACCGCACCAAATAAAATGCCCTCAACGAGCTCTAAAGCTTTATTAGATAGTTGAAAAGTTCCCATCCAAGTTTAATGACAAAAAAAAAAAAAAGTATAGATGAGCAAACCACTAAAAAACATTCAAAAGAACGGATATTTCTTAAAATTTTGATTTAATTTAAATTGGCTTAAATTCATCTCTTATGTTTGGCATTTTATCAAGATTTAATTTTCTTGAGGCCTAAATCCGTTAAATCTACCTAATATTCGGATTTAGTAAGTCTGGATTTACAAATTAACAGAATGAGATAAATTTAGATTTAGCAAACTGTCGTATTTATTTCATGTGCTTTTTTCACCTTTAGATGGATTTACGTTAAAATTGATGTAAAATCTACTAATTTTGTGCCACCATATGCAACTTTTGGTTTTAAGATTTGGCAGAGATAAGAAGAACTCGAAAAAGTCAAATCTTTTTTTGACTTTAAAATTAGAAGAAAGGATCATTTGATTTGTTGTATATTGTAAAAAAAAAATTGAAATATATTATATTAAAAAAATTCTAAGGTTATTTTATTTGGTGTAAAAATATATATATATAAGCATTTATATTTTTATTTTAAGAAAAATGAAATCAATATAAAATACTGTTTGCAAGCGCAACTGCGATGATAAATAGACGACATTTGGTAGGTGGTTGACAATAATGACATCAAACTAGAGTTTTTAGTGTGTTTAAAAATTTGAAATACACCGGTTTTAAACTTCATGAAAATTTTCACATTCACAAAAACTTTATATTACATTCAATTTTTACCAGAACAACAACAAAATTTTAAAAATTCTTATATTTGTTTTATTTTATACTAGAAATTCAACAAATCAAATAGCTCCGAGTAATTTTGTTGTTGAATCATTATTTTATCTGTGAATCACACTCGATGAATATAATGTAAATAAGGAGAGAGAGAGAAAGATAATAAACAATAGTCTTTCATATCTTATTCATAAAATGATTCCTCTAATTATATAAATGAAGAAATTTTATTTTTGTCCCTGATTTTAAGAGGTTTGTATTGGGATATTTTATTTATTTTACATGTACAGAATTATTATCTGGTTGTTTTCTGGTTCAGCCGATTAAGCTTATTTGGCTTTGGGTCCGCGAGATTAGCTCGATCGGTTAAGCTTGATCAGTAAGGGTCTGACGACTGATATGACCAAGTTGTTGATAGTTGATAACTCGTGATAAGCCTATAAGCGTCCCTGGATGGTTGGAGATACTAGGGAGCCAGATCTCCCCTTAGATCGACTCAACTTGTAGGTCATCATGTCGGGGTGGCCTTCCTAGATGGCAGGCTACCACATCAAAATTTGTTTTATTATAGTGGTTGGCTCCGACAACTTCGTTGGACCGATCAAGTGGACCTCACTCTCCCATTACAGTGGGTCAGCCTTCTTTATATTTTTTCATTATGAACCGTTAGATATCTCCGACATCAGTATTGACACATTTTTTTATGTACATCTATTATCATTAAAGGGTAATTTTAACCTTTGTCAAACATAAAAATAAATGATATTCATTATTAATTTTCTATCCAAACAATTACTATTTTTGAAAGTTTACATATATATGATGTAGTTCTTATGTATTTACATATCTAACTCCTAAAATATGATATTTATATTTATAATATTTTGGTGTCATAAATCTATTCATAAAATGGTATATTTTACTTTAAGAAAATAGCGATTGTAATATTTTTGACGTAATGGTAAGGAGTTAGAGTGATATGCATATTAACATTAATATTTGTGTGTTATATATGTAAATACATAAGAATTGCAGGATATCTATGTAAATGTCCCCTTTAAGTATTTATTAATCAAATTTTTGTTAAATTCTCCAATTGATTAATTATTGTGTATTTTCAAATAGAAAGTAAGGGTCTATAAATTCTCAAATGTGAGATATAACACGAACTTGAAATGAGGTGCGGAGAGGGATAGGGGTTTTTGGAGTTAAATGTCCTCTGGGCTTTTTTTGGCGCTGCTATGGTTTCTAAGTGACTTAACCTCGTCTGGATCCTCTCAAAACATTTCAACGATTGTTGTAAGGAAAGGGCTACGACTTCTTAGTTCCTTTCGGCGATCTTTTTCTGCTCTGTTCTGATTCTTTGAATTAGAAGATCTATTATTGTATCTTTCTCCGATCTTTCTCCCTCCCCCTCGTTTTATTCTCGCTCTTTCCTTTTTTTTCAAATTAGAAATGACTTATTTTTTCACATACTCCAACAATTTTAAGTCCGCTGTGTGTAGCGGTGTAAACGAACGGAACACGAACTTCCTGGAGAACCGAACATGAACTGTTCGCGAACAACGAGCTTTTTTGACAGCCCTAGCTTTGATAGGATACGTCCTCAAAATGAAGCAAATTGATCAGGTATTCCGTACACATCGTAACCCGTACTTCCTCAAAATGAAGCAAACCGAATAAGACATTTAGGGTTTTGATTAGGATTTTATTTTAATATATAGTATAGTATAAGTATATTAATTATAATATTATAATATTTATATTAATATAATTAATACTATAATATTATTATCGTTATTAATAATTTATCATATATTTTAATTTATAGAAGTTTAATTATTTAAAATATGATAAATTTTTATAATATATAATTATTTTTAAAATATCATAAATTTTTTATATATAATTATTTTAAATTATTTTATATTTCGAACAATAACGAACCGAACACGAACGAACACATCACCATTCGTGTTGGGTTCGTTTAACAAACCGAACGAAAAAAAACTATTCGTGTTCGTCTCGTTTGTTTATCGAATGAATCGAACACGAACTTTTTGGCGAACCGAACACAAACTATTTGCGAACAACAAGCATTTTTAACAACCCTAGTTGTGTGATGTGATACAATTTTATTAAAATTCTGATATATTTCTGCATCTGAACTATGTGGGACTAAAAAAATAAAAAAATAAACAGTGTATATTTCTCTACTTCAGGCTGCAGGGAGGCAAAATTTTGCTCCAAATAAAGCGAATAGGAACGAACTGATTCGAGTTGCTCAACACCGATTGATGTGAGCGCGGGCAAAATCGTCTCGACGCGATCCTGATTCCGAGTTCCAGCCATAGGAAAGCTCTGCCGCTAGGGCTTTCGCCATTGCTGTGGTTGTTAGGGTTTCGTCTACTGCAGAATGTTCAAGAAGTGAGTCCCTATCTTTCGTCACTCGCTGTATTAGCCCGTATTTTGAACTTTTCACAAGCTTTCAATGTGTCCGGACTGAAGCCGATGCTGCGAATGGGGTAGCAGAAGTTTCTTAGAAGTTTACTTTGTTTTATAAATTGTATATGCCTGAAGCTTATCTGGTCTTCTGCTGTCTTTGGTTTCTGTAACCCTTTCTCTTTTGTTATTTCTGTTATTTTGGCTGTTATCCGAGAAAAGTCTTGAAATTTTCCGTTGAATTATTTATGCTGTGAGATCGATGGACTAAGATATGTTTATAGTATGGTAACTTTTGGATTTTGAAATGGTCTGTTCGTGCAGTGTAAAATTCAACGGCATTTGTTTGTGAGTTTGATGTGTGATGTAAGCCATAAGCGTTTACTTTGGTGCCCCAGTGGACACTAGCGTTTGTGTACATCCTCCTGTTTGGCTATGATTTTGCTGTTTGGTCTGCAGGGTTGATTGTTTTTTTTAAATTATTATTTATTTGAGTAGTGTCATTGTTAGAAAATTAGGCTTTACTCCTAACTTCAATTCACGCAAATCCCCTTTGCCCATATTTAAATTATGCTCTAAAGCAATTTATGACTTATGTTTTTGTTTAATCATTGCAATGTAAATGACTAATATGAGTTACTGACAATTTAACAAAAAATATACTCCTGATTTCTATCTCAAGTTTTTGAGGGTCACACAATTGGATAATTTGGTGGGACTTTCATGAACTTGGGATTTGTGTTCTTGTTGTCCCATCCTAGATTCATCCATGTTGGTATGTTCTCAGATGAGACGAAAGATGATGGTATTGATTGTATTACGTCTTTCAACAATTTTACCCTGCTTTGTTGATTATATGTTGTATCGAACTATGTTAATGTTTACGTAGTTCTAAATAAATCCATTAGCAATATCTAATATTTGTTATTATTATTATTTTTTCATTTTCTTCCTCACTCTTTCAAGAGGAACAATCTTGTAGCCAACCATGCTTATGTGTGGTTAGATTATCATCAGCATCATCCTTCGTAGAATGAGGTTCTTTTAGGAAAGGTTACTTTCGTCTACTAACAACTTGTACTGTTTAAAGATTTACCTTGGAAGATGTATCTGCACAAAACCAAGTAAAAGCATCCGTGCAACGGAAGATTCGACAAAGCATTGTTGATGAGGTAAGTGATCTTGTTGTTTATTTTGCTTTTGTACCATTCAATTGTTGTCTAAAGAGTCAAAAAGTGTGACAATTTGTCAACTTTTTCTTCAGTACCCTATTTTGGAACCTCTCATGGATGACCTCCTTCCGAAGAAATCACCTCTTATTGTTGCAAAATGGTTAGATAAAAGTTTCATGCATCATATCTTCATATTTTCTATTAGCAATTATAACTTGTGGAGTATAATTGAGATATCTTATGTTGTAAATGTGAAGATTTTTGCTTATTACGGGTTGGATGATCTTTTAAGGATGAAATATTTTAACTTTTATCTATATTATAAGCCTTTCTTGAATTTTATATTAATAGATTTATATGCTATAGTTGTTTGAGCATTTTCACTTCAAGAAATGCATTTAAGATAACATTCTTTTGCTGGAGAGCAGATTTCATTTCTTACATTTGCTATATAGATGATTAGCTTAAACTTAGACTTGAAGTTGAAATGGTTTGGGTTTACTAGTTCAAGCACGTGAGTTAGCAAAAATGCGTATTGAACTGAAGCGTATAAACTCCATTTATGCATGGAGCATATTACGGATGAAAGGCATATGAAATCAAATAATCTAATTGACAACTAATTGAAATTTTTACGGATGATGTAAGGTTTGGTCTTAGGTCACAATAAGTGTAAGAAGGGATGGGGAGGACGTAAGGGATCTTAGTGTAGCTAGAGAAGAAATTTGATACCGTTCTAGGGCTCCTAGAAGGTATTTAGGAAGGGAATTTAGCGGGGAAGTGGTTGTGGAATAATAAGGGAGTGAAACATGGGTATCTGAAGTCGTTTGGAGGTGGAGATGAGATAGTAAAACATGCTTTTGGACAACAATTGGAGGAGTTGGGCAACTGTTTGGATTGAAAACTATGGTTGAATGATGAAATGACGAAACAACGAAGTGCGGACACCTAGGGGGTGTCGGCCAGCTTTTCCGTTTCGAAAATAATTTTCAAATTATTTTTAATTTAATATAAAAGGTATGTAATTTTTGTTTTGAAAATAGTGTGTTTTAATTTTTTTGGAAAATGAGATCGAATGAATCTCATTTGCCTAATAGTTTGCATAATCGTGTCTGATACCACGAATAATACATCTTCTCGAACGATAAGTGTATCTCGCGAAGGTGGACCCAATCATACAAATTAAGAGGTTTATGATATCCGTTTGGTCTATGAACCTTTTATATGTGTGACCGACAAGTTCTCCTACCTAATATAAAGATTAGATAAGGTTTATTTTACTTGGGTTCCAAGTTCACTATAAGGGCAATCCCTTTTAGTTAATTACATCTTAAATAATCGAAGTCACTTAAGAAAACTCACGATTAAGATCAGTGGTTCAGTCTTCAAGATTCTCAAAGCTTAGGTTTCCAAGGTTAGACATGGGAAGTCAAAGGGAATGACTCAAAGTAGGAACAATTATTTTAGGAGTCCAAAAGAATGAAAGGTAGGAGATGTCACGGATCCGAGAAAAACCCCGATGACTTCCCAGACTTTCCTACTATGTGGCTGCATTTTGAGAGATATTTATTAAGTATTTCAATCCTGCCAATTTTATTATTTGTGATTTACACTTGCATAATATCTTATTATGCAAGTAACCTACAGAGATAAGAGGATTTACGTCGTACCATACGACAACCTCGCAACCTAGTACGAGTTAGGACTTACGCCGCACAACATTGTTGCACGGAAGCCTAAGGGGAAAGTGGAATTTGCGTCGCGCTGGGCGAGCTACCTCGAAGTCCTATAGATTGTTATTGTTAAACTGAGGAGCGAGGTTGCCGAAGATCCTCTTACTGCTCGGTCTGAATTCCTCGCTGTGCTGCCCGTGAATTTAGCCCCAAACCTCCTGCTGTAGCGATGGCTCCAGAGTTCAAGTATTTGAGATTAGTGGTTTATATTTCACAGTTTTGGTGTCAAAATTTGGTTTTGTTGTTGTTCAAGTGTTGAAATCCTAATGAGGGAATTAAGGGCGTTCACAAGGTTCAAAAGTGTGTTAATTTTCGAAAATGTACATTTATTTTGGTTTTACAATTAAAACACGCATAGTAAAGTAAATTGCATATAAATAAAAATGTTGTAAAGTAAAATGCAATAAATAAATCGTAAAAGCGTACCTGGGCATCTGCTACCGCCGCGTGATTATTATTGCAAGTATAATATGATTTGCAATAAATTTAAATAAACTTGCAAGAAAAGTAAGCAACTCGTGAAAACCCAGCACGAAAGTCAGAAAAACGAGTCGTATAAATCACAAGCAAAATTCGTAGTTACGTATGATAGACCGGAACTGGGTGTAAGACATCAGTAAAGGTGAGGGCTCAGAGCTGGACTGTGTGCTTCCCGACCTTCAACAATAACTACCAACTGGATGATCTACAAAGTGCAGTCTTTAACCTCGATCTAAATGACTAGCCATGGACCTTTGTGAGTTTTTATAAGAAAAATTGTTTGATTTTCATGCAAAAGCTATTGTCTCAGTTTTTTATGCAAAATTTTTTTTTATCAAGCAAAAGAGTTTTTTTTGTTTTATTTTTGTAAATATTTTATAAAGTAGTGGAGTCCACAAGCTAGTCATTCTAATCAGGCTAAGATAACTAGCGACCTAAGAGCGTCGGGGGAAACAGTATCACCAAAAATCGGCGAATAGTATCATCGGTCATTTTCTCTCCTTTATTAAAGGTCTTTGAGGTAGGAGATACTATTCTAAATATTCCCACATCATATCCCTCGTTTAACACACATTAGCATAATCGTCAACGCCCTAGCCACCTAGGCCTCAGACTTGTACCAGTCCGATGATCCACATGCGACATTAACAAATGTCCTCAATTGCCAGGATGATCTGAGTGTAATGTTCAAGCTCAAATCCTGGTGCATTGGGTTTCACGATAGGTTAAGTCATGACGGGAATTCCATTATTTAATTTAATTAAGCGTGAACCACGTTTCGGTGCATCCTCATGTCTAGTGTCCTAATCAGTTTATGAACTATGGTCAAGTGTCTAGTCTCATCATTCATCTGAAAATTAGGTAGATGAACTCTCACTTAGAGTGTGCTCCTAAAATCTAAGAAGCCTACACTTAAAATTAGGTGGATAAACTCACCTAGGGTGTGCTCCTAAAGTTTAGGAAGTCTACACTGAAAATTATGTGAATGAATTCTCATCTAGGGTGTGGTCCTAAAGTCTAAGAAGCCTACATTGAAAATTAGGTGGATGAACTCTCACATATGGTATACTCCTAAAGTCTAGGAAACCTATACTGAAAATTAGGTGGATGAACTCACCTAGGGTGTGCTCCTAAAATCTAGGAAACCTACACTTTAACTTATGCTTGAAGTGATTTAAGGTGGTCTACTCTCAATTAAGTATTTTTTTCAACTAATCCTCAAATATCTATAGTGTTTTCCAAATAATTAAATCAGAAATTCTCATTTTTGTCTTTACCATTTTAAAAGGAAAATAAAACAAGATAACGAAGAAGGTTGATCCACTTCCAAAATTAACAAAGCCAAAATGTGGGAAAAACAAGTGAATCGGGCCTAAAAAGCGTTGTAATAATCGAATGAAACCCAATACAACGGGCAAAAGGGCTTCTTACAAATCCGGACAGCGGCTAGGAACATCCAACAGGGATCCTAAGGCTTTCTATGACACTTAACAACTTTCTGCAGCAATCACATCACCTCTAAACATTCAAACAACAACTTTCTAGGCCTCCTACAACACTCTTAAGCCTTTAAACAGCTCTCATGTAAGCCCAAAACATCAATTATAAATTCTCTAAAGTCAGCTAGGAAACCCAACCAAAAATAGTGCCAAAAACAATCAAATCAATGGCAAAAACTACTTCAAAATCAGCCCTTAAAACATTTCAAAAACAACCAACATTTTCTACAACAAAGAGGTGCACAAACCACCTTAAAACAACCAACATTATCGTCCCAAAACAGGTGACCAAATCATTTCTAAAAAAACATCAATTATATATAGCAATCGACCAAGAAAAATCAAATGAAGTTTTGCAAGCGTACATCACGGTTCCTGTGTGTTAACATATCTCAAAGTTAGACTTTAATTCTTACATTTATACCACCCAAATCTTTCATCCATCTTTTTTTTTTAATCTGCACCAAGGGTTAGATATACAGTTTTGTGACACCAAATTGTTATAACTTATTAATGCAAATGTTAAACTTTGGATGTTGGAAATGTAAATGCATAAGAAATGTGTGATATAAATGTAAATCCTCTCTTTTTATTACATAAATTGAGTGGTATATGTGTAATTCTTACATCTACATCATTTTTTTTTTTTATGTTTGTCATTTTTAATCGCACAAAATCGAGACATTTTCAATTAAAATTTCAGCATAGGAGCACTTAATGTAAACATCATTGCCCCGTCTTCTACTGTACTTTAATCCACTTCCAAAAGTTTACCACAACTGAACAAGTATATAAAACTAATAACCAAGAAAACAGATGTGAGTGCAAGAGTAAAAATAACTCCAATAGCACAAATCATGATCACCACTATCAGCTTGATCTAACTATTAGGTGGAAGCACAAATAGAAAGACAAAGATAATGAAATGCACGAGTAGAAGAGTAGTATCCCAAACTGCTTAACGGCTAAACTTTTAACGGCCAACTCCCCGCATAAATACCTGAATCGTAGGAAGATCGAGCAAGCAGTAAGAATATTGGGCGAGCAACAAGAAAATCGAGCAAGAAACTAAGCAAAAACAACGAAGCAGAGGACTGGTCGGTGGCTGGCCGTTCACCGGGGAGGAAGAGCACCGGTCGTCAGAGAACTTCGGGCCAAAGAGGGAGGCTGCGAGCGAGGGAGCTTCGAGCACAAGCGGAAGAGGATGCCGAGGTGAGTATCTCGCGCGGGAGGCGAGCTGCTTCTGCCGAGAGGGGAGGTGAAGCGGGAGGCGAGCGAGCAGGGATTTCGGTGCCAAGCGGGAGAAGCGAGTCGAAGAAGAGAGGAGGCGGGATCTGTGGCTTCAATCGAGAGGTGAGGGCTGTTCGGCGAAGAAGGAGAGGCGTGGCAGGCGAGAGTTGTGGTGGAGTTCTTCGGTTTGCAGAGGGAAGGAGAGCCGAGCGAATCAATCTCGGTGGAGAAAGGAGACGAACAGGCGAGGGCTTCGAGCAGGGAGAGCCAAGGGTGTCGGTGCAGGTGAGGGTTTTGGTTCGCAGAGGAGCCGAGGGCTGCAGTGCATAAGGGAAGTTCGTGAGGCGAGCGACTTCGGGTGCAGAGGCGGATTGGGAGAGGGGGAGCGGGATCGAGAGGTGAACGAGGGCTTCTGTGCAGGTAGGCGAGCAGAGCTTTGGTCGAGCGCAAGAAGAAGGGGGACTTCTGCGGGCGAAGGGGAGCAGAGCGATATTTGTATCCTGGGAAATCTAGAAAGTTGTTACGATGCGTTGGGCGTGGAATTGAATGAATTCCATTGACGCAGTCGAGGTAAAATGGAAATAAAAAAGGCTAATTAAACTTAATTAAGTGAATTTGGGCAGCTAATTTCAAATTTCAAATTTCAAACTGCTCATTGGGTTATCAACTCGACCTAGCACAATTGAGCTGTGTTCAGCCCAAATCGAACATGGGTTAACCCACCTTTAATTAAATTTAACGCGCATCGATTTTCGTGCCACTCGTCCGCACGCGGAACCATAGCAACATGGGCGCCATTTCCAGCTAAAGTCAACATTCCAGACGCATCCGTGTGGTCCGTTTCATCATCTGGGGTCATCCAGATGAGTTTGCCGACGATCGGGTCAACTCATTTTCGGGCGCAAAATTGTGGTGTCTGCCAGTGCTCGATTCGCTAAAGGTTCTCCTAAGGTCGTCTGATCCTATGAGAACTCATTTTCGGGTCTTCTACATGTTAGTCCTTAGCCCTTACAACTAAGAGTAGAGTGCTTGGGACTACTCATGCGAGGTCTTCACAAAAATGGGTCAAGAAGTTGTCCGAAGTTCTATGTGAGGTGAGTTCCTTACTAGTCCGCTGGATGGTCAATAAGGAACTCCTACGTTAGGTCCTAGGGTCTAGTGTGAAGGATGCTAAGACCTTACTAAAATGAGGCCAACAGGGGGATCCACCACTAATTCCTAGGCAAGCTACAAACACACCAATTGCCATAAGAAGACGATGCAACACTCATAAGAGCACAAATCAAAGAAAAGCCTCTCAACTTCATAAGATCAACTAAGCCAGATAATCCAAACCTAGAATACAACATATATAAAGACCCTTTGAGAAAATAACCTAATTAGAAACAAGAGAAATAGGAAAAAAACTAGATAGTAAGAAGGAAAGAATGAAATTTGCTAAAAACATAAGAAATACATGAAGAATCAAATTTCCTGGGCTATCATACCCGTAACTGTGGGATTCGCGGGCTTGGAAGCTACAATCCTCATGTCCATAACGCATCTTGCATCAGTCACCCTGGGTAGGAGAGGATTTGACCTCACTCTGAAAACACCTGGATTCCACTTTCCGATATTGATTACCATAAGATACTTGCAGAGATTCCCATAACATGCTTGCAAAGATTTTCAAAAAGCACCATTCTTATCTTGTTCGTTAGTGTGCCACTAAACTGAATTGAAATTTAGTACCCGACTTACTCCTTATGGCCTTCCAGAAACAGTTCAAAAATTTTTCAGATCTATCTGAAGTGATGACATGCTGCATCACTATCAATAGTGGTTGCCCTGTGTTTGACATTGGTTCCTTGAACTCGTCACCTTTTGGGACAACCAATGTTAGGCCGACAGGTGCTTTTTTCAAGACTTGTAAAAATATAGTTCGTGGCAGTACATCCTTAAACACTCTTGACTCCTTTCAAGGCAAGAGTACAATGCACTTCCCATCATTGGTGAAAGAATGTGTTGTTGTAGCCATCATGATATGTGCACCGATCGTGCTGCTAAGGATAACCTAATAAGATGTGACACTTCCATAGGTACCACATCACCCCAAACTTGCTCCTGAAACTTATCTCCAATAGAAAACTTCACGAGACATCTCCTGTTAACACGGATCTTACTCCTCTTATCCAACTATGTCATAGAATATGATTGAGAATGCTTCTGAGTACAACAACAACAACAATAACAAGCCTTTATCCCAAAAAGTGGGTTTGGAAAACTGAGGCTCAATTTATTCACCAAACTTGTAGAGCCACATTTTCATAATTGCTTCAATGTATAATTATGTTGCAGATTTTTCCTTCACGATGCAAAAGGTACGAAATATGTTGTGATGAAGCCACTGCTGCTCTCTTAGACCCATTGTGAAGAATTTCTCAGATTGCTAGCATCTCTCTCTCATCTGTGGGTAGCTGATACTCTTTATTCCCCTCTTCTAGATCTTCTCCCTCTGCCTTTTTCATTCCTACTCATTACAAGATATCACCTCCTTATTTTGGCAATCAGATGCGATGTGGTCAAAACCATGACACTTGAAGCACTTCCTAACTGGAATTGATTTGAGCTTGTTGGTTGTCTCTATTTTTCTCCACTCTAGACTGGTTTTTTGTCGGACGGGGTCGGCTGGGATGCTCCACTAGGTGTACTCTTACTGCCTGATCCTGAGGTTGAGATCTGCTTGTAAGATGGTTTAAGCTCTGCTTATAAGGTATGACTCTCCTGGTGATGTGCTTGTTTATCCACCTTTAAGGTTAGGGTAGACATAATAAGTTGGGACCAATATGACTGCAGTTGAACTTCTTTACTGATAATCCAAGATATCTTGCCATTGTGTGTTTCTTTGGTTTCACTAATCCATATTTCAGCATGAGTTGATCAAAATTATTTGTGGACTCCACCAAAGAAGTGTCTCTCTAGCGCGCAAATTATGGAGCTTTATGAACATGTCTTTTCGGTAATGTGGAAGATTGTATTTTTAATGCATTTACTTTTTCATCTTGGATCACATGGTGCTCTAACTCTTTCCTTTTCATAGTCGAATAGGCTTCATGTTCTCTCACCACGATAAAGCATTTTTCCTTAGTTTGATGGCTTCCAATTTAACTCGTCCCGAGAAACATCATTGTACTAATAAACTCACTCCATTGTTAGAAGCCACTAGATAAACTCATCTGACTCAATATAACTAGGGGCGAGCATTCAGTTGATTTTGGTATATCAGTTTTCAAATTGATCAAATCGATTGCAACCGAAATCCAGAATCCAAAAAACTGAACCAATCAAAATTTTGATAAAACTGAACCGAAATATAATTACGGTTTAAATGGTTCAATTACGAGCAAATCGAAATTTTGTTATTTATGAGAGTTTAACTATGAATAAATATTATGAATTACACATCTTATATGTATAGTAGTGCTTTATTTTTATGAATCCTATGTTTATTTCAATCAAATGTTGCATATAATAAAAATTCTAATTTTTTTGGTTTGTTCAACATGAAATTAAAATATGATAAGAAATTTTAATTAAATTTCGGTTTGTTCAATTAAATGAATATTAAAATTTTTTGTGAGAGAATAACAAGGGAATGGGACGTGGGAATTTTGAAGACGTGTGGAGGGATAGATGAGATAAAACCTATTTTGGACAACAATTAGAGGAGTTCGACGGTTGTTCAGATTGAAAATAATGGTTGAACAACTAAACGAGGAAGTGCGAATGTTAAGGGGGATCCACCATCTGTTTCTGGGCAAGTTATAGATGTATCACTTGCAATAGAAAAAATGAAAGAACACTCCAAATAGCATAAATCAGAGAAAAGGTCTCTTAACTTCCTAAAATCGACAAAGTTGCCAATCCTACTGCGATCACGACTTCATGAGATCGTGCTCCGCGGGATTCTGCGGGTTTGCAGAACTACGGATGCATGATGACAAGCATGCGCACTTGCACCATTCTCTATGTTTAGGAGGAACTTTGTCATCCTTTAGAAAGATTCTGGAATCGATCTATGACCATCGTAACAAGTCATTATCTTTGTCTAACTCCACTATCAAATTTATGCTCACGCTCATCTCAAGTAACTCTGAAACACATCATCGCATGTTTGTAGTGGTAGAATAGATGTATTATCTTTTTTCATACAATTGGAGCTGAAATTGCACATAGTCGGATATTCTCATAAATCAAGTCTCGAGCTATTAAATCTGCAACCCGCTTCTCCCACTTCTCATACTCAGCTTCTGATAAAAATTATGTCTAGAAGATCCGATCGTGGAATGAAAATCTATAACATATTGAATCTCCCTCGGCATTAATCACTTAGGACGTAAACTGTCAGTCAAGATATCTGACAACTTCAACAAGGGTAGCCCCTTCTCTAGTATCGGTTTGTTAGACTCACTATTTTTACGACAATCAATGTTAATAATATTGTGATCTCTCTCTTGAGTTCAACTTGAATCACTAGATTTTCTTCCTCAACGATTGGAAGTTGATACACCTCTTTGCTCCTCGGGCTCCACTAGCCCACATTTCAATAGAAGCTGCTCTTACGCAAGTGTACTCCTCCGCTAAGAATTCTTGTTGATGCAAGTAATGAAGTCTCAAGCACATGTTTTGTATGTAATGAACTGGTAGTTATTTGCGCTGCGAATCTCGTTTCATCTTGTACTAGGTAATGATTTTGTTTTTCCCTTCCTGCCGTCGAAAATATATCAAATTCTCCCACAATGGAGATGCACTCTTCTTTAACTCTTAATGGAAGCTAGTTTTACGAATTTGTCTGGTGCGATGTTCACGCTCTATTGTCTGAAACCACTCGATAAACTCATCTGGATATTCTAACTTCTCCTCTGATTTTCCAAGTCAAATTGTCGAAGTAGTGGTTCTTCGTCACTAGAAACTACATGGTTGAAGAGATTCACTTACTCCTCTCGATCTGATGAGTTATCGTTGTGGCTCCGGGTGATCTCACATAATTGTCTACTCTTGAAGTTGCCAAGCGTTTGTTGTAGTTGGAGGATTTCTCGCTGCATATCCTTAGAAAGCTCTTGGACATCTTTTTGAGGATTTTTCCTAGGCGGCATTATTTCATTTTCTCTCAATCTTGTTTCCGGTGGTTGTAGGATTGTTGTGATTTAAGGTTGGAAAAGTGTTTAGAGTTTTGGGGTAGGTGTCGGGGTGAAATTTTTGTGGAGGTCGAAAAAATGGATTTTAAAAAAAAATTAAGATTGGGGCTAAGAATTGCAATAGGAATGATTTGGGTTTTTCTTTTTTTTTTCTTTTTTTTTTATTTTGTTGGGGTGTTAGATTAGGCTATTTGAAATTTTTGTTTGGGCCAAGGAAAACAAAACTGTAAAGATCTTGGGCTAACCTTGTTGCGATACCAGATGATATCATTTTAGGGCTTTAAAAGGTATTTATGAAGGGAATTTAGCGGGAAAGTGGTTGTTGAATAACGAGGGAATGCAGCATAGGAATTTGACGGCATTTGGAGGGTGAAATGAGATAAAACCTGTTATTGGCTAGCAATTGGAGGAGTTTGGTGGCTTCCAGATTTAACACAATGGCTGAAAGATTAAACAGTAAAGACGTTGATAGGAATCGACTAATGTTCCTGGGTAAACTACAAACACACCACTTGCAATAGGAAGATGATACAACAATCTGAAGAATATAAATTAGAGAAAAAGTCTCTCAACTTCATAAAATCAATAAAACTGGATAATCCAAAACCATGATACAACTTATATAAATGTCTCTTGAGAAATAACCTAACTAGAAACTAGAGAAATAGGAAAAAAACTAGGAAGGAAAGAAAGAAAGAAGAAAATTTACTAAAAGAAACAAGAAATATATGAAATCAGATTTCTCGGGCTATTATTCCCGTAATCTGCAGGATCTGTGGGCTTGGAGCCGCGATCCTCACGTCCTGCGTCAAAAATAGAAAGATATAGTTGAATCACATAGCCTATGTATTTGTTTTAAACTAGTAGGATTTGAGCTGCATCACGTAGTGAAAGCTTGCTTCATAAAGGGAGCATTGTTCCACAAAAGTGGAGAAGTATTTAACCTTAGTCAAAATTTGGAGGGCTAGGAAATTGTCGTTCATTCATCATTAAAAGATTTATAAATGATATAAATAAATATTTATATTAGTGGCTTAACAACCAAATCCCTGAAGTATCTTCTGATATTTTTTCCATAAAAACATAGGCAAATTGAGTAAATAATAAAACTGTTTGACATAATTACTAAATAATTATAAAATGATGACATGAACTTAAATGCAAATGTTGTAATTAACTCATAAAGCTTGATATTCATGGAACACATCTTTGGCTATAGATTCGAACAGTAGTATGTCAACAAAAACTCTGTGACTCCCTTGGTGACCTTAAAATCTCTAAGGTTACAAAGAACTCTTAGAGAGTAGTGAGGGTAATTTCTTTTCATAAGATTGAAAGAATGACAATATTGAACTCCATGGAATCTTGTAGAATCAGTTTAGGAAAAAAAAATTATATGCATATCTAGTTAAGATGATGACAACTCTTGATTTAACATGCAAAAGGGGTGTTTGTAGAAATTTGAATATTGTGATCGGTATTCTCTTCACCTATATAAACAAAAACAAAAATTACAAAGGGTCAATGTGCTTTGGCTAGCTAATATGGTTGCAACATTCTAAAATATGACCGTGATTGATGTTTAGAGATAAATTATGTACAAACACGCTAGGTTCTACAACAATAACAAGCATTTATCCCACAAAGTGGGGTTGGCTATATGAATCTTTTTTATCCATTATGTCCAATTGAGTGTCTTATTTTTATTTAATTCTAATAACTTAAGAACATTTGTCATACAACATGCCGAAGACTTTTTAGGTCCACCTCTACCTTTCTTAGCATAAGTGGAATCTAAAACATTTACTCTTCCGATAGTATTATCAGATGGTCAACGTTTAATATGACCAAACCACATAGGCGGCTCTCGCTAGTCTGCCAGTAGAGCTACTCCAACCCATTCACATATATATTCGTTTCACATTATAAAGCATTGCAGGTCTCACCACCTTATTATTTTTTTCCTCAAGTCTAAGCAGTAGTTTTCTATCACACAATAGGGCTGATGCATTCCTCTATTTTAACCATCCAACTGGAATTCTACTAATCACATCTCCATCTACATCACCATCACTTCAAACAATTGACTCGAGACATCTACTATGTTTACTCCTTTTAATGACTTTATCACCCATTATTATAACCCCACCACTAGATCTACTAATACTAACATCACATTACATGTATTCAGTTTTAGATCTACTCGAATGAAAACCTTTACTCTAAAATTGACCTCCATAATTTAAGTATTTCCTGAACTCTCTCTCTCTAGTCTTATTCACAAGAAGAATATTATGAACAAAAAACATACACAAAGATACATCCTTCTATAAGTCTGCAGTAAGAACAAGCATAATTAAAGCAAGAAGATATTGGCTTAACGCCAATCCGTGATTTAATCCAACTGAAAAAGGAAAATAATTGGCTAATCCTTCTTATTTTCGAACTCAAGGAACAACTCTAGTATACATATTTGAGGACTTGAATGTAAGTAATATCAACACATTCCTTTTTTAGAACTCTTCAAAGTACTTCTCTTGAAATTTTATCATAAGTTTTTTTCTAAATCAACAAAGATCGTAGGTAGATCCTTCTTACTCTCTCTATGCTTCTTCATCAAACCTCTCAATAAATCTGTACCTTCCACAGGAGACTTGCGCGACATGAATCTAAATTGATTTAGAGAAATTTTCATGCCACGGCGTAACCTATGCTCAAGTACTCTCTCTCATAACTTTAATGTATGTCACATTAACTTAATTCATCTATAATTGGCACAATATTGTGCATCCTCTTTATTCTTAAAAATATGAACCAATGGACTATTTCTCCGCTCATTAGATATTTCTTTAGTTTTAAAATAATATTAAAAAGTTCAGTAAGCTAAAAAATTTCTAAATCTTTTAAATATTTTCATACTTTTATTGAAATACCATCAGGTCCTATTGCTTTTTCACATTTTATTTTCTTTAAAGTATCCTCAACTTCTGTTTTACTAATGCAATGATAGAAATAAATTTTTTTGTTATTATTTACAATATTAGGATTACTAACTTCGATCATATTTTAACAATCTAAATTGAAAAGTTTATCAAAATATCTCACTCACCTATGTTGAATATCCTTGTCTAAGAGATATTTTTTGATTTCATCTTTAATACATTTTACTTGAACTGAATTTTTATTTTTTTTATCTCTTTACTTGACTAGTTTATACATATATCTTTCATTCTCTTTAGTATATAATCTCTTATAATGATCATTGGTGGAGTTTAGAATGTTAACTTATAACCCTATTTCAAAAAACTTCCAAACGCCGTGATGAGCTTATATTATAGATATATATCTAACATTATGCGTGCCAATTTTTTTGTTTAAAGTCACTGAAGAGCTAATGCAAATGTTGAGCAAGATATCCATTACAAAGATGATTTGTATGTTTGCTTATTGCCGTGATAATAAAACTGTCTAAGGGCTCTACTGTGATTTTCTTAATAATAAAGTAGGCAACCCTAGGAGACAAACTACTTCCTTGAAGATTAACTACCCAAATGGCGTAACCACTTAAACTCTATTACTCACTTATTGTTGGTGTTTTGAAAATAATAAACTTCTTCGAGCCTTGATTTTTTTAGAGACAGATCGTTAATGGAGGCCAATTTTTTTCTTGCTAGTCATTGTTAAAGCGCATCTGTTTTTTTTTCCCTGCACACGGAATCCAATTTTCTGAGCAATTGTCATTCCTAATATGTTTTGAGTTTGGTTGTCTCTACCTACTAGCTAGTCTTACTAATTGACTTGATTTTGAGGAGACTAACTTTTTCTTTTCTATTTTGTTAGTCAAAACCATTTGAATCTTGTCTTGGTGAACAACGTTCCTTTATTCTTCAACATTAGGGACGGTCCTTACATGCCAACTTTGAGGCTTCTTCATCAATGTAAAGTATTAACTCAATAAACATTGTTCTTTTAATTTTTTATCTTTAATTGATTGAAATTTCTGTTTAGTCCCTCATGGAAATCTCATCATAAATAGAGCAGCTTTTGTTGTTTTCATGTTATGTTTAAGGGTGCGTTTGGGGCGGCGGTGCGGTGGCAGTGTGGTGATGCACCGCAGTTTTTTCTGTTTGGCAAAACTGTGTTTTGTCTATATTCTCAAAAAGTTTAGCTGCGTTATCCCACCAGACCTGATTACCTGCGATGGTTACTAGAAAGCTACGGTCTGAATATTTTTTTTAAAAAAAATATAATAACCACTGCAGTTTTTTGAACAGTCGCTTCTTCTTCTTCTGTTATGCACAACTGCTTCTTCAAACAACTGCAGCTACCCCAAACAAGCTCTAAGGAAAGCATTTTTCTTTTATATGCTGCCTCCATCATTCTAACAGGAACGCCAAAGGAAGAAGGAGAAAAAATCATGGTCTAAGCTAATTAATTTTTCTGCATTTAGAAATCAAATTTTTTGATTTGTTCTTTTAGTCATTTATACAAAACATGTTCTGAACCCTTGATGCTCTATTTATACTCGCTTAAATAGTGTTTGTTGTCTGATATTTTATTTAAATATAAAAACTTACAAGTTTTTATTGTGTTTGTAATCTACTTAACTTACGATTGTGTTTTCTTCGTCACAGATCCCAATATAATGAAGAAGCTACAGGTGGATAGAGGTGCTGTAAAGTTTGTACTTTCTGGTGCTAATATAATGTGCCCTGGTCTTACATCTCCTGGTGGTGCATTGGATGATGATGTACTAGAGGAAACCCCAGTGGTATTACCTAAGCTCCATGGATTTCCAGTGAAAGTTACATATTTTATGTTTAGCTACTAAAATGCGGCATAGTTGGGCTAAATATGTTATTTACTTTATAGTTGCCATAATTCATCCAGTTGATCTGAAAACTTTGGCAGTTTCCACAATACACAACAAACTGTTGAAGCAAAATAAAGCTAGCTAAAACCTCAAAATCTACATCACTTATCCGCCAAAATGGAATAAACCACTTTTGCAAACATTTCGTTGTAGAAGAGATCTAATCCCCTCAAATAGGTTTCTTGCTTGGTGGTGGAAGAAGTGGTATTTTTCCTGAAATCGTCCTAGACCTAGCAAACCAATCCTTAGAGACCTTCATTTGCACTGCATGTGCCCTTCTACAAAAGAATTATGAAGGCTTGACTTTAAACAGTTTGCGCCAAACATAATAATTGAATAAACAAGAAAAATCAATGCGCTAGTGTTACTCATCAATATTATTTCGCTATATATGAATGAGCAGCAATGAGAATTGTCAAACTTAAGGAATTAATAGTTGTATGAGCAAATGCAAAACACACTGTAAGTATGCATTCATAATAACATAATGAATCATAATAATGATCTATTTAGAGCAATATCATGCAGCATATGAAATAACACAATAGATGTGTCAGTAGGATAATATCATTCATTCATTCATTCTCAATTTGCATGAATCAATGCTACAACAATCAACAGGCATACTCGGACATAGCTTGTTGTAATTAGATCTTCATTTCCAGTGAAATCTTTCTCTTTTATAAGTTTGTTGGCTTTGGTATTAAACCTATCTGGTCCCCTAGGGATTCATTGATTCAACTTGTAGGGTCATGTCAGCTCTGCTTGAGCAAACCAAAATAATAACATAGCAATTTTACATTTCGGTGAGTCATAAGGTTGCTTGCAATTATTCTCAATAATAAATGACCAATGTTTTAAAGGAGCTGATAAGCAATTTGGGCAACTCCGGATAAGCATATAGAGGTATCGATATATATTTCTGGTAAATTTTTCTTGCATATATAGAAATAATGAATTAAACTTAAAGAACAAACACACAATGTTGAAAGGAAGTTTCTTTTATAAAGTCTAAGACTACCTACTGTAAAGGCTGAAGAGAAGTCTGCTTGTCCTCCCAACTGAAACTTTGTCAATATCCTTTAACTAAAATAAAAACTCTTAGGTCAGGAACTACATACAAAATCTGCAAATAAATGGCATAAATTCTCAATATTAAGCAGAAATACCCTCATCATAATTAAACATTTGATCTTTTCTAGAATCAAGGAATCTGATAAAATTCTTAACTCAAACCATATTCATACATTAGCTCACTAATTAGTTTGATTTTTTTTATTCATAATCCAGTGTAGAGAAGATCCCTCTTGATAATTTTAGGTATTTTTTTAACTTGGCTCTCCTCAAAAAAAGATCCATACTGAAATTATGATTTGAGGTTGTTATCAAGCCATCCATCTTTTATGTCTCAACATGATTATAAAGAGGGAAAAGCATTTACATTTTATATAACTAAGTTGTAATCACGAAAAGTTTAGAATATCATTCTATCTTTAGATTCATATGAAACTCTATTATAAATAACTAAATTCTGCTGTATGCCTAAATACTCAACTAAGACGTTTTTTCCCTAATTATGCCAATTGAGGAGTTATTATACGTTTACTATCTTAAACCAAATATGAAACTTGTTGTTTAGTATTTAATAAGCTATAGTAATGCTAAATACTTAAATCAACAGCTAATCTAAATTATTTTAAGCTTAATTGCTCATATAATTAACAATAGAAAACAGCTTTAGGTTTTATCAAATTTCAACTACTTTATAACAATGTCCAAAGTCCAACAACTCCCCAAGCAACAAGGTCTTATTGGAAATTGTCTTCTTTATGAAATCGGAAGATGGATGGTGTAATCACAATAGGGCAAAATATAGCGACTAGAGAAAAGAAGAGGAAACCCATCAACAACATATGTCAACTTGCTTGTCCTATTCTCGCTCAATTATTCTTGCCCTCGTCTCTGTAAGTAGTTACCATGTGGCCAATGCCTTTCCATCTAAGATAGTGCGACAAGGTCCCCAACCTATTTTTCTTCTTTAGAACTGGAACTTGGCCTATCGGTTCCTACCTTCACTTCTATTCTTATGGTCTTGATTTCATGCCCTACCCTTCCAATCACTATTATTTCTTTGAAATAAGTGAGGAGTATTGTCCAATGTCTCTCATCAAATTTTTTTCAGAATCACAAATACACGTTCATTTTTTCCCCAAAAAGGGATGGGTATTTTATATGATATTGAAGGATACTCCTCTTATATATCCCTTTGAAAGATTTACTGTCTTATGTCATGCTTTAGTGAAGTTTTAAGCAAACAACGTGGCATGGATCGTGGGTTCCAGACTGTTGAACGACCGCGGAACCATGGGTCATTCCTCGACCGCGTCAGAGCCATATCGCTAGCCTTTCTTCCATTTTCTGCTTTCTTTCCTATTATCCTTCATTTATTTCTAGTTATTTTCTATATATGTGTTGTATTAGGGTTTGAAAGTCAGTTTTGTCATATCTTTATTCGAGGCAACCTCCGACATCTTTGTTTCTTATCTAGGGCTGTATCTGAGGGTCCAAGTGATGTTTCAGTTGTATTTGTCTCCCGATGTAGTGATTATCTTCTTTGTTCCCTTTGCCATCCTTTCCACATCTCTCCTAACCACCCCTTCATTGTTGCAGGCCGCTATGTATAACTTTGCTGTTCCCGCCGTTCAAACCCAACATTTCAACTTGTTGTCGTCGCCTTCCACACCCTACACTCCCCCTTCCACCTTTTCACCATCTTCTAGAACCAATGTTCCTCCTTGCTGCCACCTCATATCAACATAGGTATTGTTGTTGTCTTGTTTCGGCCCCGCTTCACTGCCATCACCATGAACCCCCTCAACCTATTGTTTTCCTTGCTGCCGCCCAGGATAACAAGTCCTTGCTGCTCTATTGGCATATCCGCCCACTTGCTCCGCTTTCTCACCTTAACGCCACCTTTCCGGACCCCCCATTAACCACCACCACCACCTTCGACTCAGCCTAGTTGTTTGTGTTGTTATTTCCTGTTTCAATTGTATGGTTGTAAATTCCTATTTAATTTAAGTAATAATATTTGCTTTCCTTATTATTATTTAGTTAAATTCCGATATTATTTGGTATTAGAATTAGCATGGCCCTAGTTCTATCTTAGATTACCAAAATCCTCCATTACATAGCGTTATCTCCACCCAAAACCCCACCCCTTGTTGCATTTTCCAAACCGGCCACCCAAAAATTTTCTCCCACTCATATACCCCATTTCATCCCTCAAACCTAAAATCTAGTCACACCACCATAGACACCATTTTTCAGAGACCTGATCGGGAGGAAATTATATAATGCCGCTTATAAGAAATCCACAAAGAGATGTTCAAGAACTTACCATATAAAAAGTGCAGCTGAAAATCTTCCAACTGCAACAGAGGCTCGTCGTTATGGAGAGGAGACAATTTTAAGAGATCACTCGTAACCACAACGGGGATTTATTGAATCGAAGGAATGGACTGAATCCCTTTCATCAGGCAAATTTCAGGGATGAATAACCACTACCCCAAAGATTTGACATGAAATATCAAAGTGGTGCAATGGAAGCAAAGGTGGATTTACTTCATTTTGACAGTCATGAGGATCCGGAAGAATTCATTGAGTGGCTCCAGGCAATAGAATAGGTCTTTGAATATAAGGATATTCCACCATGCAGAATGGTAAAGCTAGTTGTTAAGGAAGACTCTGTTGTTGTGGTGAAAAAATTTGAAGCACCTACACTAGTGTGAGTAAAAAGACAAAATCACTATTTGGTATAAGATGAAAAAGTAGATGCAGTGCAATTACCTTCCCCCACATTATCTACATGATATGTTCATAAAGCTTCACAACTTCTGCTGAGAGACACTTCTGCAGGGGAGTAAACAAATGAATTTTACCAACTCATGTTAAAATGTGCGTTGGTGGAGCTGGAAGTGGACATGGTAGCGAGGTATATTGGAGGATTGAGGTTGTCTAGTACAAATTTAGTGGTCTCTACTCGATGTTTAGATTCTAGTCTTGCAGGTGGACAAACAATGTAACTATATGGCCGTCACAATTACATAGAAAGTTCAATGCCAAGATCTAGTAAGAGTAAACCCAACAAAATATCCAAGCTGACACCGCTTGAGGAGAAATTAGTTTAGAGTGGAGAACAGATGGAGCCAACCAACATTCCCAAATTCGTCCTAGCCAGTAAGTGTTTCAAGTGCCGCGAATTTGGAAATATTGAATCAAACAGAAGAATAATCTTTCAGTGAGCAAGAAGCAGTAGAAGAAATGCGTAGTGACACGGGAAAATAATGAATTCTTGAGAAAAGAGTCTCAACTTTCACCTGAAAAGAAAGATATGCAGTGATTCAAGTCGAGCCTATGAGAAAAGTCGAACGTCAGATATGAGAAGTTTTTGAAGTATTTGTTGAAGACTATATAAAGTAGTTTCGGTATTAAATTCAGTTCAAAAGCACACTCACCAATAGATGGTCATAGTGGAGGGATGGACCACATCTTTGGAAATCGCCTTAGGATCTTTGTGGAAATGAAGATTCTACAGTGAGATCTAGGTCATTTCATAGAATAAAATGCCTCTCCTGAGTGGTTGTACTTCACTGTGATCCAACCTGTCATATATTCATTCCAAAGTTGATTCTTGATATCAGATTTGTTTATCAGATACACTCGACTGAGTACGAGAAGTTGGAGAAGCAGATTATAGATTCAGGTGCTCGAGATTTGGCTCGTGAGAATATAAGTCCATGTGCAGCTCCATCTCAGGTTGTGCCAAAAAGGGTTGTGTACTTATTTTATCAGGATGTGCTTTGGAATGATAACTTATACATGATTGACTTAGCGGGAAGTTAAAATAGCTCCACCTTTATCGTGGATGACCTAACACAATACTATGAGATGGAAGCTTCGACGAATAAGGTCCCTGGAGAATGACACTAATCGTCAGGTTCCGAACCGCAGAACTGCAAGTTCTTCCGCAATCGCAAGAGAGCCATTCCACGGGCCTTTCTTCTATTTTACATTTTCTTTCATATTATCTTTCATTAGTTTCTAGTCATTTCTTATGTATGTGTTGTATTATGGTTTGAAAGTCAGTTGTGTCGTGTTTTTGTTCAAGACAACCACCGTTGTATCTGAGAGCCTAAGTGGTGTTCCAACTGTTTCTCACTTTCGATGTGGTGATTACCTACCTTGTTCCCCTCAACATCCTCCCCACATCTCTCCCGATTGAGCCTTCATTGCTGCAGGCTGCTCTGGACAGCTCTTGTTCCTGTCAACTGCAGTTCCAGCCCTCTAACGCAACATTCCACTTTGTTGCCGCCTTCCAAACCCCTTACTCCTCCCTTCTATCTTGCCACTGCCGCTACCTTCTAGAACCAGAGTTCCACCCTACTGCCATCCCAAGACAGCTAAACTATTGCTGTTGTTTTGAAGTTCCGGCCCTCCCGCTTAACTGTGGTCACCCGGAACCCCCTCAACCCCGCTGTTTTCCTTGCTGTCCAGCCCCCGATCTCCTTGCTGCCGCCTGCTTTTCTGTTGTCATATCCACCCACTTTCTTTGCTTTCCCACTTTGCCGCCACCTTTCCGAACCCCCAACCGCCACCACCACCACCACATTTGGTTCACCCTAGTTGCATGTCGTGTGTCATGTGTGTTGTTATTTCCTATTTCAGTTGTATGGCTGTAAGTTCCTATTTGATTGTAGTAATAATATTTGCTTTCTCTATTGATGTTTGGTTAAACTTCGGCATCACAAAGATTATATTCTGTCACAGAGATGTCATGATCCTTCTGCTAGTGCATAATTAAGAATTTTCTTTATACTGTGATGAATTCCTTTCAAACTACATGCTTATAAAGACTAATGGATGAATTTAACTAATTTGCATTCAAACTGTTTCAGGCCATAATGGCCGAGGGAAAACAGCATGCTCTGGCTATTGGTTTCACCAAAATGTCTGCAAAAAACATGTAAGTAGCATTTTTACCTTGGTTGTGAATGTTGATGTTGGCGTTCTTATTCGTGTAGTGGCATTTCCAATTTTCAATAGCATATGCAGAATTGGTTCTCATATTCAAAAGATTTCATGATTCAAGTTATGCAATATACTCTTTTGAAGTTTTAGATTTTTTTTGAAAGCCATTGCTTCTTAGAAGTTCTTGTTTTGTGTGTGTTTAAAGGGCAGAACACTTCAACTACTATGGAAATGAAGATATGAATGTGCTTTAGTGTAAAGGTGCTATAGTCCTTAAAGATGAGAAAACTTCCCAATGCCAATATGCTGGGCATTGGCGTAGTTGTTAGCCCAAGCAAAAAGAGGCATTAAAAAAATTTCATCTATGTTAATTTTGAGGAATATTTTTACAGAGTTTGAAATGATAATTATCATAATATAATATTTAAAAATACCAGGAAAAAGAACATAGTTTCAAGCTTGTATTTTTCCAAATATCAAATTAACAAACCAAGCCAATTAGATTTCTAAAACATAGCATCCTGAGTCCCAAAAGTTACGTTTCAAGCTTAAACAAGCAAATAAAATACTGTAATCATATATTCAATACCATATATTTTATCTTTTTAATTGTCGGCTCGTTTACAACCCTTTCACCTATGTAGTCACTGTTGTTGACAGAGGAGATCATAGAGGAGTTTTTTAAGGGATTCTGATTGAGATGTAGAGTGGTCATGGGTTTTATTTAGTACAAGCATATATGTGCCTATCTGCTGGCAAGTAAAAGAACAATTAAGGAAAATACATTCAATAGTTTGAAAATTACGATAATCCATAGTGTAAGCAAAACATTAAGCTGAACATGAATATTGGAAAAATATGAAATATCGAAAACAAAAGACTAATAATATGGAACACAATAAGTGAGAGAATTTTAAATTACAAAAAAACAAAATTAATTTATTTGGAATATATATATATAGATATTACCTTCAATAATTAGAAAATATTATAATAGTCAATAATATGTAGTGCAGATTCCCACCATGTATAAGTTAGTGCATGTGATATTTATGATATGATAACAGAAGTAAAATGAACACATTAAACCAAAGAAGAACATTAGAAAATTAGGAAATGATGAAAGCAAGAACTAATAATATGGAATACAATAAGTGTGAAAGCATAGTTTTTGATTGTTATATGCTTGGATGTATATGTAATTATCATAATTAAGCCAACTTAATATATAATTAGTCCCATGTCTTAATAATCCTAACTGCAGATTATTCAAACCATACTTAATTTTAGTTTCATGGTAAGCACTAACTAATGGTTAGTATTATTATTATATCACCAAAATTTATATGTTCAAGCACGAATCTCGATGGATTTACTATAAGCAAATTCAAATTCATGTCCAAGTTTCGATTTCATCAAATTTATACTCAATTTGAGCGTCTTGGTGAGATTAACCCAACTATTCTAAAATTGATTTAATCTGGGTCCAATTAAGCCAGATCAAGTTGTTGAAGCGCAAATGAATACTTTGAATCGTCAATTGAATGTTCAAATATGAAGTCCAAATTTGATGGTTTATAGTTGAATTGAGTGTCGCAATAAGAGGAATCCAACGAGTCTAAAACCGCTAAATTATGAGGTCATTAAAACACCAAAATCCTTAAAAATATATCTATGATAAAGAATGATTAACATGGACCATCCAATCAGGTGGTTGAGGAAGTTATGTGCCAAAAGACCCAAATGTTCCTCCCAAAAAGCTATCAATAGGCCCCTTCTTAGTTGGAGGTGGAGGAGAATAAGTGAAGAAGTGAAATTCCAATGTCTGTTTTGAAGGGAAGTGTAATAATAATAATAATAATAATAATAATACTAATTATTATTATTATTATTATTATTATTATAAAAGTGGACATTTTAACGGGTAGAGTCGATTCAATCAATCCTCTCGTTTGTTTCTTTTAAGAGACAGATATCTCATTTCAACAAGACGAAACATAGAGCGTGAATGAAGTAGGAGAATTAGGTCGTGTCCATCCTAGACCTTGTGATTGATGCCACATTTGAATGAGGGAATGTTGTCAACATTACTTACCATCGATTCAACACTCGTGCATCTAGGACAAGGAGATGGTGTCGCTGCTGCAGTGGAGGTGTTCGATTTCTCACACATGGGAGGAAGGATGATGTCCCAGAAAAGAGGAGTGATGCCCTAGCTAACACGTGGAGAAGAAGGAAGAACAAGAAGAAAACCGAAGGAGAAGAAGAAGATGAGGAAAATAGACGGGTCGCATGAGAGCTACTTATGTGCGGAGGAGGAGACATATGAAACCTTCGCATGTTGAAGGAGGCTTCGAACCCAAACAAAAGATGAATTGGTGGCTTCGATAGGTGCAGGAAGCACCAAATACATGAGCTGGATGGGCGCTTGACCTCTCGGGAGGCAACATCGAGTGCAGAGGAGAAGTATAGCGCGAGCTAACTTGCGGGAGACGCGCTCTGATGGCACCCAAACCAAACTTTTAAGGTAAGGTCAGGGTTTTGTTTTAATTGAAGTTAAAAGGAGTTTTGTTTTTGATTAAATTTAAGAATTTTTTTAATTAGAATTTGTTTTAAGAATAAAATTATGATTCAAATTAGCTAGCATCGACGTTGTGCGGTGTCAGATACACTGTGCGAATAGGGTTGAATCAAAATCAATTAAGGTGCATTTAGGTTAAGTTTATATTTTTTAATCAACGTCTGAAATTAAAAGTTTTTAATTGAGAAGATCAATAAATTGAGAGATGGTTAAGGAAAGAACAATCAAAGAAATTTGTTGGAGTTATGTTGTTATTTAAAGCTTATACAAACTAATATATGAAAAATTTAAATGAAACTATTAATGTAAGTTGTAACTCATCTTTAGCTTTCGACATAAAGTATGCTATGATAAATTAGATATGAAGAAAATTGGATGATTAATATAATATTATGATTTATATTTATAGATATTGAATAGAGAAGGAAACTAAAGTTGAAGGTGATGGGAATTAAGTGAAATCAATGTGAGTAATTATGCTTTTAAGTTATAGTAATGTTTCCAGCTTTTAAATATATTCTTGCTTACAGTTTTCACTATTATATCATATATCAATGAAATTATATCACTTCTAACTCTTCATATCATTTGTCATGAAGGTATATTAAATACTGTTGTCTTAATAATTGGGTAATAATTTATTTTAGAAAGATATCAGATTATTGCATGACATTTATGTTCTAGCAGAGATGCATATGTTAGCTTATTTCATGATCTACTGCTTGACCTTTTGAATTTTAGTAAAAGTGCATCTGCCAGATTATCGCATGAACTTATATTTTAGTAGAGTTGTATTATTTTTTATAGATAAATACAAATTGTCTTATATGAAAAGAATGTATGTTATAATGAATGAAATAATATGCATATAAATGCTTGTTATGTGCATGTTAAGAGAAGTTTACCTCTTATTATACAGGCAGGAGACACTAATGTATCATCGCATGTAGATGTTATCCTACAATCCCAGAAAATTGTGATGTTTAGATTGTTAATCACTGTGCCGATGATAGAATATCGGCCAAAGGCAAATAGACACATTTTCACCTCAAACAATTGTTAAAAATAAATCACAAACCACCGTGGCGACTGAATATTATCGGTCAGGGGTGTGTCAGATTATTATTTGACGATGTCATAAGAAAGATGTAAATGCTGATAGCATGAAGTAAAGTTAAAAATTAAACTTTGAAGAGTACACTTATTGTTAATACAAATTGAGGTTTAAGTTATTTCCTTTGAATAAATGTCATGGATACATACATTTGATTATTATAAGATCTATAGTGAAATATTAAAGATCATGCATATTATTTTTTTTCCTCGAGTTAATGTAGTTTAAAATGTGATTGCTCCTGCGTTATCTTACGCAACTCATTAGGTTATTTTAATATTTTTTTTCTGGTTTAAAGTTTTCATTAAGATGAATACTATAGGAGATAGTGTTTACGGTGGGCGGGTTCAACAACTTGATAGCTAACTTTTAATTTGGTTAATTTAATTGCATCTTCTAGTGGCTCTTACAATTAATATGTGAATAATAAATTTTTAGTGATAAAAATCAAATAATAGAAAATTTAATTCGTCCGACCATATGTTTCTATCTTGTTTACTTCCAAACCACGGTCCAGGTCGTGACAAAAGTGATATCAGAAGAGAATTTAGATTAAATAATATGAATCTTAATGAAGGAGCCATTTAGATAATTGAATTAAGTTATAAAGAATATAAATTAAACTTTTAACCGAGTCTACTTAAATTATGTTGTTTATATTTCGGAATTGTGGATAATCCAGAGGAACTTAGCCATAGTAACACTGGGATTGATATATCTCCGATTATCTCAGTGAACACATATGTTTTTGTTGAGATAATGATTTTAGTGACTTGGATGATTAGGAACTTTCAAGTTCAGGCTGTTTCTTGTGGAGGAGGCTAGATGCTGAGAATTTACTGATGACAGTGGAGAAAATTTTTGATGGGTTGTGTTGTCCACCAGAAAGAAGACTTAGACTTGCCACTTTTGTCTTTGAAGGAGAAACTGAGAGAAGGTGGCAAGGACGGTTGTAAGAGAAGTTTGAAGGTAGAACCAACCACTCGATATAGTGGAATGTGTTCGTGCACACATTTAGAGATTAGTTTATATCACTTTCAGATTGAATAATTGTCGGATAAATTTATTAAATTGGTGCAAGGAGATCAATTAATTATGCATATGCAACTGAATTCATTATTCTTTCAAAGTATGCACCATAGTTGATTCAAATACATAGGAGAAATGTCACATGTTTCTTTTGAATTGAAGGATTCAATCAGACAATCACTAGTGTCACTTGAGATTGAAGACTATTCATTGCTAGTGAAGAGGGTTAGGTGGGTGGAAATTTATTTACATCAAACTAAGAAGCGTGGTTATTTGCATACGAGAAAGAGCTTGGAAGAGTTGACACCAACAACAGTTCATTCTAGAGAGTCTAATAGGAAGAAAATAAATTCTTACGCTGATTACGTTATTAGTTAGGTTGGAAACAACACTACAAAATCACGTGTTAAGTATAGGAAGCAGCTTCATGGTGAATGTCTATTTCGTTGGAAGGCATATTATTTCTGTAGAAGACCTTAACATAAAATGAGAAATTGTCCTAATTCTGCTCAGAGATCCTGACCAAATGCTATCTCAGGAATGGATATGTCTACTTTTAGAAGTGGTCGAAAGAGGATGATAGAAGCCGATACAGTGACTTATAAGGAGCAACCAAGATAAAATATTCAACAAAATGTATTGTCCTTAATTCACAAGTAATCAGAAGAACCAGTTGCCACAGATGCAGATGTTAGAAGTGTTTGATGAGTATTATATTTTATACTACGTGTGTTAAGCTAGTTGGTTGTGTTGAGTATTTTTATGTACTTTCATGTTAGAAATAGAGTGTTGCATTGGTTATGTTATAGTGTTCAAGTTATTTGGGGATTGTTTTAATTGAATGGTCTTATTTCAAATATTGGAGTTATTATCACTTAACAAGAAATAAACATTTGTTATCCCTTTATATTTCTACATAATGATTAATTTTTGTGAAGTTCATAAATTTCGAGGTTGAAATTTTTATATTGATGAGAGATTGTAATAACTATAAAAACTAAAATATTAATAATTATAAAAGGGGAAAATTTTAACAGATAGAGATGATTCGATCAATCGTGTTGTTAGTTTCTTTTAAGAGAGACATTTTCAACCAAGCAAAATAGAGATTGAGAATGAAGATGTAGAAAAAGAAGAAGGTTGCGTCCATCTCAGACCTTGATGTTGACGTCGTATTTGAGTGAGGGAAGGTAGTTGACATTACTGCCCATCAATTCGACACTCGCTAGTATCTAGGACAAGGAGATGACATCACTGCTTCAATGAAGGTGCTCGATTTCTCAGATGTGAGAGGAAGAATGATGTCGCAAGAGAGAGGAGTCGTGCTGTAGCAGAAGAATGTAGATGGAAGAAGAAAAACAAACCGAAGGAGAAGAAGAGAACAAGAGAAGAGGAAAAGAGGCGGCTCACGTGTGAGTAACTTCTATGCAAAGACGTAGAGATGTGTGGAGCGTTCACGTGCAGAAGAGGGCTTCCAACCTAAGTAGGAGATCGATTGGTGGCTTCGACGGGTGCAAGAAACACCAAAGACGTGAGCGGCAGGGGCACACGATCACTTAGGAGGCAACATCAAGTGTAGAGAAGCAAAATGCAAGCTAACTTGTGGGAGATGAGAGATTGAGTAGAAGGCAATCAGACCAAGCATTTAAGGTAAGGTTATGATTTGTTTTGATTGAAGTTAAAGGAGTTTTGTTTTATGATTAATGTTAAGAAATTTTACTTTAATTAAAATTTGTGTGTTAATAATAAGATTGTGTTCGAATCAGGCGAGCATTGACGTTGTGCGGTGTCATGAACTATGTGAGAAGGGTTGAACCAAAATCAATTAAGGTGCATTAAGGTTAAGTTTATATTTTTTAATTAGCATAAGTAAATTTTTAAAATTTAAATTGATCTTACTTGATATTATTATTAATTTGGGTTTTTCTAATAAATATCAGAAATTATAGGTTTTTAAATTGAGGAGATCAATAAATTGAAAGATGTGTTTAAGGAAAGAACAACCAACGAAATTTAGTGAGGTATTTTGTTATCTTAGAATGTCTATACAAACTAATTTATGAAAAATTAAATGAAACTATTAATATAAGATGTAACCCGCCTTTAGTTTTAAATTAGATATGAAGAAAATTCGATGATTAATATAATATTATATAAATAGAGAAGGAAACTAAAGGTTCAAGGTGACAAAATCAAGTGAAATCAAGGTGAGTAATTACGCTTTTAAGTTACAGTAATATATTACTGTTTATAATTTTCACTATTATGTATATCAATGAAGTAAATCACATATAATTCTCATATTGTTAGTGATGAAGTATGTATGTTAAATATTGTTGTCTTAATGGTTGCATAATAGGTTATTTTAAAAAGACAACATATTATTGCATGGCCCTTATGTTCTAGTAGAGATATATATATTAGCGTATTCTATGACCAGATCTATAATTCAGATTATTACTTGAACTTTAGAATTCTAGTGCATCTATAAAATTATTGCATGACCTTAGATTCTAGTAGAGTTGTATTATATTCGGTGGTAGATAAATATATAAGTTGTCTTATATAAAAAGAATTTATTTTATAAAGAATAAAATATTGTATATTTGAATGTTTGTATGTGCATGTTAAGAGGAGTTCACCCCTTAATGATTCATGCAGGGGACTCTAATGTACCCACTTGCGTAGATTTTATTCAACCACCCCGGAGAATTGTGATGTTTATATCATTAACAACTATGTTGATTGGAGAATATCGGCTAGAGTCAAGTAGATAAATTTTCATCTCAAGACAACCATGTAAATTAGATCATAAATCATTGTGCCGACGTGATAATATCAACCAGAGGTGTGTTAGATTATGTTTTGACAGTGCTTCTATAAGCATGAAATAATAATAAAGTTAAAAATTAAACATTAAAGACTACAATTGAAGTTAATGCATATTAAAGCATCAGTTGTTTCCATTGAATAAAGGTCATGAACACTTACATTAGATTATTATAAGATTTTTTTATAATGAAATATGAAAGACCGGCATGCATATTATTTTTTTCTTCGAGTTATTATACTTTTTAAGTATGATTGCTCCTGAGTTATTTTTGATAACCCAATATGTTGTTTTAATATTTTTCACGCTTAAGTTTTTTATTAAAATAAATACTAAGGGTAGATAATGTTTATAGAATACGAGGTTTTAGCAAGTTGAAAGTTAACTTTTTTTTCCTGGCCAATTTAATGGTTTTCTTTAACGACTCATTTAATTAGTATATGTTCAATAAATTGTTAGTGATAGAAATAAAATAATAGAAAATTTAATTTCAATGTCCGATCGTTTGTTCCTGTCTTGATTGGATCGTGACAATAAGACCCAATGAGTAACCATCGGCCTCCTAGCCGCTAGCCATCGTCAACCACCGGTTTCCGTAGCCACCGATCACCATTGACCATTGTCAGCTATTGAGCACCACTACTTGTAGCCGTTGCTGCTAGACTACGATTGTTATTGAATTTCCTAGCACTTATTTTATTAGCTATATAAAGATTGTCGTAGTTTTCAGTGTAAAATTGTAACGTTCTTCCTATCGTGAGAGAATGACGTACCTTTATACTTACAAATATATAGTAGATTCTTTGAACTCCGTTAGGTCCTATAATTTGTTTCTTTTAAGTTTTTTTTCATTTAAAAATTATGGTGTCTCCCATAACTATGTTTTCTTATCTGTGTGTGTTGAATGTCAATATAACACTAAGACCATAAATCACTACTCTATCGCCGTGAATTTTCCGGCATGCAACAATTATATAATTATTCACTTTAAATTATAATTAATTATTTTTAATTATTCTTTCTTTAAGTGATTATCTTAATTAAAATTCTAACTAGTTAATTAAGTGTCCCTTTAACTAAAGGTTGAATTGTATTCTTGTTACTATTCTTGTTAAAATGATGAGATCTGACAAAGTTAATTAAAAATGAGGAAAAGCAGCAGTAATCTATTCATGACACCATAACAAATCTTCCACCATTACAAAATGAATTTGTTATTTAAATATCATAATTCAATACAACTGAAATTTAATTATCGTATACAAATCCTCAATTTATTCCTATTTAACCTAGATATGTAGTTAATTACTGATTTTTTGCTCAATTGTGAGCTTGTTATTTTCTCCAAGCGTAGTTATCATAACTAATCCTCATAAAATATCTATGCATTGAATTCAAATATTAGTTAAATTTTGTTAGCCTAAATAATACACTAATTAATAAGCTCTATTAACAAATTAGTTATCTCATGATTGATTCTCATAATTTAATATGTATATCCTATATCCTATTAATTAAATTTTAATAATTTGCTAATCAGTCATAATATTTAATTGTCATCTATTTCGTATTTATTATTATTGTCCTATTCATTTTAATTAAAAAAACAGTGATCTCAATCAAAACTATGGTTATCAAATGTAATGTCTCGTTTCAATAACCGAGGGAGAGGAAATGAGGAAACTGAAGAAATGGAAGCGAGAAGTCGAGCAAAGGGAGACGAATCAAGAGGGTTGGATAACCGAAGAAATTGAAGTTGGAATCAGATAGTCGGGAATTTGAAACGATAGGATCGGAAACCTACATGACGAGTTCACCTATAAATCAACACAGCCCATGCGAGCTTCACTTACCTAAAAGTCACGTGGCGTGCGAAGGAGAGAATGGCGCGGGAGTCATCCTATCCAATGATGAGGAGGCATGAGGAAGTATTAGTGCTAATGTCAAGCAATGGAGGAAGAGTCCACATCGGTCGAAGGAGTCGGCGTCGGTCGAAGGATTCGATGTTGGAGGAAGACGCTCTCCCGAGTGCCTATACACTGCTGCCATATGAAGGAGAGAGGTGTCAACGTCCAGAGACATGCGAGGGGGAGCAGACTGCAGGAGATGAGAGAGTGATTTGATCGCAGGAAAAAATGTCTGTGCGAGATTAGGGCTTCAACTAATAGGTGCAGGTGATTTTTAATAAGTTTAATTAAAATATTAATTAAGAATTTTATACTTATAATATATTTAGGATTATATAAGATATAATAATAATAAAATTAATAAGAATTTTATACTTATAATATATCTAGGATTATATAAGATATAATAATAAAAAAAATTTTAATGCTTAAATAATGTTAAGTAAATATTTTAAATAATAAGTTACTTTTTACTCATGTTTATTGTAGGCTTAAATTTTAAAAGGGTCAATGTTAACATAAATTCAAGGCAAATCAAATAGCAAATTAATCGACATTAAAGTAAATACTCATTAAAGTAACTTTGGGTGATCAATTTATTAAAGGGTGTGAACGATTTAGATATCTCGGGTCCATTGTTCAAAGCGATGGTGATATAGATGGGGATGTTAATAGTAGAATTCAGGTTGGTTGGTTGAAGTGGAGGAATGCGTCCGACTCTATTGTGTGATAGAAAAGTACCGCTTAGATCGAAAGGAAAATTTTATAAAATGGTGGTGAGACCTTCGATGCTCTATGGTGCTGAATGTTGGCCTTTAAAAGAGAATCATAATGTTAAGTTAAGTGTTGCCGAGATGAGAATGATTAGGTGGATGAGTGGCTTTACACTTAGAGACAAAATGCGAAATGAATATATTCGTAATAGGGTTGGAGTTGCACCCGTGACGGATAAAATTAGAGAGAGTCATCTTTGATGGTTTGGTCACATTAAACGTCGACCACCTGATGATCCGATTAGGAGAGTAGATGTTTAAATATTAAACAACTTATGTTAAGAAAGGCGAGAGCGAGACCTAGGAAAACTTGGGCTTATTGCATAAAAAATGATCTTAATTTATTAGAATTAAACGAAAATTTGACACTAAATAGGACGCAATGGAGAAAAAGGATTCATGTAGCCGACTCCACTTAGTGGGATTAAGGCTTTGTTGTTGTTGTTGTTGTTGTAAAGTAAATACTCATCTTATTGTACTATAGGTATATTTTGTTTCTTCTAGACCAAATGCATTTACTAGTACTGTCGAAATTACTGCAAACTCGGAATTTTTTAATTCTAGTGAATTTTTGTTCGTATTATATGAATGATATATGTGCAAAATAATATTTAAAATATCATAAATATTAAAGGATTTATAATTATATTAATTGCTATGCAAATGAGAAATGAATATTTATTATTAAAAAATGATATTTTTATTTGATTTTTGTATCTGCATGCTTGTATGTGCATGATTGACTATGATGGAGTCACCTCTTGATGATACTAGTTGGGGAACACTAAGATACTCATGCATGTAAATGAAAAAGAAAATTAATATTGAAGCACCTTAAGTGGCACAATTTTTAGACGGTGCTCTTATGACGATTGTACATATATAGAATGGTATTGCTATGCTATTGATATAATAAAATTTCATGATAATAGTTCAAATGTTAATATTGATTATCAAAATTTTAACTGTTATTCATTTTATTTTTTTCTTGTATTGTTGTTGTTTAGGAATATGAGTATTCATTAGCTTGTTTAGCTCATTGTTATTTTAAACAAACATTTTCAGGTTAATTAAGTGATTAAAAATATAAGCGATAGAAGGAATGATATTTGTAAAAGACGTGGACAACTTAATGAGGTAAACTTAATTTTACTGCTATAATTTAAATTGATTAGTGGCTTTCTTTTGTCACATAGTAAATGAATATCGAAAACTTCATTCTCATCGTCTGTTCCCGTCTTGATTAATTTCAAGCCCCGGGCCATGTACTAACATCAAAAGTGCAATTTAAAGAAAAATGAAGCAATACATTGCTCATCTGTTACGCGGAAGTGATTAGCAAAGCACGCTCATCGTGTCTCTTTATCATGTCATGTTATGCTGTTACTCGACATGCTCTGCACAAATGCAGGATAATTTATTGGCAACCTTCCATTCATTTTTCTTTTTTCATGCAAGCACCTTTAATTTAGTCATCTTACATCCTTTGAAATTTTGGCGCAATTTTTCCTTGTTAGATGTTGTGCCATTATTATTATTATTATTATTTTGTCTTTTTTTTTTTTTTGGATAATTTAAGTTGTATAGCGTCCACAATTTTCTGAGTGAGCATGCTATTGGATTCTTGATGCTGATTGCTATGTATTTTGTGTGTTTATTTTACACTAGTGTGCGTTGCAACTCAAGCATGGTACGATCCGGCTTTGAGCTCCACTTGATAGGGCAGTACTCTGCAGAATGTCTGCGGATCTCTGTAACTGAGCAAACATGTCTATATAAACTCATACAACATATCCAGCAGACCATACATATTTTTATGTACTTTATTGTTACTAACGGCTATTTTGTCAATTACATCTAAATTTGGTTTGTTATCTTTGCCATCAAGGGTTTCATCAAGTTACTCTAAAATGATGCTTTTTAATAAGAGAAATGGTTCAATATTATTTTTGCATATATACCTAATTTAACTTAAAATGAAATTTCATTATTTCTGCAGAAGGGCTATTAACAAAGGAATCGGTGTGGACAACATGCACTATCTAAATGATGGCCTCTGGAAGGTGTGCTGTCTGTTCATTTTGAATTTCCTTTTCTAATGATTTTGGTCATTGTCTTATTCAAACTTTGCTAGAACGGTTAGGCTACTGAGTCACTTCTTGCTCCATGCGGTTTTCCTGTTTAAAAATCAATTACTTATCCTATATGTTCTAAAAGTTATATTATCTTTTTTCCGGAACATAACATATGAAGTCAACTGCTAGAATATTTATGTAACAACCTACTTGGTAGCCAACCATATTTAAAGTCAAAATTAGAAATTATCTCGTGGAGCATTATGAGATTATTTTACTCCATTGTTTAAAACTATTTGTTATTTCCTAGTTCTCACTAGCTATTAGATAATTTGAGTCCTCAAACTGATGAATTAGTTAGAGAGTTTATGGCTGGGTGCTCCATTTTAAGCGCCAATGTTTCGTCCCACATGTGGGAATGCTTTGGATTCAGATGAAGCCATACCTAAATTTTGATGTAACGAACTATTAGTGTGATGTAATAATAGTAAAAGAAGAATAGAATCTAATGGATTGGTTAATTTAATCCCTTTATAACAGAAACTAATTTTTGGATCATAAATTTTAAAAATATTTTTAGGAAGATTTACATACATTCCTATATATTTACATGTCTAACACCTAAACTTTAATTTTTACATGCATTCCACCTTATGCATGAAAAAGTGTATATTATTTTTAAAAAATTAAATTGGTGGTATTTTTGATGTGATATGGAAGATTTGGGTGGGATAAATGTAAAAAGCAAAGTTTAGATGTTAGATATGTGAATTCATAAGGATTGAGTGGCATGTTATAGCTTCAATATTACCGAGTTTATTGACATTCTAACACTTAATTTATTGAATTTGTAACTCGATGTATAATATTGATGTTGTGGTAAAACTAGGAAATAGATGATATTGTATTATGGAGACAAGGTTGACTTCTTTAACAACAATTTAGATAACTGGTTTAGGTGTGCGTAAAATGATTTATAATAGTTGAAAATATGTGCTTTTATTAATCGAAGTTAACCATACATGCAACACTAAGAAGGATTCATTGAGCCTTCCCAAAATAGGCGGATAAGACTGATCATAATGATGATATGATGTGTGAGTTCGTATAATTGCGGTTGCTTAAAGAATAGTAGATTTCTTTTAATTTTAATAAAAATAATCTCATTTATTGTGTAGGAAAAGGAAAAAAAAGCATCTAATCAATAAAAATGGGCATTCAGAGAGAAATAAGCAGAGATTGGTCCTTTTACTCCTGATGGAGATATTTACTTTACAGATTTGTCTGTCAACTTTTCATTTTATATTATCTTTTTATCACATAAACTCTCTTGACTCCTCTTGATATTAACCTATTGCTCTCTCTCTCTCTCTCTCTCTCTATATATATATATATATATATATATATATATATACTCTCTCTCTCTCTCTCTCTCTCTCTCTCTCTCTCTCTCTCTCTCTATATATATATATATATATATATATATATATATATATATATATATATATCCATTTTACTATATAAAACATTCAAACTATTAAAATATATCATTCATAGATATCATACTTATTTAATAAATGCAACGTGTTGTTAATAATATGAATAATTTTATCACTTCTCATAAAGTCAAATAAACAAACATTAAATCTTCCTATTACAAATATTAACAAGCATAATTATCTCAATAGCACCTAAACAAAAATCTAAAGAAATGCAAACTAAATCATAATCTACTTTGAAGGAGAGGAGGCATTCAAATTCCTCGAGAAAAAACGTTGTAAGAAAGTACAAAAAATATTCAAACATGTCGTCATTATATTTATCCCCTCTTATCAATTTTCTTCTCTTTTTTGACTTGTCCCAACATGTTCAGTACTTTATCTTATGCGTTTCCACGTACAATAAGACACCACATAAACTTGGAACGTCCATACGTACCAGAAGTGTATGAATAGAGAATTTATTTGTCCTTCCAAGCGTTTATATAATTTATTTTCTCTGAATTCTAAAAAGATGAATTTATTTTCTACAAAAATCAGTCTGGCTTTTTACCCTTATTTTTTTCTGCCAGTTTCTTCTTCAATCCAAACTTCAGTGTATTTCTGGATTATTCTGGAGAATCTGACACATTAATGTGTAGAGGCATTTACATACATACCACAAAATTTTTATGTATTTACATGTCTCACTTATACGTTCATATTCACTTGCATTACACTTAGTATCTTCAGTATCATATAAAAGTACCATTATCATTAACTTGTTAAAAGTGAAAATATCTTTTCATGTTTTTATGACAACAAAATATTATAAATGTAAATATCAAAAACTTGGTGTTAGATATGTAAATACAAATGAATTGTGTGGCTTGTGTAAATTTTCTTGATGTATATCAATGCTCTTTGTACTCGTGAATAGATGGAACATCTGAACTGAGGTCTATCGCTGGGGAACCTGGAGGCAGGGCGAGGATCTGCGGCGGTAAATTGAATGGGAATTTCTTTATTTACTAAAGAAATTAATCTTGCTGAACAAATAGTTTCTAACATTTTGATTTTTTTTTAAAAATGTTTTTGATCTTATGATAAATGGAGAAAAAAGATTCATGTAGCCGACCCCACTTGGTGGAATTAAGACTTTGTTGTTGTTGTTGTTTGATCTTATGTTATGTAACATTTTTATCCAACACTTTTAACTTTAATTTTTACATGTCATTTTACATAGTCTAGAACTTAAGAGTTTCATATATTGTTATTAATCATTTGACATATATTTAAAATCATGTATGAAATTTACAAAGAGTTGATTTGTTTAGTTATCTTCGTCAACCATCCCTCATCTTATGCTATAATAAGATAAAACTAAAGGGAATATTCACATGAAGAGAGTTATGTTTGGAAAATTTAGCAATTCAAATTTTGGCTTCATCATAGTGTTTACAAGTCCAGTTACATTATTGTAGGTCTTTCTTAACCACCATTATTGAATTCCAAACAAATGAAAATATCATCTAGAACTTGTTAAAGGTACAATAGCTAAATCCTACTGTTTAGAAAATTCAATATCATTTGAATACAACTAAGATATGAAACCAAAAATGAAATCTATCATTACTTTTCTTATAACAATTTCAGAAGGGTAGTTTGAACTTCAAATGTGGACAGTATTATTGTAAACATATGGAAATTTGATTTTATATGCCTTAATAGTAATGAGAATTGAAGAAGTATGTTTGTTGTTTGTTCTCTTGAAGAAATTTGTTTAAAATTGCATTTCACTAGAAGTGACCTCACCTGTTCATGGAATGCTTATTTAAGATTACCATAAAATAAATTTATTCAAACAAAGATTCAAAGTTGGAGTAATGTTTGAATATAATTAAAATTTTGGTCATGATTTGAGTAAGGTTTGAGCATGTTTATGCGATTTGCTCACATGCCTATTTACCTCGTATTGGTAGGCATAGTTTTCAAAATTTTGCTATTATGAGATATATAAAATCAATTATTTTTATAATGGTGTAAGTAGCCTAAGTTGAATTATTGTGAAATGCTACACTTGTCTAATATGATTCTAGGCAATATGGGGCTTTATAATATTTTTTGCCTTAATTTATGTGATAGTTCACATGCCTACTTTTAAATAGTGTTATATGTCTTGTGAGCACTTAAATAATAAAAAAATATTATTATCATTATAGATTTATTTGATAATATATATTACTTTTCATAAAATTATATAGAACTTCATACATAAACCGATTGCTAATGATGATAGAATGTTTTGGTCCTTTGTCTTGTATGTGCACTCATTGAATAGGTTTTCCTTCCTCCCATTTTCTTTTGTTCTTGTGGCATCACCCCTCTCTCTCTCTCTCTCTCTCTCTCCCTCTCTCTCCCTCTCTCTATTCTCCCCCTCTCACTCTCTCTCCCACTCGCCTCCCTTTCTTCCTCTCCCCTCTCTCTCCCACTCTCTCTATTTCTCCCCCCTCTCTCCCTCCCAACCTTTGTATACTCGCTTCAAAGGCCTTTCTTAGCATCATAGAAGAAATCCCTCTCTTCTCATTTGTTTTCTACTATTTGCTAAACATAAATAGCTTATTTTTGTCACTCATCATCTTTTCTGCATATCATTGCATTTTCTTTTCATATGTTTCTTGCTTTAAAAATGTATTTTTGAGAGGATGAATTTGCCAAACCAGCTAAAAAGTAGAGCATGATTTTTTATTAAATACATTGTTGGTCAACATCTCTTTTACAGGAATTGTTCCATTTGTTTAGTAAGCTATGGATCTTAAGAGTATTTTGGTCTTAACTCACTCGTGAATGGATATTTCTTTTCAAATTGATCTTAAAGACCTTGAAATAGTATACAATTGATAACCCTCACCTAGGTTAAAGTTAGTGTCCAAATATCCTCAATCTCTTTTGTGAGATCACATTTTATTAAATCTCATTTGTAAATAATACAACCTATAATTTATGAATGAAAACATACTCCTATTTTTATGATGAAAGAATCCAACTCTCTTAAGTTCGCAATCCCTAACTCTCATCCTCGTTCTCAATATATCTGTAATCGTGAACATAATATCAATAGTAGGAGGCATATGATCCTTGGGGCTGCAGGTAGGCCAAAAGCATTCTTCAAGGCTCTAAAATACACTATGGACTCAACATCTCAAATCGCCCTAACCCCAACTTTTGCCTCTCACGAAAAGTTGTACATTATAGCTTCAAATCCAATAAGTAGACTCTCATAGTCCTTAGCTTTCAGAAGTCAGCCAATTTGATCGACCAAATGATTTTTTATCTCATTAAACTACTTATTCACTTCTAAGCAAGCGTTTGCTAGGTCGTACCCATCTTCCTCTTTTATTTCTAAAGATAGGAAACTAGACAAAAGTCATTTGCACCTAACAACTTTTTTTCCTTTCCAATATTGGAACTTTGAATGCCATAGATGTAAAATTTAGAATCACTTGTTATATGAAATTAATTTTTGGAAATTGTGTTAATATTATTAGCCTTCTTGAAATTAGAACCTCACTTAATAAAATTTCTAATTGTTTTATCCATATGAAGTTCAATCTCTATCTTAATCGAGTGTTGTATGTAACATTCTTCAAGGCTCTAAAATACACTAGGGTCTCAACATCTCAAATCCCCCAAACCCCAACTTTCGCCTCTCATGAAAAGTTGTACATTATAGCTTCAAATCCAATAAGTAGACTCTTATAGTCATTAGCTTTCTGAAGTCAGCCAATTTGATCAACCAAATGATCTTTTATCTCATTAAACTACTTATTCACTTCTAAGCAAGCGTTTGTTAGGTCGTACCCATCTTCCTCTTTTATCTCTAAAGATAGGAAACTAGACAAAAGTCATTTGCACCTAACAACTTTTTTTCCTTTCCAATATTGGAACTTGGAATGCCATAGATGTAAAATTTAGAATCACTTGTTATATGAAATTGAATTTTGGAAATTGTGTTAATATTATTAGCCCTCTTGAAATTAGAACCTCACTTAATAATATTTCTAATTGTTTTATCCATATGAAGTTCAATCTCTATCTTAATCAGGTGTTATATGTAACATTCTTCAAGGCTCTAAAATACACTAGGGTCTCAACATCTCAAATCCCCCTAACCCCAACTTTTGCCTCTCATGAAAAGTTGTACATTATAGCTTTAAATCCAATAAGTAGACTCTCATAGTCCTTAGCTTTCTGAAGTCAGCCAATTTGATCAACCAAATGATTTTTTATCTCATTAAACTACTTATTCACTTCTAAGCAAGTGTTTTCTAGGCCGTACCCATCTTCCTCTTTTATCTCTAAAGATAGGAAACTAGGCAAAAGTCATTTGCACCTAACAACTTTTTTCCCTTTCCAATATTGGAACTTGGAATGCCATAGATATAAAATTTAGAATCACTTGTTATATGAAATTGATTTTTGGAAATTGTGTTAATATTATTAGCCTTCTTGAAATTAGAACCTCACTTAATAATATTTCTAATTGTTTTATCCATATGAGGTTCAATCTCTATCTTAATCGGGTGTTATATGTAACATTCTTCAAGGCTCTAAAATACACCAGGGTCTCAATATCTCAAATTCCCCTAACCGCAACTTTCGCCTCTCATGAAAAGTTGTACATTATAGCTTCAAATCCAATAAGTAGACTCTCATAGTCCTTAGCTTTCTGAAGTCGGCAAATTTGATCTACTAAATTATTTTTTATCTCATTAAACTACTTATTCACTTCTAAGCAAGGGTTTGCTAGGCCGTACCCATCTTCCTCTTTTATTTCTAAAGATAGGAAACTAGACAAAAGTCGTTTGCACCTAAAAACTTTCTTTCCTTTCCAATATTGGAACTTGGAATGCCATAGATGTAAAATTTAGAATCACTTGTTATATGAAATTGATTTTTGGAAATTGTGTTAATATTATTAGCCTTCTTGAAATTAGAACCTCACTTAATAATATTTCTACTTGTTTTATCCATATGAGGTTCAATCTCTATCTTAATCGGGTGCATTATCGAAATTTCTCTATAGGTAATGGTGGAATAATTTGAATTAATTAAAATATTGATGAAGTAAAATTTATTATATTTTTCTCTTATTGGCCATTCATTCATTTGTGGTTAGAGTTAACTTTTATTATTAATTTCTTTGTTATCTTTGTTTACATTGAAAAAAAGGCTTTTGAAGTTGGAGTTCCATTCAGTAATTACCTAAGAGTATAATTCAATGGGTGTATCACTTATGTTTGCACATCTGAGTTGCCTAATATTGATCTTTTCTTATAGCTAGTTTAATAAAAATTTAGATATTCTTAACTCTCATCTTAATAAGGCCTTATAAAATATCACTTGATGGAAATGCTCTTGTTTTACTTTTCATGAAGACTTTACTCTCTCTTTCCTCTAATCATTATCTTATTTTGATTAATAATAAGAATTTCCTTAAAAATAACCTTCATTTTTTATAAGCAAATTAATGGAACCATTACTCTAGTTTACTGAGATTGTTTCCAATGCAAGATTTATTTTGATCAGAGCTGATTCAATGTTTGTTTTTTTTATAATAAGCTTAGAATGTAAGCTGTGTGACATCCATAGTTGTCGTTTGAATTATGTAGCAGTGGGATTCTTCGTAAAAACCTAGAGTTTGAATTAATAGTATTATCTTTGATTGAATTTCATGTGATATTAGATATGAGTTAGCACATTAAATTTGGTGTTTATATTGATTCTACTAAGAAGAATGTGAGTTTGCATTTAAATTGTGAATAGGATGCCACGATGTGAATATGAATAGATTATAAAGAGTTGAATAGGATAATTATCAAGAATAAATACTTAGGATTGATGGCCTATTTGAACAATTGGAAGATACATCTTTGTTTTCTTAGATATGTTTAAAATTAGAATATAATCAATTGAAAGTAAAAGAATAGGATACAATAAAGATAATATTTAGTGCATAGTACGTTTATTATGAGCCTCTAGTTAAGATTTTGGTGCACCAATGCACTTATAGTATTTATACATTTAATGAATAAGATGTTTTAGATTATTTTTTTAATTCTATTCATTTATGGTAAATGAGTGTATTTGAAGACTAAGAATGACCATAAAGCTCATTTGAGGATGGTTTTAAAGATTTTGAGGCAGTACTGGTTTTTATGCAAAGATTTTTAAGTTTGAATCATGGTTAAGATTTTTTAATATTTTTAGGCCTTGTTGTGAGTAATGATAATGTATTTGTAGATCTTGAGAAGGTGCGTGTTATTACTAAATGATTGAGGTTTATAAATATATTAGAAGTGCATACTTTCTCTTGATTTGATGGTCTAAATAAAAATATATTAAAGAATTACTTAAATTGCAACCTTTCTAATTAGATTAACATAAAAAAGAGCACTATTTGAGTTGACATCAAAATGTAAAAATAGATTTAAGAGGTTAAGTGGTTAATTGGTGTCAACATTTATATTGGCCATTCCATCTAATACTAAAAGAATTCAAGTATTTAATAATGTATCATTGAAAGATTAGAATTTATGTTTTGATGTAGCATTATAGAGTAATAATATATGTATCCAAATAGTTGAAGCTATATAAGAAAATTATCCATCATAGATTTAAAATTGACAATAATCATGTCTTTAACATTTAAAGGTATTATTTATATGATGTAAGATATGAAATATATATTGATAATTAAAGTCTTATGTACATTTTAAAACGAGTTGTTAAGGCATAGAAAGTGGTTAGAATTGATTAAAAATTACGACCTTAGCATTTAATATCAACTTGAAAAGGCTAATTTTGGTGTTGATGTGCTGAGCAGAAAGTATTAATAAATAATATATGAGATGATTAATTATGAAGCTATATTTATTAATGGAATGAAAAATTAAAAATAAGAGAAGCCAAATAAATTGATTTGGATACTAACTTATTATCTAAAAAAAATATTCAACCTACTCTATAAGTGAGAATCATAAGGCATAAAAATTGATGAAGAGTATCAGGAATTAATAGCCAGAGATAATAGAAGAATTATAAGTGAATGACATTGCAATATTAATATATAGAGTTAGAATGTGGGTTTTTAGTTGTTTATAATTAAGTAGAGAAATTTTAAATAAAATTTTTTATTGACACTATTGATTCTATTAGCAGTAAGATCTATTATGATTAAAATAAATATTTTAATGATCAAGATCAAAAGAGAAGTAACAAAATTTGTCTGTGAAACTTATTAAATGATAAATGTGGAGCAAAAAATAAGTAGTAGTTTATTCCAACGTTTATCTATTCTTGAGTGACAGTGGAAAGAAATTATCATGGATTTTGTTCTAGAGTTTCTCAAGTCAAAGCCAAGTATGTGGGTAATGGTTGATCCGTTTATAAAAACAACACATTTGTTACCTACGAGATAAATTTACCAAATAGATAGATTGGTATAGTTATACATTAAATTGATTATTATATTGGATGAAATACCCAAAGTTAATGTTCTAAGTGCGATGGAATATTTACTTCTATATTTTGTAAATGTTGTACAAGAAGGTTTGGGCTTGAAATAGAATTTTAGTTCATCCTTTTGCCCACAAGTGGATGAACTATAAGAGGAACTTAGATATTGGAGGAAGCATTGAGATCACATATTTCAAATTTTGGAATAAGTCGAAAGGATCACATTCCATTGGTTGAATTTGCTTATTGCAGTAATTTTTAATCCAGTATAAGAATGAAATCATATGAAATCTTAGAATATCAGAGGTATTATTTTTATAGAAGTTGGATGAAGCATATTTGGATTCATCAACAATGCTACAGAGAAGATTATAACAATCAAAATAGAGCAAACACAATTCATGATAAGCAAAAAAAGTATTTTAATCTAGAACATCTTGCAATAAAAATTTTTTGGGTGCATTTTTGTTAATTAAAGTCAATTTATTAAAGAGGGTGAACATGCTTACTAAGAAAGGAGAACTAAATCCTATATATATTTGTCTATTTAAAGTGATGGCCAAAGTTTGGAAATATTCTTATAGATTGCTAATGCAATAGCACATGTTTGATAGTCATAATAGATTTAATATATCTTCAATAAGAAAATTGTTTTAAACATAGAGAATAAAATTTAAAATTTCAAATACTAAAATAAAATTATAGTCTAATTAGAGTTATAAGAAAGTCATTCATATAGTGGATTTTTATATGAAACAATTAAGTAATAAATAGAATTCTATAGTGAAAACTCAAGTGTAATATAATTCTTTTGTTATATCCAGATTTTATTTCACGGATCTATGTATTTTTTTATAGATTCATTTTTAGCTAGATAAAAAGTTTTTAGTAAATTTATAGGTTTTCTTTAGATTCATAAATTATTTTGAAGATTCATCTTGGATCTATATTCTTAATTAGATTCTTTATTTTTTATACTAAATCAAGATATTTAATATTTTCAAGTAAAGTGTTTTTTGTATAAGTTTTCTTATATCCAAAATATTTTGTTTTTACATGTATAAAATTTTTTTGATATGTTAGTTATATGCAATCATAAAAATAAATGAAATAACTTGCATAATATATTAGTAAGCATTTAATATGATATTTTGAATAATAGTTATTGATAAGAGTTGCTCAACAAGGGTTATTCTATATGATTATATCCATTTAATTTGAATCTTAATGTCATTAATCAACCAACCTAAGATTATCTTGAAAGTTGTTAAGATCTTGAGTATCATGCACTAAGCTAATGAAGATCAAATATCTTTGACACTAGATGAATCTCATGTCATTCTCCCATTAAAACAATAATCAGTTTTTCATATATTTTGAAAAATAATCAAATATATATATTTTTTATGTATAGCCAATAATAGAGAAGTAAACAAGAGGGAGAAGAGAAGATGACATGTATATCAAAAGATTAATGACTTAAGAGGAATAATGAGAGTGCCAAGTCATTTTTTCAATCTCTTTTCAAGTGATGTATTAAAAGTATATAATTATTTGCCTATGATATTGCCATATTTTTTTATAGTTTAGTATGAAATTTTTTAATCACAATAATTTTAAAAAGAGTATCGATTAAAAAACTATTGTGTTCAAACTTTAATCTTTATTTTAACATTTTTAAGACATGCTTCAATCAAACTTTTTATCAAAAATAGTTGAGAAAATGCTCAAATGAATAACATATTTATTATAAAATAAAATAAATAATTTTTAAGATGTAATCAAATGCTCAAAATACCCAGAAGAATAACAAAAAGATGCTCAATTAAGAGGCATAAAAATAGTTGCTACCTCTAAACTAGAAAAGAAAAGAAGGGACAACACACAATGCCCGAGCGGCAGACAACCTGCTAGTACTATTCAAATATCCACAACTTTTGCATATTTTAATTGTTTTTTACGCCATTCTATTTTATAGTTTTTCAGTTGAAATTTCGACAATATATTTTTGAAAATCCACTTAAAAACCTTTGTCAATAACTTTTACTCTTTAAAATTAATTTTTGAAAAAATTTTCCCACATATCAAAGCACCTTTTGAAATATGATATATTCATTAGATGACATAGCACAATTCTTATGTAGTTACATATCTTACACCTACATTATTCATATTTATGTTCATAACATTTTAATGCTTTAAAACCATGTGATACCAAAATTTAACACACCTCAAAGGGAAAACAAATATTATTAATATTGACTTCAAAATATGAAATTACAACAAAATAATAGAAAATTTTCGAATTGCCACTAAACAACAACGCACAAACTAGGGTAGGATCTAGGGTGGAGGTGGTGCTGGCTAGGGTTTTGGACCTTCAGGAAGGTGGCAAGGGGGTCGGCTAACAAGCAGGAAGGAGGCAATTGCGATGGGGAAGATGGCGTTAACAACGGGAAAACGATGAGCAGCAAAAACAATAGTGGGATGTGTTGTTTAGGGCGGTGGCAACAAGCAAAACAAGAAAGGAATGTGGGAATTGCGGAAAAGGTTGGGGTAAAAGTTTGGTAAGAATAAACACCACTTGGAAACCAGAGCACCACTAAGATACAACTCGTAGAGGTAAAAGAGATATTAACGACTGTCTCAAAATAAATTACAACAAAAACTAAACCCTAAAAACCAACCCGTAGTGGGTCATAATCCAACTAGGAGATAATCCCTAAGCCTAGAAAGTCGGACGAACCACAATATCTAATGGACTAAACCGGTCTAGGCATCCCAGACGTCCACGTCCCGCATCAACCTCTCGAGGTTATGGGAGCTTTAACCTCATTTGTTGAAGCTTATAAACTTAGGTCAGCAATGTTGAATGTAGCAGAAACATTGTAATCTCTCGGTAATTCAATCATGTAGGCATTGTCATTTAGCTTATAGGAGCTTGTAAAGTCAATCTTCTTTGGATTTGAGTTTCCCAAAAGATCTCACATGAATCCTCTCTTTTTCCAGTTTGATCCCCAGAAGATCTCCCTCCTGAAAAGTCACTTTCTTCCTGTTTATTGATCCTGGTACTTGGTTCTTCTTAATCTTATTTCCAATCTCCTCATATAGCCTCTAAATCTTCTGAACTCTAGCCTCAACATCCATACTAACCTATGTAGGAGTTGTACAAACTCAAGTGGGGTGAGTAGGTTGCTCCCATACACAATCTCAAAGAGGTATGCCCTATATTCTTGACTTGTGGACTTGTTGTAAGATCTTAGGCTAAAATCAAATCTCGTTGTTTGATGTTCTTCCCTATAAAGCACCTCAAAAGATTTCCCAGCTTGTTTTCAACACCTTTACTGACCATATGTCTGTGGATGAGATATTAAACTTAAATTGAAGCTTAGTATCAAGCTTCCAACATAAAGTCCTTTAAAAGTAGCTCAGGAAGACATCCTTATCAGAAGTAATGGTATTTGGTTTCCCGTGTAGTCTCACTATCTCCTAAAAATACAAGTCAGTTATATATGATGCATCCGATGTTCTTTGACAAGGTACCAAAATGAGTCATCTTTGAAAAACTGTCTACCACTGCCATCACTGAATCCATATTCTGACGTGTCCTTGGATGACTCACATGGAAATCCATACTAACATCCAACCATTGAGCTTCTATTATTAGTAATGGTATATATATAGCCCTATGTTCTGCCCCTTGATTTTGGTCAGGTGACAAACTCTGACTGCCTAACATAGCTCTCTACATCACTCATCATTGTACGCCAGAAAAATATTCCCTCAAAAGTGTGAGGGTCTTGTCTCCACTAAAATGACATGTTAATCTCCCACTGTGACTCTCATATATAATTGACTCTCTCGATGCACATATGAGAACACAACCTGTTTTAATGGAATAAGTAGCCATCGAATATGTGGCATTGTCTTGTAGGCTTCTCTTATCACCAATCCCGAATCTTACTGAATTCCTCATCTACCTCGTATAGATTGTTCACCACCTAGAATCCCACAACTTTAGCTTGCATGGAGGTTATCAATAAGTGGTGATAACTATAGGTATATGTTACCGATTTTTAACTCCCTGCCCTGTGCTTGAGCGCGAACTAAAATTAAGCCAAAAACTCTACCAAATAAACATGTTTGCCCTTTATCTTGCCCTAATTTTTTCAAGAACTTTAGAGCTACATGATATGTGATAAGGTAAACTCATTAGTCAATAGATAGTGATTCTGATGACTAAGAGCTCTCACAATAGCATAGAACTCCTTATCTTATGTCGAGTACCTCCTCCTTGAGTCACTCAACTTCTCATTGAAAAAGCTATGGGGTGCCCTCCTTGGCTCAACACAACTCTATTCCTCACATTAAAAGTGTCATTCCACCTTGAACAACTAACTGAATTTTGGTAGCGCTAATAATGAGACCCGAGTCACCCTCTTCTTTAGGGTGTCAAAGCCGGACTGTGCTGCCTCTATCCATTGAAACTTCACTCCTTTCAAGAGCTTTGTCAGGAGAGTTGTAATGGTGTTGATGTTCATGATAAATCTTCTATAAAAAGTTGTGAGCCTCAAAAACTGCATTAGCTATGTAAAGGAATGTGGGGTTTCCAACTCACAATAGCCATTATCGTCATAGTGTCCATTTGAATGACTACACAAGATATAATATAACCCAAAGGTCATACCTATGTCATCGTGAAGTGACACTTCTTTGGGTGGGCATACAACTTCTCCAACCAAAGAACCTCAAAGACCTCCTCAAATGCTGCAAGTGCTCCTCCTCAAATTTGTTGTAGACTAAGATGTCATCATAGAATACAACTACGAACTTCTTAATGTAAGCCCTAAACACCTGATTCATCAGGCGCATGAAAGTTCTATGTGCATTGGATAGTCCAACGGGCACGACTGTCCATTCATACAACTCATCTCTGGCCTTAAAGGCAATCTTCCATTCATTCACTAGCCTCATTCTAATCTGGTGATATCCACTACGTAGGTCAATCTTGAAAAAGATAATAGCTCCATGTAACTGATCCAGTAGATCATTCAGGTAAGATATATAAAATTTGTACTTGTTGGGGATCTTATTGATAGTTTGAGTACCAATATACATTTTCCATGAGCAATCCATCTTATGCACCATCAAAGCAAGGAAAACACATGGATTGGAGCTCTCCTTCACAAACCCTCTAGCAGTAAGGTCCCACATTTGTCGTTGCAACTCCTCATATGCAACTGGTCTCATTCTGTAAGTGGGCTTGTTAAGTAACGTTGATCCAGAGATAAGGTATATAGCATGTTGAATGTCTCTAAGTGGTGGTAGTTCCTAGGTAAGCTTTCAGTCATCACATCCTAAAATTTAACTAGTGGTGGTTGTATCATCTTTGTTAACTCGGTCTCCTCCTCAATCCCCTCTAGGCTGACCCAGGTTATCGCCACTAGGACCTCCCACGCTGATTGAAGAAAGGTGGCATGTGGGACCAAGGTATCCTCTACAATATAAGTGTCAGCTCCTCCATACTCCATGATGGGCAAAAGAACTATATTTCGCCTCCTTGATGAATGAGTAGGTGTTCTTGAACCCATCATGCTGAGTCCTGCGATATGTCTCAACTAAAATTTATCCATCTTTGGTTCAGTATGCATAGCCCTCTTCACAAGTAACATCTCCCCCTCATCTTCATGGAGTTGATACTACTCACCATGCTCTTTTTCTACCTCCTTCTCACTCACTTCCTGCACTGCACCCTGCTTAGTTAAGGACATAACTCTGCTATTAAGGCAACCGAAGGCGACATGTGGATATATATGATACTTAAAGACTTTTTGGATGGAACATTGTTGGGCGTGCTACTCTTCTTAAACTTCCTCACTCTTATCAGCTCTATCATCCCTCTGGCTGGTCTTCACACCTTCCCTAATTTTGTGCCCCTACTAATACCTTTAGCTATGGGTGGTTGACTGAATTAAGGTGGGTATCTGTTCTGATTTTGCTATCTTTTCAACTTCAATGCCAAGGTGTGAACATCTCTCAACAATCAATATAATTGTAGTTCGACATCAATGTTGATTGTTGGCTTCTGGTCTCTTAAATATTTGACTATAATGTACTCCTCTGGCTCTATCAGCTCACATTTCGACACGAGTTGCTCAAATTCTGTTGCGAACTCCATTGACAACTCTCTGTTTTAGGTGGTGGGGCTTCAAAAACATTTCTTGGTAGTACTATAGGTGTAAGTACTTCCTCTGCATCTTATTCTTCTTCTCTCAAGTAGTGATTTTGTCCCACCTTCTCTGTCTCTCTCTTCATATTCTTCCACCATAAAGAGACTTTTTTTTTTAGTTTTATGACAACAAACTTCACTCTCCTAATATTTAGCACCTCCTTATACTAAAATTTTTTCTTAATACAACTCAATGAAGTCATTTGAATTCATTCTTCATGAGAAATCTGATAAGTCCACATTCATCCCCATGACTCCTTGTCCTCCAAAATTCACTCCATCCTTTGGCCTCCTCTGACATTGAATCCCAAAGCGTTGTAATATATTATCTTCTTCATTAGAATCATCCCTATGGAAGGGATTCAAATTTTCCTTTCTCTCTCATCTTTGAGTCTCAATATCAATTTCAACAGTCTTTATTGGACTCGGTGGATTTCTCACTACATCGCTTCCATGTATATTCATGCATGGCTTCTAGTACTTGTCTCCTTAGTGGCATTACTAGGTTTGATTTGAGGGTGAAAGAGAGTGTATGTAAATAATTTATAGTAGAGAATTTATTTTAGGGCAGTTGACTTGAAAATTTCATTAATGAGAAATGATCTTGGGCTATATATATTGGCGGATTTTGATAACTCTGAGATGAGATTAGAGTTGGATTAATTCTAATATCAAATAATATAAGAATTTAACAGACAATTAAGGGAAATAAAATATTATTACTGACTTCAAAATATGAAATTATAATAAAAAAATAGGTAAATTTAAAATTGCAACAAAACAACACACACTCAAACTAGGGTAGGATCTAAAGTGGAGGTGGCATCGACTAGGGATTTGGACCTCCGACATAGTGGCAAGGCAATCAGCTAGCACGCTGGAAGGTGGCAATGTGGCAATAGTGATGGGGAATGCGGTGGCAGCAAGGGAAAAGTGGCGAGCAGTAAGAACAATGATGAATTGTTGTTCAGGGTGGCAATAGCTAGGAAAATAGGGAAGGGAATGTTAGAACATGCGAGAAAGGTTGGTGAAAAGATGTAGAAAGGATAAACATTGCCTAAAAACCAAGAGACAACCAGAACATCACTTGACCCTGAGATACAAACCGTAGAAGAAAAGATACACTGATGGCTATCCCAAACAAATCAAAACAAAAACTAAACTTTAAGCACCAATATAATCAACTACATAATCCTAGATAACCAAGAGTGTGCCCCACTCTAATTGGGCAGCAATCTCTAACCCTAGAGAGCCGACCAACCATTAATTTCTCTTGGATCAAACCAATCCAGACATCTCAGACGTCCATGCCTCTGTGTCACTATGAATGAAAAGATATTAAAGATTGAGTGCCACAAGTGTAAAAATGAAAGATTAGGTGTGAGAAATGTAAATACATAAGAATTGCGTGCTATGTATGTCAGTGCCTCGAAAAAAAAAAAATCACTCCAACCTCCACAACTTCAAAATCCTCAAACATAAAATGTTCGTATCATAGTGAATTTAAACTAAATCATAATCATATACGATAAATTCAATCTGCAACCAACGATAGCCTAAACTGCATAAAAAATATAAAAGATAAACAAAACGCATTTGCACAAAACAACATTTTCTCACCAAATTTTGATTTATTAATCAGCGGGATCAATCTCCTTAGCGTGTCAGCAGAAAAAAAACATCGTCATATAAATTTTATAGTGAACATTAACTCCATGTTAGCTTAAGTTAATACTAAAAACCACACTTCCAGATTTGATACTCACTCAATAAAACTGCCCCACAATAAATTCCAACAGTTCAGTAAACCCAGAACCACTTTGTAAATACTCACTTAACATTTTTCAGTTCAAACCCAGGAATCTGGAAGTCTGGAATGACAGAGAATTGCTTCTTTTAATTGCACTTCACTTTGACTTTATTTTCGAGTGTACAAGCACAGATTCAACTGCTTTCAATTACTCATTTTCGTTTCACTACAAGCTTCGTTGATACCGATTTTTCAATGGAATCAAATCCTTTGGCATCGGTTTTGAACCAAAAGGATCTGCTTCAGATTGAGCTGCTCGGATTGGGGGCAATAATTTGTGCTGATACCGAAAGGCGGGATCTTCACTGATGCCCAGCTTCACAATGAAAATGGTGGTGCAGCCTTTCCCAATACCTTCACTTTCAAGCCATATGTGTCCTTTCATGAGATTCACAAATCTGGTAAAAAGAATGAAAGAAGGTGAAAAACCAGTGCATTATTATTATGCATAAAAACTAAGATCCTATTTTCATATGTATTTGAAAGTGTTAAAGATGATTTAAGGCTAATGTAAGAGTGTTTGAAGTATTAGGATCGCAATTCTGAAGGAGTTTAGGGTTTGCATAAGCCGTTTCTCATCTCCAATTGAGAGATTATCGCAATTCTGAAGGAGTTTATTTTACAAGAAATTACTTCTTATGAACTTTAGTTCTTCTATTGTGTTGTTTGGGCTGCGGTATGTTTCATGTTGACCCACACTAATATTTTTTTTTTGCATTACTTTATTACTATTGAAAGCATAGATAATAATCTAACCAATCATCCTACAAATTTATCATTATTATATTATTATTTATTAAACGAAACAAACAATAAAAAGATGCCTTCCTGACCTTCAAGACCAAAACTTCTCATTATTTTTAAAGAGTTGCAAGAATGATAATTCACTTTCATCCAAATTTAACCAAATAAAACCCCTAGAAACAAAATCAAAACACTTTCAATCAGGGATCCAATTGTTGTATGAAATAAAGAATGAAAGGAAATTAAAATGCCATAATTATTCGGAGGCAGATGAGGGATCCAATTTTTGTATGAAAATGACCAAAAAAAAAAAGTTGAAAGGATATGTGATAAAACCCTACAAACCTATAATAACATGGTGACATAACAGAAGTCAGGTTATACAGTACATCATTTTGATGTTCATGTATAATTACGGCTTTTGTGCAAAATAAGACATTTAAAGTCCCTAATATTACAAGGCAATTAGTAAAATTTCAGTTTAGAAAGATTACAAGAGACATTACTTTGCCTGTTATACCTTTCATATACTCCAAAACAGAAAATACAAGGAGATTGCTTTTAGCAATCATATAGTTTAACATGCTTTGTGAGATGCAAATTAATTATACCAGGTAGACACGTGAGTCGCAAAATAAATTGCTTTATAAATAATGAAATGCTACAAAAATTTCGTACAATGAGATGATTAACATTGGCTAATTTCTTCTATCATAGTTTCTAGTATCTACCAAAGGCAATTCAAAACAGCAGTTTTAGCTCAAATGATACGAAACATTTGATTATTTTCATTTTCAGCCCCAAAAAAAGTCTTTAGGTGAGAAAATCGCATCCTTTCATGTCCTTATACGAACTGCATGCATAATTTACACCTAAACAATAAAAATATAGTGATGTGTTACTGAAAGTTACACAAAGAACCTTTAAAATGCATTATTAAGTATTAATCTACTACCAAATCAACATCACTAATATTTATAAATAAATTATATTATTTTAAACAACAGCCTCATGAATTATTCCAGCCAATTTGTTAGTTATTTCAAACATATAGCCATACATTTAAATAAAATAATTTAAAATAATAAAGAATTCAAATTAAAAAAAATATATATTTCAGTTTATATATTGTCTACAAGTAATTTCATGAAAAAAAACCTACTTTTTTTTCATTTAAAATAACATTCTTAAAGAATTTGAATGCATATTGAAGAAATCTTTAGATTTCTAAGGCATTCAAAAATTGTTGAAAACTAAAACCAATGAAGCAAAAACCGAGGACCAAGAATATCAAGACTTTGAAATTATCGAAGCCCAAACCCCATAAAAGGCACTAAAACCAAAACCGAGACTGAAAATGAAAACCTTCATTTCCACTTCCCACCCTACCAAATTTATGCATAGTAGCATCCCATCTATAGAGCCTTACCTCTTGCAAATAGCAAGCCCAAGTCCAGAGCCGTTGTAACCTTTGTCAGAACCATTTTGGGCATGCGCAAATTTAGTGAAGACGTGCGGCAACTCCTGCGGACTTATTCCACAACCAGTGTCCTTGATCTGTACCAGAAAAGAAGCATATATAGCCAAGGTATGAAACTTAACAAAAAGAAGCTTCAACTCAAGTATACGCTAAACATGTCAAATAGTTTTTTTATGTAACCTGTACTCGTAAATAAAAATGGCCATCAGTCGGAGAGGGGTAGAACTCTGGGTCTCTAGGATCTCTCAATGAATCAGGTTTTGCTATACTGGCTGTAATAGATATGGTACCCTCCTTCGTAAATTTAACAGCATTTCCAACAACATTAAGCATAGTTTGCATAAGCCGTTTCTCATCTCCAATGGCACATGACGGCAAGTCCGGAGAAAGAGACACAATCAATGACAACTTCTTGACAGCCGCTATTGGTTTTATCAAATTTACGACCTATATTTTGATATAAGAAAATAGTCAGCTTAACAAAACTTGAAGAAAATTGAATTTGCTTATGGAAGAAATAAAAAAATAAAGTGTCTATGAAAGTGTCAAATTAGAGCTTTTTTAATATGGACTAAAATAGTCCCCATAAAAACTATTTTAGCCCTCATTAAAAGAGTCGGGGACTAAATTGGCACTTTTACAGATTATGAGACTAAATGATCCCTTGCAAAGAGTCTGAACATTTTGACATATTTCTCAAAATAAAGATATAAACATAACAGCTTCTCTGAAGACAGCATGAAAAAGTATATAAAATAACTACCTCTCTAAAGACAGTATGAAGATTGAAAACTGTGACCTCTAACTCAAAGCTACCATCCTCGAGCTTAGAAAGGTCTAAAACATCATTTATTAGTGTTGCCAACAAGTTACTGCTCTTCAAGATGGTTTCTACCATCAAACGTTGCTCTGGAGTCAGTTCGGTTTCAAGAAGCAGGGAGGATAGCGCAATGATTGCATGCATAGGGATCCGCATCTCATGGTTCATGACAGCTAAAAAATCATTCCGTGCACGAATGGCCATCTCCGCCTCCCGCCGTGCTAAATCTAAAGCAACATTCTGATCCATGAGTTGATCTCGTGCCCGCATGGACTCCTCCAAGATGGCAGCATGTGAAAGGGCAACTGCAACCTGAATCAACATATAAAAGGGCAATGAAAAGTGAAGGAAGCTTCTCATAAATGTGGATTGATGTACACAACAAAGATATTTAAAAAAATGTACATTATCTTGGTACGAGATAATGTAAAAGGAAAGAAAACCACTACTCCAAGTCCATATCATAACACTAATGCATTCTAGTTATAACACTCGTGAGATATGACTCGAAAGCAGACTAAAAGAAACCAAACCATTACTCCAAGCTCACATTACGATATTAATGCATGTGTTAACAAAATACCATCAGCACCAACCTTATACCAGCTATTTGAGATTGACTTAGTGTACTCTCTCTGTCATTCTATATTTTACGTTTGAGTAAATCATTTTGCAAAACTTCCATTTAAATTATGCACTGCCGTAGAAGGAAGAATAAATGAAAGAAAATATGAAAATAAACAATACTATGCAGCAGAAAGTTCATGCTTTACCTACTAATGGCACATGGAATAAAAATGGAACTTCAAAAATGGAACCTGGAACTTACAACATGATACATCAATGATCTAGATGTACGATGCCATAAAAACAGAAGAATGTTATTTACTTATTCCAGATAGAAAAATAGAAAAATGAAACCTAATCACATGTGGAACAATCAAATCATCAGTATAATACACCATCACTCATCCCAGCTATTTGAATGTATCTTCATGGTTAGCATTATGACAGCTACGTAGGTACAGCTTTATGAATCCTCATCTTCTACTTATTTCTAATGAATGTTGCCCTAGATCTTGAAACTACGCTAAGCAAATTATTCTGAACAACTTCCATACAACTTGCACCTAGCATTTTGTTCTAATTCTTCAGCACTAATTTTATTTACATATCTAAAGAGTGTTTCTAATCCCTTCATTGTACAAGTCAAAATATCCCTCCAATAAAATCATTCCACAACTTATCCTTAGTCTAAGCCATAGATCAATATTACATACTTGATTCCTCCACACTCGGCTATTAATAGCCTTTCAACTGCGAAAAAACCCGAAGCCATACATCATTGACAACTCTATTATAGTTGTACTAAATATATTTTTAATTTTTTATAGCATCTCTTATCATATAATTTTAATATTTTTATAGCATTCACTTATCATATAATACTCCTGAGGTGGTCTGCATATCATCCTTTTAGAATTTATGTCATCGTCTATATCAATTCTTATGCAAAAAAGGTGCATATGCTTTAGAAATATAACACCTGCGTATCATCTTATTTTCTAATTATATTAATTGGTAATTGCTAGCACTCCACCCATAAAAATTACATGCCAAACTCAGGTTTTGTTCAACAGACTTAAAAGCATCCTTCTTCTAAAAATTATATCAATTAATCAAACTTTTCATTCATCTTTAAACTATAGAATAGACGAAAAAATAAAAACTGTTAGGAATTATATTAGGAAATAATTTATTCATGCAGGAAGTTATAAAGAATAAATTATTTCCTTGGATTAAAAAGATATTTTATTTCCTATTTTATATTTATTTCTTTGGATTAGGAATTATTTATTTTCCTATTTTATATTATTTTTTATATCTCCTAATAATTAATATGAATTGATTATTGTAGATATTAAAAAATATATTTTTCCTTTCATATCATTTACTTTTTATTATTTTTCTTATTATAGGATTTTTGTAAGGGTTATTTATACCCTCGTTCATGTTAATGAAAGCATCACGTATTCCGTATTATTCTAAATTCCAACATGGTATCATAGCCTAATTTCGTACTCTAGCCACTGGTCTTCCTTTGAGAATTGTCGGACTCCCTTCCTGCCATCCTCTATGCGGGAAGGGAGGGGCACTCATCTTGATATTTGAAACAACGATTTTTTTTTCTTCTCTCCTTGCAAGCTTTTTCTATTAGCCGAACCTTCCTGAACTGGCAGCTTTGACTCTACCGGCCTCCGGAAAATCTATAACCTTCTTGTCATTTCCTATTGTTCTTCCACAAAAATTCAGCGTTGGCTAGATCCATCGCCGGCCCTTTCTCCTCTAATATTTTTTCTTCCCTACGCAAGCGTCAGGGGGAGCTCCGTTTCCAACCACCCGTTCTCCTGCTGTTTTCTCTGTCAGAAGAATTTGTTGGGTGTGATTTACTTTTTCTCTCTTCTGTGAAATTCACAGTTGGAGAGCCACCACCGATCACAGCCGATGTTCGGAGCGGGACATTCTCTCTCAAGTGGCACTCACAACCGAAGAGGAGAAGTTCATCATTGGTGTGGTGAGACTGGATTTATCCTTGAATGGAATCCCGAAAGCCAACCTACATTCCCTTCTTCGTCGGTTTCATCCGTGCTGTCGAAACCCCCATCTATCTTCTCTCTAGGTCGAAACACATGGCAGACAAAACTCAAAATTCAGTCAAGCCTGAATCTAGAAAAACTCAAAATTCAACTAAGTCTGAATCCATCAAAACTCAAAATTCAGCCAAGTCTGAATCTAACAAAACTCAAAATTCAGTCAAGCCTGAATCTTACAAGTTCGATAATACGTACGAACCCCGTCTATCCTCTAGGCCGAAACATATGGCAAACAAAACTCAAAATTTAGAGCCTGAATTTTGAGTCTTTCGATAGGCACTGCAGAAACTGCAGTCAAAAGACAAACATAATTGTCTACTTGTCGAAACACATGACAGACAAAACTCAAAATTCAGCCAAGCTTGAGTTTTGTGTCTTCCTACAAGCACTGCAAAAAAAAAATGCAGTCAAAAGATAACCACAGTTGTCAACTTCCCTGTAAAATTTAGCCAAGCCTGAATCTAAAACAAAGAAGGTTTCGTCAATGGCACCGTCAAAGAACCACCAGAGACGACCACCGCAGAACTTTAACAATGGAGGCGCTGCAACAACCTTGTCAAGGCGTGGTTGCATTCAGCGACCAACTAAACTCTTCTCAATTCTCGATACTACTCAGCAAGTTAGGAATTATTAACATACATTCCAAACTTGAGGGGGAGTGTTAGGAATTATACTAGAAAATAATTTATTCATGCAGGAAGTTATAAAGAATAAATTATTTCCTTGGATTAAGAAGATATTTTATTTCTTATTTTATATTTATTTCTTTGGATTAGGAATTATTTATTTTCCTATTTTATGTTATTTTCTATATCTCCTAATAATTAATATGAATTGATTATTGGAGATATTAAAAAATATATTTTTCCTTTCATATCATTTCCTTTTTATTATTTTTTCTTATTATAAGATTCTTGTAAGGGTTATTTATACCCCCGTTCATATTAATGAAAGCATTATGTATTCCGCATTATTCTAAATTTTCCAACATAAACCAAAAACCAATACATTCTATACGAAAAAATAGAAACCAATACATTTCATACAAAAAATTATAATCATTGTAAACCTTATTGTAATCTATCATAACTGAAAATTTTTTGTTCACTCTGCTTAATCTATTATTAGTCTGTGTTCCATTGTGTATATGCCTATTAACCACAACAGACCTTTAGCATACAGAATTCTTCCTTGAAGGCACCAAAACAGTTATCATGTTATTTGATCACTTTCTCAAAATGAATAAAACAATATCCAGATCCATTATCTATCATCTGTATTTTTGCATTAATCATCTTGACACAAAAATCACTTCCATAATAACCCTTCCTCATGAAATTAAATTAATTCTCTAAAATTGGCATAAATTTTCTAAATGTACATTCTGTAATTCTCTCATAACAACATTGTAAGCTTGATTCATCTATAATCATTGCAATCTTAAACATCATTGTTCTTAAAAATTGATTCCAACATACTCATCCTTCAATCATTTGGCATCGTCTTAGTCTTCAAAATTCCTTTAAAATTTAAGTATTCAAACTACCATAGCAATTTCTAACTCTCTAAATCTCAATATATGCATCTCAAACGAATCAAATCCTTATGTTTATGCACCTTCTTCAAAGATAAATTGATGCAGATGCGGTTTTCCCCTAAACTGCGGAGCCACCATATCGATGGGATCAGATCCCAAGATTGTGAGCATCATATGCCACTGTTTTCTTCTGTTTTTATTTTTCTTTCTATTATTCCTACTTAGCTTCCTTCCTTTCTAGTTCTTTCCTATGTTTCTATTCTCTAATTAGGCTATTTTCTATTAGGAGATTTTATATATATGCGGTGTGCTCTTTGGAATTGCAGCTTAATCTTTAGGCATTTTGAGAGTTATTCTCTGATTTTCTTGTTCTCTGGAGTGTTAGCCTCTTTCCTTCGCAAGTGGGGTGCTTGTAGTTTGCCCATAACAGGTGGTATATCCCCCTCGACGACCTTACCTCACCAATTCATCGTTTGCTCGTTGTTTTCTACCAGGCAGCCATCGAACACACTTCCAACTGCTGTTTACTGCAGAAATTTGCAACTTCGACGCCTCTGGTTTGTGCAAATTGTCAGTTGTAGTCCATCTCCCCACTCGCAGTATCAATCTGTTACGTCTGCCTAGCCTAAGAGCAATTTTGTATTTTATTAGTCTAAGAGCAATGTTTTCTTTTGTCATTCATTAATGTTTTGTATAAATAGGGCTATATATATAAAGTTGAGTTTATACATGAGATTGGGTCTTGAGTCTTAGCGTTAGGGTTTGAGAGATATTTTCTACATCTCAAAGTATAGGATTTGGGAGAGACCTACCTCTTGAATGGTAAGCGTTTATCCTTATTCATGTTGAATGTTTAATATTCTTGCAATAAAATATGTGTTTGCCCTAATTTATGTGAAAATCATCCAAGAAGCGTATCAATTGGTATTAGAGCTGTAGATTTCTGGGAGAACCACTGAATCACAGCGTAGGGTCGCAACCTTGTTCACCTATCGCGCGAAACAAGTGATTTTGGCGATCTTGGAAGAGATGCAGTACAAGTTGGATCCAGGCGAGAAGAGCTAGCGAGGAAGCATCAAGGGCATCGCAATGTACAGACCTTCAAGACCGAACTCCGTCTTAACGGAAGCCTTGCAATACAATTGCAGTTGGAGCTAGCAAGGACGCAGACAACACTCCATCCAACCTAATACTGCAATATAGATCCATCGAAGAAGTAGACAACAATAGCAAGAAGGGATCGCGTCGTACAGAGCGCTCGATCCAAGTGTATAGGGAAGCTGACGCCAATGGGATTGTGTACAACCTATGACAGCGGGAATTGAATGTTTTGACTGGCACTTAAAACAATTGGAGATCGTGATTGTAGCTATTTGAAAGCATCAGCGCCCAAGACGCAAAAAATAGCGATTTGAGCTAGCTCGGAAGGGCGCATGGAGATAGCGATGTACAAAGACCCGAAACACCCATCTTTTTCTTGTTCCAAAGTGGGTGTGCAACTGGAGCGGGCCTCAAATCAAAGAAAATCAAAGATAAATTACTATCTCGTGGTATAGACATGATACAGACTACTCGAAAATCATTGACACGACATTTCAGAGTACAGAGGTTTCCACCTTTTGTGATTGATAACTTTTCAAGAAATAATGGCGGCGAAGAAAGTAGATAATCTGGAAAAAAATTGTTGGAAGGTGAGCAAACTTAAATCCAGGATACAGGAAAGGTTCGCAACCACCAACAAAGAGTTTTCATCCATTGAAAACCAATTTGAGCGCTTGGAGCAGATAATAAGGAGGCTTATCGAGATGCAATTCATGACTCCTCTGACGGTTCAGTTTCTACCCTAACCAATGGTTGACTGTAGATTCATTTTCGATTTCATTAGCTAAATCGAAAGAGAAAGAAATCAGACAAGAGGAACATGAGGAGGAAAACAACCACCTTTAAGAACCTCCTCTTAGGGCTCCAATGAGGGGTGGATTAGAGATTTTCGAGGGAGGTGGTTGGTCCCAAACATAGAAAAAGTTTACACAAGAGGTATGGAGGAGTACGAAGAAGAGATGAGAGAAGTCGAGATGGAGTATGGCTAGATCAAATAAAAGAGTTTTTACGCTCCATACATTGTGAAACCCCTTAAGTAGATTGAAGCTGAACTCTTAAACATTGATGTATGTTTTGGTGTAACAGTTGGGTTCCATTAGAAACTCCAAAGTTAAGCGTGCTCGTGCTGGAGCAATCGTAGGGTGGGTGACCTCCTGGGAAGTTACACCAATGGGGCAAAACTGTGAGGCCATACGCCCAAAGCGGGCAATACCTTTATGGGTGAGAGTTTAGGCTGTCACAAAAACTATCGAAGCATTCCACCAGTCGGAAGATAGAAACTAAGTGACATATAGAACAAAGTGCTACGCCATGGGAGCCACATCTTCAACCCAAGATGGTACAAAGTGCTACATAGAGGGAGCCGCATCTTGAATCTGTAACCACTTCAAGAATGCTAACTACCTGGTGGATGATTCAGGGTATGAAGACCAAATGAGAACCTCAGTTACTTAAGTGAGAGAGATTGTGAAACCCCTTAAGTAAATTAAAGCTCTCTTAAATATTAAGGCGCCTTTTGGTGTAATGATTAGAATTTCACTAGAAACATTAAAGTTAAGTGTGCCCATGCTAAAGCAATTATAGGATGAGTGCCCCCCCGGGAAGTTACATCAACGAGGCAAAACAGTGAGACCATGCGGCTAAAGCGGACAATACCTTAATGGTTGAGAGTTGGGCTATCACATACATGAGGGGGTTGGGAACAACTTAGGGAGAGGAAGTTGGGGTGTAGATGCTAGGGTTAGATAGTTGAAGACGTCGAACTTAGAAGGGGAAGATGCACATGGGTTACCGGGTAGAGCAATATTTTGCGATGGATGAGCTAAATGGGGAGGAGAAGCTCATGGCAGTAGGATTATGTTTGGAGGGGAAAGCCCTAGCGTGGTTTAGGTAGAGTGAAGCTAGATACTCGATCCACTTGTGGAATGAATTTAAGGATTACTTGTTGGAATACTTTCGAGCCATTCGGAAAAGAGATCTATACGAACAATTCTTTGTATTGACTCGGGAAGGGACTATCATGAAGTATAGGGAGATATTCGAGCAATTGTCGAGGTGACTGAAGGAATTTCTGAAGCAGTTTGGAGGGAAATTTCATGAAGGGTCGAAAGCATGATATAAGTGCAGCAGTCCGACTGTAGATACCACGAGGATTAGGGAGACGATGGAGTTAGCCCATATGGCACAGGACAATGACAATATGGGGTAGACCAACAGAAGCATCACCATGGGAGAATTACTTGGGGAGAAGATGTACATAGGTTACCGGGTAGATCAATATATTGGGGTGAGTTTTTTTTTTGGGGGGGGGGGGGGGGCTTGGTTGGGAACAACTTAGGGAGAGGAAGTTGGGGTGTAGATGCTAGGGTTAGATAATTGGAGATGTCGAACTTAAAAGTGGAAGACGAACATGGGTTACCGAGTAGAGCAGGATTGTTTGGGGTGGGGTGGGGTGGGTTGGGGGGGGGGGACTTAGGGAGAGGAAGTTGGGGTGTAGATGCTAGGGTTAGATAGTTGAAGACGTCAAACTTAGAAAGGGAAACACACATGGGTTATTGGGTAGAGCAATATTTTGTGATGAATGAGCTGAATGGGGAGGAGAAGCTCATGGCAGTAGGATTATGTTTGAAGGGGAAAACCCTAGCGTGGTTTCGGTAAAGTGAAGCTAAATACTCGATCCACTTGTGGAAAGAATTTAAGGATTGCTTGTTGGAACACCTTCGAGCCATTCGGAAAGGAGATCCATACGAGCAATTCTTTGTATTGACTCGGGGAGGGAATATCATGGAGTATAGGGAGATATTCAAGCAATTGTCGAGGTGACTGAGGGAATTTCTGAAGCAGTTTGGAGGGAAATTTCATGAAGGGTCAAAAGCATGACATAAGTGCAGCAATCTGACTGTAGATACTACGAGGATTAGGGAGACGATGGAATTAGCCCAGATGATAGAGGACAAGGACCGCGGAAGTCCAACAGAAGCAGCACCATGGGAGAATTACTTGGGGAGAAGACGCACATGGGTTACTGGGTAGAGCAATATAAGGGCAGGGGGGGTGGGAACAACTTAGGGAGAGGAAGTTGGGGTGTAGATGCTAGGGTTAGATAGTTGAAGACGTCGAACTTAGAAGTGGGAGACGCACATGTGTTACCGTGTAGAGCAGGATTGGGGGGGGGGGGGGGACTTAGGGAGAGGAAGTTGGGCTAGGGTTAGATAGTTGAAGACGTCGAACTTAGAAGGGGAAGACGCACATGGGTTACTGGGTGGAGCAATATTTTGCGATGAATGAGCTAAATGGGGAGGAGAAGCTCATGGCAGTAGGATTATGTTTGGAGGGAAAAACACTAGCGCGGTTTCGGTAAAGTGAAGCTAAATACTCGATCCACTAGTGGAAAGAAATTAAGGATTGCTTGTTGGAACACTTTCGAGCCATTCGGAAAGGAAATTCATACGAGCAATTCTTTGTATTGACTGAATAAGGGACTATCATGGAGTATAGGGAGATATTCGAGCAATTGTCGAGGTGACTGAGGGAATTTCTGAAGAGTTTGGAGGGAAATTTCATGAAGGGTCAAAAGCATGACATAAGTGCAGCATTCCAACTGTAGATACCACGAGGACTAGGGAGACGATAGAGGACAAGGACCAGATGGGGAAGACCAACATAAGTAGCACCATAGGAGAATTACACGAATACCTCAATGAATATGACACTAAGAACCCATAAAATGCCATTTCAAGGGGCAACGCTGAAGAAGAAGAAACTTACAAAGACAAATTCAAGAGAAGCGAGCAAAGGGTTATGCCACCAGTGCAATGAAAAGTTCGCCCCAAGGCACCGTTGTGAGGATCAGACGCTATAGTTTCTCACAATGTGTAACGAGGATGCAAAAGAGTTTGATCTAGCAGCAATTTCCTTTTATCCACCTTGAGGACAAGGTTTTTTTTTTTTTGGAGTGGGGAATTGTTACGTTGGCTTAGCCTAAAGGCAGTTTTGTCTTTTATTAGCCCAAGGATATTTATTCTTTTATCATTTATTATTGTTTGATATAAATAGGGATAATAGGTTAGGATTGGAGTTATGCATGAGAATGGGTCTTGAGTCTTAGGGTTAGGGTTTGTGAGAGACTTCCTACCTCTTGAATTATAGAATTTGAGAGAGATCACCCACCTCTCGAATTATTGGTGCTTATTTTTGTATTTATGTTGAATGTTTGATGTTATTGCAATAAAATATATGTTTGCTCTAATTTATGTGGAAAGTTTATCAAGAATCATATCACAATCCTACAACGTCCCTAACACAATTTTGTGTTCTATCACACCTTCTAGGAACCTCAGAACGTTGTCATAAATCCCCTTCTTTTTTAGATCAATCCGAAAATATACCGTTGCTCTTCTAAAATAATGCTATTAAAGTTTTTATTTAAATGATTTATCAACTTAATGTTTCCATCTTCCTTTTTTCTTATTTTTATATGTTTCCATCTTCTATCGCTATCATCTTTAATCAAGAGTAGATCATCTTCACTTCTAACACATTTAACTTATTAAAATATTTAACTATCTTAGTTAATGCCTTAGCTTTTTGTGCATCTCATTTTTACTTTTCTTAGCATCAATGTTCCGACTTCATAGGGATCCAAACCCTTGTATTTATGTATCTTCTTCAAAGCAAATTCCCCTCACTTTTTAGATCAATCCAAACATATTGGTTATTGCTCTTCTAAAATAATTTCTTTATTAAAACTTTTATTTAATGATTTACCAATTTAATTTTTCTAACTTTCACAAGCATCATCTTTAATTAAGACTATATAATCTTCTCTTCTGATGCATTTAACTTTATTAAAATATCTACATTTCTCAGTTCTTGCCTTAGGTTTTTTTTATGCATCTCATTTTCTCAGTTAACACTGTCATTGTCGGTCCCAAGCCCGGATGTGAAAAATGGAGGGTTGCGTTAGGTAGTCAACAGCCAGCGTAAAACTTGTCGAAAAAAAAATCATGACATGAATCATTTCGATCATTGTGTAAGAGTTAGGGCGTCCCCTAAAAGCGACGAGTTGTATGACCTGAATATAGAGGAAAGTGTGCAAGGGCCGCTACACCGGCGCCCGGGTGTAGTGTCAAATAAGCAAGGGTTCCCACATTACGGACAGATGAGGGTAAAGAAGTTAGTTCATGATACTAGTATTAGGATAGGATCTTGGAATATAGGTACTTTTAATAGTAAATTAATTGAATTAGTTGATATTATGATTCATAGAAAGATAAATATCTTATGTATTCAAGAAACTAAATGGGTTGGAGAAAAAGCTAAGGAGATTGATAACTTAGGTTTTAAACTATGATATTCTGGTAAGAGTCGCACTAGAAATGGTGTAGGTGTAATTGTAGATAAGAGTTTGAAATATAATGTTGTAAAAATTAATAGACTTAGAAATATATAGTACTTAAGATTATTATTGAAACTAAGATTTTTAATATTATTAGTGCTTATACTCCTCAAGTAGGTCTAGATATAGGCTCTAAAGATAAATTCTGGAATGACTTAGAAGACTTAATACACTTGATACTTCTTAAAGAAAGAATTTTTATTGAAGGAGATTTAAATGGACAAGTCGATAGAGTGGTAGAAGAATTCAGAAATATTCATGATGGCTACGTTATGAAGCAATTAATGAAGAATGTGGAGTCATATTAGATTTTGCTTTAGCATATGATTTGATTATTACTAAAACTTTATTCAAGAAAAGAGATGAGCATCTTATTACTTATAAGAATGGATCTAATAAAATACAAATTGATTATTTTCTTATGAGAAAAAGAGATCGTCGAGATTGTAAGGATTGTAAGGTCATTCCAGGTGAGAAATTAAGTACCTAACATCGATTATTAGTTCTAGATTCTAAGATAAAAAGTTGTAAAATAAAGAATACTAGGATTTAACATCGTAGAATTAGATGGGAGTACCTAAAAGACACATAAAATTATTTTGTACGAGTAAAATTCAAGATTTAAACATTTGGAAAGTTCATGAAGAAACAAATGCTATCTGGGAAAAAGTAACAAATACTATTAAACAAGTGGTAAAAGATGTATATGGTGAATCAAAAGAAAAAGTTTCTATAAATAAAAATAGTTTGGGGTGGAATAATATGCAAGAAAGATAAAATATAATAAGTTATGTTATAAAAACTGGTTTAAATGTAAAAGCGTAGAGAACTGGAAAAAATATAAAACGGCCCGCCAAAAGGCTAAAAGAATAATACGTGATGCTAAAAAATCCGTTTTTAATGATCTTTATAATATGTTAGATACTAAGGAGGGTGAAAAATATATGCATAAACTAGTCAAACAAATAGAAAAGAAAAAACAAAGATTTAACTCAAGTAAAGTATGTTAAAGATGAAAATCAAAAAGTGCTTTCTTAGAAAAAGATAATCAATATAAGGGGGTGAGTTATTTTGATAAATTTTTTAATGAAGATTCTAAAAATAAGATCGACCTTAGTGATCTTAATATCGTTAATAATAATAAAACGTTTTATTTTTACCGTCGCATTAGTAGAAAAGAAGTAGGCTTTAAAGAAAACCAAGGGTAGAAAGTCTGTAGGACCTGATGATATCCCACGTGAAGTATGGAAATGTTTAGGTGATTTGGGAGTTTCTTGGCTTACCAAACTTTTTAATATTATTTTAAAAACTAAAAAGATGCCTGAGGAGTGAAGGAAGAGTATTATGATCCCCATTTTTAAGAATAAAGAGGATGCACAAGAGTGTGGAAAGTATAGAAGAATTAAATTGATGTGTCATACTTTAAAATTATGGGAGAGGGTAATTGAACATAGATTAAGACGTATTACCAAGATTTCTCATAATCAATTTGGATTTATGTCAGGCAGGTCTACGATGGAGGTTATACATTTATTGAGAGGTTTGATGGAGAAGTTCAGAGATAATAAGGAGGATCTACATTTGATTTTTATTGATTTAGAAAAAGCTAATGATAAGGTTCCAAGAGATGTTCTTGGAGAGTCCTTGAGAAGATAGGAGTTGAAATGACGTATATTCAAGTCATTAAAGATATGTATGCTAGAGCTGTTACATGTGTTTGAGCTGAAGGAGGATTGACCAATTATTTTTTTATTTCTGTTGGTTTACATCAGGGATCTACATTATTTTTTAGATGGAGATGTTAATAGTAGAATTCAGGTTGGTTGGTTGAAGTGGAGGAATGCGTCTGGCCTATTGTGTGATATAAAAGTTCCGCTTAGACTGAAAGGAAAATTTTATAAGATGGTGGTGAGACCTTCAATGCTCTATGGTGCTGAATGTTGGCCTTTAAAAGAGAAGCATAATGTTAAGTTAAGTGTTGCCGAGATGAGAATGATTAGGTGGATGAGTGGCTTTACACTTAGAGACAAAATGCGAAATGAATATATCACGTAAAAGGGTTGGAGTTGCACCGATGACGGATAAAATTAGAGAGAGTCGCCTTAGATGGTTTGGTCACATTAAACGTCGACCACTCGATGATCCGATTAGGAGAGTAGATGTTTTAAATACAACTTATGTTAAGAAAGGCAGAGGCAGAGACCTAGGAAAACTTGGGCTTATTGCATAAAAAATGATCTTAATTTATTAGAATTAAACGAAAATTTGACACTTAATAGGACCCAATGGAGAAAAAGGATTCATGTAGCCGACCCCACTTAGTGGGATTAAGGCTTTGTTGTTGTTGGTTTACATCAGGGATCGGCTTTAAGCTCATATATTTTTGCTTTATTTATGGATGGTCTTACTGGACATTTACAAGAGGATGTACCTTGGTGTATGCTTTTTGCTGATGATATCATCCTCGTGGATAAGACGAGAGAAAAAACCTAGGAAAAACTTGAATTATATAGGTCTACTTTGGAGTCTAAAGGTCTTCGTTTGAGTAGAACTAAAACCGAATACATGGAATGTAATTTTAGTAATAGTAGCTCTAGTGACAGAAGTGTAATTTTGGGTGATAAAATTATTAAAATGTGTGAACGATTTAGATATTTTGAGTTTATTGTTCAAAGCGATGGTTATATAGATGGTGATGTTAATAGTAGGATTCAGGTTGATTGGTTGAAGTGGAGGAATGTGTCCGACCTATTCTGTGATAGAAAAGTACCGATTAAACTGAAAGGAAAATTTTATAAGATGATGGTGAGACCTGCAATGCTGAATGTTGGCCTTTAAAAGAGAAGCATAATGCTAAGTTAAGTGTTGTCGAGATGAGAATGATTAGGTGGATGAGTGGATTTACACTTAGAGACAAAATGCAAAATGAATATATTTGTAATAGGGTTGGTGTTGCACCAGTGACAGACAAAATTTGAAAGAGTAGTCTTAGATGGTTTGGTCACATTAAACGTCGACCACCTGATGATCCGATTAGAAGAGTAGATGTTTTAGATTCTACTTATGTTAAGAAAGACAGAGGTAGACCTAGGAAGAATTGGGCTTATTGCATAAAAATGATCTTAATTTATTATAATTAAATGAAAATTTGACACTAAATAGGACGCAATGGAGAAAAAGGATAAATACAGCCGACCCCATTTAGTAGGATTAAGGCTTTGTTGTTGTTGTTGTTGTTGTTGTATCTCATTTTCTCAATTCTTAGAACTAATGATCAAGCTTATTAAACAAATCATAAAAAATTAGCTCTTTAATCACTTGCTCATTTTATAAGATTTCAAGTTTCATTAAAATCATTATAAGCCTCAATATAAATCAAATTTAATCCTTGATAACCTTATGCACCTCCTCACTCCAACATCATGTCTCCCATTATTGTAAAGCTTGTTTCTAAGCTTCTTTACTAACAATCGTCTTAATAGAACTGGCCCTATTATCTGGTTGTGGGGTCGGGCTCAAAACAACATATTATTTGATAGTGGGTTTGGGCTCAAAACAGTGGGAAAATAACAAAAAATAGCAAATGATTGAAGCAGAACGAGGGAAACAGCAGGGAAATAGCAAAATCAACGAATAAAAAGGAAGTTATGCAATATGACAACTATATACAACGCGTGGATCATTCTAAACTTGTTTGGAGGGCAAATGATGGAGTGGCAAAAAAATAATATGACTCGTGAGTAGTTTTTATGGTTTTGAGGAAGCAGGAAGGCAGTATTTCTGTCAATGGCTTCAAGGAGCAAAAAACTAATAACATGGATCAACAGGTAGTATTTCTGTTAATGGCTTCAAGGAGCAAAAAACTAATAACATGGATCAACAAGTTTCGAAAAAGGTAATGATGTTTACTTCAAGAGTAGTATGCCCTGAACAATTACTTAATCAAATTTATACTGCTTAGATAATAGTGCTTGATGACCTTTATACTTATTAGATATGTCCTGCCACTCAGCCACCTATTTCATTCATTAACCACCCCCTCCCCTCCCTCCCTCCTTGCTGTTCTGCAGTTCACAACCCTTCCCATTCACTGTCCCTCACTGTCCCAACGCTCTTATTGGCTGTCGCCGTCGTTCCAGGCCCTCTGCTTTACCGCAAATGCAATTCGAGCCCCTCCTTTTGCTGTCCCAGCAATCCACAACTCAATTCACTCTCCTAAAACCACTCCTCAACCACGTAGCCCAACCTCCACCACTCTCGAATCGAGCCCTAGTAAGTTTGTGTCTTGTTTTATAGTAATTTCCCTTCCAAGTGTGTGTGGTTGTAGCAGTCTATTTATAATTAGTAATAACATTTTTATCCTATTGTCGTTTGGGTTAATTCCGGTATCAACCAATCCCAAACAACAAAATGACAAACAAAAACATATGTATGAGAGTGCTGAAGGAGACGGTCAATCTTGTCGAGATAAAAATTGTCGATCCAGAAGAAGAGTTCAGGGTGAAAGTGCCAATACCGTTAGAGAGGAGTTGGAATTATGATAAGACCTAGAAAGGGATGAATAGTGTTGCCACAATGAGATTAAGAAAAAAAAGGCTTTTCCCTCATGGCAAAACTGCCTTTAGTCGTGCCACCGCGACTAAGACCACCATGATGCACTATAGAAAGGGAAAATTGGTCAAGCAATGACTAACGAGGCCAGAGCTTAGTTAAAAGCACAAGGGAGCAATGGCAATGTTGAATGATAAAGTCAACCATTATCTATAATAAAATAAGTTCCAGTTAGGACAAAACACAGAATTGGTAAAATAAATTGCTAATTTTATTTTTCTTAATGAGTAAAATTAGCAGAAAAGGGTTTGTATTGAAGAAGTTCACCCCACTTACATTTTAAAGCGCTACAATATTCTTGGAAAGTTAAATATGTTCTTAAAAAGAAAATACCTCTGAAAATCAATGCAGACACAAGCAATATTATTTTCTTAAATATATATAAAATAGAGAATTGCTACATTTTCATTACAGTGGCTTGAAAAATGCCAAACAATACACTAAGGCGGTGTTTGGCTGCATTTAGTTTACATTAAATATGATTTATCAAATCCGATAAATCTGGATTTATCATATCGTCCCAACATAGAAGAGCTCACAAGCGACGGCAGAATAAATCCGGCTCACAATCAAATATAATAAATCTGAATTTACGTCCTAAAAATGGCGGAATGCGGGAAGAGAGACAAAATGCGAGAAAATCGGATTTAACGGTACATTGGATTTATTTTTTTTATTTGCTTGGGAGAATTTAAGTTAAATCCATGATTAATCCTATAAATAATATGCTACCAAACATAGCCTAAATGGTTCAAATCTATTGAGTAACAAAGTGAGAACAATATAATTAGATGCTTTTCATAAAAAAAAAAAAAATTTTTTTGATGATGTCATCGTGACTCGGAGACATGCCAACAAGATAATGAAAAGCCCTTGAACTAAAAAGATAGTCGATAGTAAATTTGAAGTGATAGTGGATGGTTATACCCCAAGAAGAATAGATGGAGAGGCCATGAACCCACAATAAGATATGCATATAGAATTTAAGTGGGAATCAAATCTTAAGAGGAGATGAAAACTGAGGACAAATGTGGACCGGGAAGAGAACAACACATGAGACAAATTGATGATGAGCCACAAAAGTGGTCGCACGCACTGGCTAGGGTATTAGTTAGTGTTAGCAACACTATGCAAAGACAAGAGAGGCCACAATACAAACAAGCAAGAGGGAAGGGAGAGGATAAAATTCCAAGTGACTGGTGGGAATAAGATGGGCTGTATAAGCATTGAAACAAGCAAACCAGCGTACGGAATAGAACAAGTAGCAAAGTAACATGAGTGGTAAAAGACAACATGCGATGTAAGTGTGATAGTAACTGGTCTAAACACAAGCAAGCAGCACCAGTTGAGTTTGTGGGTGAATCAAAAAGGTGTGGGCAAGGGCATATAAGATTTGTGATTAAAACAAAAACGACGAGGGAGGGAACAGGATGCTAGTATGTGTTGTATTAAGTTAACTCTAATTGCATGTTATAAAGTGGAGAACTTTGTTATATTTTAGATAATAATGCCTATATATGCAAAGAGAGTGATACAGGGGGCAAAAATTAAAACCATACATAAAAATAACTAAGTTTTCTTTTAACACTATTTCCAATCACGTGCTTGATCAATTTTTATGAAACGTGAACTCAATAAACCCAAATTTTTATGGCAAACAGTAATATCACTAGAAGTTGGATAATAAGTGTTGTACAAGGTTGACAATATTGATTTAGCAATCAACGTAACTCAATGTAGAAAAAGGATTCATAATGCCAACATAAATTTGAGGTGTGATTTTTTCTTGATTTTTTTTTTTTAAACATTATTAGAATGTAATAATTTTATGAACGATTTCAACTCAAGTAAAAATAAATGAAGTGTTCAGACCAAGAATATTTTAAATTTTGCCCTATAAATCTATGATTTCATGAAAATAAACTTCTACTTAGAAATTCAAAATCATCTTAGCTTGCTATATTAATACTAAAAGACATTTTAAAATGTCTTATTCATCATTATATAAACTAATAGAATAAATTTGAAATATTTTAACACTGAAGCATGCAAGCAAATACATTAGATCTCATGTAAACCATATAAATGATAGCATATCAAAAAACATCCTGCATCATATGTACTTTAAAATTTGATTTATATTTTTAGAAATACAAGTATGATGAAAATATTAATCAAATAGTCATATAAATAGATAGAAATCTAATCGTAATCTTTATTAACATGTGAACCTCAAAAATATTATAAATAATATTGAGTGAACTACATTAGTATTGTTTAAAAATTTTGAATGCAATTATGTTTAGCAATAATGAAATGTTTAAATCATTCAGCGCTGTTAATAAGCTTGACATCTACTCAAACTAGAAATGACAATGCTCAAGCTCAATAGGTAAAAGAATGAATGAGCATGAACAGGATAATTCTCAGCACAACTTAATACATATACAACTTTATGGGGAAGGTTCACACCTTTTTACTTTTTGTTACCTTCTTCTGCTTATAGCATATCATGAAAATTCCAGACATGTGCATACTTAGTGCCTAAAATGGCAACCACCAATCCCACAACTGAGGACATAGAAAATGGGTTAGGCTTAGGGATCCATTGGCTTCAAATAATTAGAATTAAGGTGTATTCAAAATTCAATGTTAAACTCAACGTATTTGAAATACTTATTGGTGTTTAGATAGTTGTAAAGTGATTCAACATGTTTAAATTTTATATACATACATATAATTTAAACATATGTGTGTGTGTCTATATATATATATATATATATATATATATATATATATATATATATATATGAGCGCGATGAGGGCTCTGCCTGGGTTTCACGATGGCAATTCCCGGCGGTAATTTTCCGGCTGACCAAACTGCTCGGTGGCGACTTCCTCCGTCGTCTTCGCTTCGTTTCGCATCGCACGAGGACCACGCTCCTGAGCGTCTTTGTGACTGCGGCTTCCGTCGTCTTCGCTTCGCTCCGGGACGACGGCGCTAGGGTTGGGGCCGCTCGCCTCCTCGCCTCGTCCTTGTGACTGCGGCGTCTCTGCTAGGTAAGACCGCTCGCCTCCTCGCCTCGTCGAGTAGCAGCGCTGCCCGAGCTGCTCCCTGCTGCGATCGTTTTCAGCGTCTCCTCTCTGCTCCGTTCACTGCCCTCTCTGCACCTGCAATCCTACAATGGAAAGTAACCCTCCCTTGGGGGGGAAAATTTCTTATGCCTCTGCTGTGGCTTCTTCTCCATCTTGTAGCAAGGGAGTTTTTCCACAGAGCTTCCATGATGCTGCTCATGGGATACCCAACGCTGATAGTCAGCTTATTAAGCACAATCGGCAAGAACAATGGGAAGCCTCGCAACTTTTAACCGAGGAGGAGATAAACACTTTGGTCGACGAGTTCAAATTCACTTTGGTTGGAAAGTTTCAGTTGGCCATCCTAAAATGGAGCTTATCGAAAGGTGTTTGAAAATTTGAAACTTTTATTTGATTTGCTCGTGGAAAGTGGGACTATTTGATGGCGGGCATGTGATCATCCAATTAAGTTTGGAAGATGATTATGCTAGAGTTTTCTCCATGAAAGCTATTACAATTGAAGGAAATTGATGAAGATATTGAAATGGTCACCTGAATTTGACCCTTCTCTTGAACCTCCTATTGCCCCCATCTGGTTTAATTTGCCTGAACTACAACTGCACTTTTATGAGAAGCATACGCTTTATAATATTGGGCTAGCCTTGGGCAAACCTCTACTTGTTGATGACCCAACCACCGAAGTTACTGGGCCTTCGAGTGCTAGAATGTTAATCGAAAGAGATGTCACTCTACCGAAGTGAAAGAATTGTGGCTTGGGATCGCACACAATGGATATTGGCAACCAATTGTGATGGAGAAGAGGCCTTACTATTGTTTACACTGCAAAATGTTTGGTCACTCTATGGACAGGTGCTACAGGTTGAAGCCAGAACTAAGGAAAACCTACACAAATAATTCTTCCACCAAGTACTTCATATCTAGATCCCATTGTGTTGCCTTCTTCTCCTAGCTCCTGCTCCTAGCTCGAACTGTGTGTTTTGATAATGTTGCTACCGATTTTGTTCAAGGGTGGACTCGTTTACCATTCCAAAAGAAAAAGCTACCGCTAGAATTGAGGAACTCGTCTTCCGAGAACATAATTCAACCCTGTGCTAATTCTAAAGAACAACTTGTATCTTCCATTCCTAGACTCACTAGGAGTGGAATGACTCCTAATGATTAACATGTTGTGTTGGAATATTAGGGGGGCTGCTGCCCAAGGCTCCCTTAATAGATTGGTGAATCTTAATAGGATTCATAAATTTTGGGCCTTTGCTCTCTTGGAACCTATGGTTCAATATAACATCACAAGAATTACCAATAAATTTCCTCAATTTAACTTTGTTGCCAACTGTTCCAACAAAGTTTGGTTTTTCAGCAGAAAAGAAATGATAGTGACTGTTTTATTAGACCACCCTCAGCTTCCTTCACATCCATTTTCACATTGAGCGAGTGACTTGGATTGGCCACTTTTATTTATGCTGGGTGCAACTGATAGATGATCATGACTCATGAACTCATTACATCGATGTCGAATAGATAGTCTGAAATGTGGATAGTTGGTGGGGATTTCAACTGTATAGCTAATCCCAATGAAAAGAATCGAGGAAGGACACCTGATATCAGGAAAATGACTGATTTTTCCAATAATATTTCAGATGCCAGACTTTTTGATTTGGGTTATGAAGGATCAGATTATACTTGGAAGAGAGGCAGGATTTGGGAAAGGCTAGATATATTCTTGGCTAATCAAGAGTGGATTAACTTCTTTACCTCAACCAATGTGAAACATCTCCCCAGAGCTGCATCAGATCATTCCCCCCTACTGGTTAAGTTGTCGTTCCAGAGCTTTCGTAGTAAAGCCCATTTTAGATATCTGAATGTATGGGCTTCTCACGCTACCTTCCATAATGTTGTTCAATCTTCTTGGTTGGAACCCTTCCCCTATACATTTAACAATCCTATTGTTAAATTAAAGATGCTACAAAAAAGATTAGCTAAGAAGCTGCAGGATTGGAATTGGAAGGTGTTTGGCAACATTCATTCACAAGTTTCTGTCCGAGGAAATTGTGAATCGGCTAGAGGTACTAACTTGGAAGTGTAATGAACACGAAGGTAGTGTTAATGATAATGATTTAATGGTGGCTAATCGGCAACTCTTGGCAGTATAGATATTGAAGAACAATTCTCGAAACGAAAGCGCATGTCGATGGTTTACACAAGAGGACGAAACTCTAAATATTATCATGTCGTCATAAATTATAAGAGAAAGCTAAATGCTATAACTAAAATTAAAGGGGACGGGGCGATTGGTTGATCTGTACCCAAGCTATTGCCAATTATCGCGTACAATTTTTTCATCGATTGTTTAACCTCGGCCCTCCGATTAGTCCTCTACTTCAAGCCGAGATCTTACCCAAGCCGAAAACCAGCTTTGATAGTACTATTCTATCTGCTCCACCTGAGGAAGATGAAATCAAAGAGGCTCTTTTCTCCTTGGATCCATCGAAACGGCTGGACCTGATGGATATACTGTTGGATTCTATCAGAAGGCTTGGGAGACTATCAAGTTAGATCTTACTCGGCTATTCAGTGTTTCTTCCGTGGTACAGAATTACCCAAGTACTTCACTGCTACCACAATTATTCTCATTCCTAAAGAAAATAACAAATCTACATGGAAGGACTTTAGGCCAATCAATCTAACCACAGTATTTTCTAAGGTCATCAGTAAAATTATTGTTTCCAGAATGCAACATTTGCTGGATGACTTAATCTCACCCAACCAATCTGCATTTGTCCAAGGGAGAAGCATTACCGACAATGTTACATTGGCATGAGAATTACTCGTTGGAGATCGATGAGACTTGTAGAGGATCCAATCTTATCATTAAATTGGACATTGCTAAAGCTTATGATACAATAAACTGGGATTTTGTTCTACAGACTCTTAAAGCTAGGAACTTCCCTGAGGATTTCTGTTTACTTATCAAAAGGTGGCTTCACAATTCTCACTATAGCATTTTAATCAATGGAGAGTGTCATGGCTTCTTTATCGCTCTGAGGGCATTAAGCAAAGGGATCCTTTGTCCCCTTACATTTTCATACTAGCTTTTGATTATCTGTCAAGGTTGATTAACCATTCACAGCAGCAGTCACTCTATCTGAGATACCTGCACAGATCAAACTGTATGATCTCTCATCTTGCATATGCAGATGATGTCATTTTGTTCACCAATGGGAGCAAAACTGCTATTAGGAAGGTTATGAATTTGTTGGACTATTTCCAGAATGCTTCTGGACTTTCTTTCAACAAATCTAAATGTCAATTCCTTCCTAGCAACAAGCTGCCACCTAACCATATTAACTGGATTAAAGATCTCACTGGTTTCTCCACTACTACTTATCCCCTCAAGTATTTAGGATTCCCTCTGATCAAGGGCAGGAGAAAGCAATCCCACTATGATGAGGTGGTGAAAAAGGTGACCTCCAAGATCCAATGCTGGACCACCTCATTTCGTCTAATCGGGGAAGATTGACGCTCCTCAAATCGGTTCTCACTACTTACCCCCGTATATCCTTCAAATGATCAAGTTAAAAAAGAACACTCAAAGAATGTTAGAAGTGTCATTCAACAAGTTCTTATGGGCTGGTCAACACAAACATCACTGGACTTCGTGAAACAAGATCTGCCATCCTACTGCCTCTGGTGGACTCGGCTTTAAAAATTTAGCACACATGAGCCATATCTTCTACTATAAGCAATGGGTTAGATTCAGACATCAATGTTCTCTATGGGCAAGATTTATGAAAGGTAAATATTGTCACATTTCTCATCCATCACTTGTGAATCCTAAATCGGGGACTCTGAAACTGGAAAGCTCTTCTCCGGGTTAAAGATGCTGCTGAAGCTCTTTTCATTTGGGATGTGGGTGAAGGTCAAATCAATTTTTGGCATGACAACTGGTTGGGGAATCTCTCCTTGAAGGAATATCAACTCATTAACTCTAGTATAATTAATGTATCTAATTGCTGGGTACAGGGTAAGTGGAACCTCTCCAAGATTAGTGAGGTTAATTCCCCCCACATTGTCAAAAATATTTTGGATCTCCCTATCAATTCTTCTGCTCCTGATAGACTTGTTACCAAAAATGGCTCCCATCAAAGTCTGTCCAAGTTTATTTATCACTCTCACTACCACTGGCAATCTACTGATTGGGGAAAATGTGTTTGGAAAGCTAACATAACCCCATCCATGGCCTTCTTCTCATGGAGGTTGTTTAGAAAATTTCTTCCTACTAATGACATTTTAAAACTTAAAGGTATCGGAGGACCATCCGGATGTCATCTATGCCACTCGTCGAGGAAAGCCTTATACACTCGTTGTTGCATTGTGAAGTCTCCGAAGTGTTTGAGCTGCTTGTACTTACAGGAGAACAATCGTTGTACCTTCTTACCAATTGGTCCAATATTAATGACTGTTGGGATTCTTGGAAACATCATTCAAAAATACATATTCCTTTTATTATCTTCTGGTTTATCTGGGTGGCCAGAAATGCTGCCAAGTACCAAACCCTTCCTGTCAGCTCTCATAAGATAAGCTTACACTGTCAGTCCTTTATTAGAAAGTTGAATGGTTCATCTTCTAATTCACCTGAGAGAGTAGACACTCTCGTCGATCCGGTTAGTTGTTTGGAGGGCCCCTTCACGACGATTGGGTGAAACTAAACACCGATGGTAGTTACTCTAGTAGCGTGGTCGGCATTGGTGGCCTTTGTAGGAACTTTAAAGGGCATTGTTTATAGTACTTTGCCGCTCCTATTGAGGCTCTAAATGCTCTTAAGTTCGAAACCGTAGTTGTCTTTTGAGGCCGAAATTGGCTTTAGCTCTAAAGCTAAACAATATACATGTGGAATCTGGATTGCTTACAACTATTACACATTCTTCAATCGAAGACTCTCCCCATGGTATTCGATATATTGGATAAAAAAAATCCAAGCATCTCAGCGGTTTCTACTCGAATCATCCGGTCTTATGTTCCTAGGGAAGGCAACAAACCGGCTCACCACCTTGCATATGAAGCTTCTTCCTCTCTATTACTTACTTGTCATAATATACCATCCTCATTTTTGTCTTTTTGCTGAATGGAGATTGTTTGGACATACCCCATCTTAGATGTAACCTTTCTTTTTGATCAATGAAATTGCCCTTTTAATATATATAAATTGCCCTTTTAATATATATATATATATATATATATACAAGGTCATGGAGTCTATTAAGCTAGCGCCTAAGGACAATTTAGTCTTTTATTACTTATTATTGTTGATCATAAATAGGGCTTATAATGTATAGTTAGGTATGCTATGAGATTTTTATCTTGAGCCCTAGGATTAAAGTTTAAGGGAGATCGCCTCCCTCTCGAATTGTAAGTGTTAGGCTTAGGATTAGTGATAGATCGCCTACCTCTCGAATTGCAGGTGCTTATTTGTATGTTTTCGGATTGTGTTATTTTGTGTTATTGAAGAAAATATTTAATTGCCCTAATTTATGTGGAAATTCGTCTATGTTCATATCAAAATGTTATCAAAGCGTTCAATTCTGGAAAGCAAAGATGGAATTGCGGCATTTCTGCAATTCTGCAAAGCTAGCTCTGAAACCCATGGGATAGAGGTGTGACCTAACCCTCCCTAAACAGTTGCAATTGCAGCGAGCTAAGAAGCCTATGGCGGGATCGCAACGTACAAAATCTATGTAATCACGAGCTGGGAAGCCTTTGGCGGGATCGCAATGAACAAGATCTGTCATCCTAATAGTATACTTGCGATACAATCACGATTAGAATTAGTTGAGAAGGCCAAATCGGGATCGCGGTATGCAATAACCCGAAACTCCATCTTTTTCCTCCTCCCACTCCGCTTCTACGCGAAACCATTAACGAAGGGGACTTCAACACTAGAATCATACAACACCTGCAATCGAAACTCTCGATACAGTCGCGATTTGAGATAGCTAGTTGGGAAGCCAACGATGGGATCATGGTTTTAAAGTAGTATGAAACATTAGAGGGAGTAATGATAGCCAACAAAGTAGATGATTTGGAGAAGAAATTGGATGAAGAGGTGAGCAAAATCAGATTGAGAATGAACGAGCATTTCTTGTCCATGGATGGGAGATTTAAGACCATGAAAGAAATGATGAAGAAGATCGCGAAGTTACACACAAACTCATCATGACGCGGGGCTGCTAGGGTTGAACCGGCCCCGGCTTCAGCAAGAAGTGCCAGTTCAGTAGGGAGGCTGAGCCGACCGGCCCTAATTAGAGTTGGGAATTGTTGCCACCTAAGAGCCCCCTCCTAGTTATATTTTTATTATAAATAGATTATTTTAGGGTTTTGTTTTTGCTCAGAATTTTGTTTGTACAACCATCGGCGTCCCGTTTGCTTTTCTAGGGTTGTGTCTGATGGCAAGAAGGTGCCCCCAATTGTAACTCATCCCAATGTAAGGTGCATCTTCCCTTCCCCACTTCCCTTACCCTTTTCCCAGCCGTCGGGTTGTTGTTGCTTTAGCTGGAATTGTTTTACCGGCTGTTTTGCTGCTTCCAAATGCGGTATATCCTCTCCCCTACCATTTTTTGCCTGTTGTCGTGAAGCCCAACTCGCCTGCATCAAACTACCGTGCCTCACCTACCTGCCACCCAATTCCACGCCCTCCCTATTGCTCCCTGCTGCCCAAACCTCCTACCTGCCCGGTGTCCCCTCTCCATCTGCCCTTTCCAGCTACAGCCTTCCCCTGCTATCAGCCTATAACAGCCCCTTCTTCTTCCTCTCATTACTGCCCCAACCTAACCCATTTCACTCTGTTATCAGCCCTCCATAGTCCCCTCTTCTCCCTCCCACTACTGCCCCAACCTAGCCTACCTCCCTCTGCTACCAGCCCACCGCAGTCCCCCTCTTCTCGCTCCTACAGCCAACCTCAGCCCAGTAACCACTATCCTCCCACTCAATATGCACCAGCCACAAGATCTAAGCCCTAGTATGGTGTTCTTCTCGTTGTTTTCCTATTTTCAATTGTCTTGTTTGTAATCCCTTTAAATTTAAACAATAATATTGATGTTTCTATTGTGGTTCAAGTTAACTCCAGTATCACTCGAGTGACGGCACTTAAAAGGAATAATGTGACCCAAACGGCTCAGCAGGCGGGAAGGGGTGACGTGTGATTTGGGGTTGAAGAAGAGCAATTCAAAAGAATTCGACCCAGAACAGAGAACCACGGCAGGTGGATGCCTAGTCGATGGTTGCATCCAACCGCACAATTCCTTTTTGCTATGAAAGCCTTCTAGGAGGAATGTGATTCAAGAGCCTATGGGGGCGGGCAAACTAAGTATGAGGCAAGCCAAACATATAAAAGAAGGGAAATGAACGTGGGTCAAGGAAATGAACCTAACCCCCGCTTTATGGGTGGAAAGAACTTCAGTTAAGGAATAGGGGAGGAGAATTGTGCATAAGGAAGCTACAAATGTCGATCTTTGAAGAAGATGATGCTTATGTTTGGGTTTATTACATGAAGAGCTACTTTACGGATAATAGGCTGACAGAGGAAGAAAAATTGATGGTGGTGGCCCAGTGGTTGGAAGAGAAGATTCTAACATAGTCCCAATTGAGAGAACATCAACCAATCAAATCATGGGAAGAATTCAAAAAATGATTGTTTGAGAGTTTCAAAACCACATTGGAATGTGTCTTACAAAAGAAATTTGCATTAGTGCAAGAAAGGTTCGTAGTGGATTATAGAGAGAAATTTGAGATATTGTCTGGTCGTTTGAAAGGGACATAAAAAAAGTGTTAGAAGGAAACTTCATGAAGGGCTAGCCAGAGAGTCAAGCAGCACTGCGTCTAGTGAGACCACAGGGATTGCGAAAACAATGGAAACAGCATTGTTGGTTGAAGATAAAAATACAATAGAACGGGCTAATAGAAGCAACACAGGTGGAACACCATACAGAACTGCTACAACCACGACAATATCAAAAGCTCAAATAGAGGGAAGTCCAGAGAGGGGCTCCACGGGACATGAATAATGGGCCACAACCGAGGGAGACACTTAAACACCTTATATAGATAGAGATTCAAGAAAAGAGAGCCAAAGGGTTATGTTTCGATGTGATGAGTCCGGGACAACATTGCAAGAATCGGACATTACAAATTCTCACAGTGTGATGAGCAGGCAGTGGACACGGCAAAAGTCGAATCAAACTTGGTTGTGGGTTAACACTGAACCACACTATGAAATTTTGGGGACAGATTGAAGAGCAAGACGAAGTTGTGTTGGTAGATAGTGAGGCCATACACAACTCTACTCAAGTAGTGAAGCAATTAGGCCTTGAGATAGTTGACACAGAAAGTTCTGGAGTAATGTTAGGAACCGGACGGTTGGAAAAGAGCAGGGGAGTTTGTAAAGAGCTGATTTTGAAACTGTAAAGTATTAAGGTGATGGAGGACTTTCTTCCCTTGGATTTAGAGAGCACTGACATAATATAGGGTATGAAATAGTTATAATTCTTAGGGGAAAGTAAGATCAATTTGAAAAGTTTTAGGAGGGAGATAAGATGGTGCAAGACCTTGTGATGCCCGACATTGTTGTGAAGCAATCAGTCAATCACGCAAATAGATATTTTGATCAAGTAATATATGGATAAAGAGTCCGCGTATCAATCTTATGAAAAAAATTGTCAAAATATTTATGATAGGAGCAAGTCTAGTTTACTAAATCTCTGACTCTAGTTTGAAGTGTCTGATATATAAAGGTTTAAGTATTTTAAAATCTTAAAAGACAGATTAAATTTTTCAACGATGAAAGGTTCCTACTCATGTAACACTGGTATAGTGATTTCTCAATATTTTTCCTCTGAAATTCCACGTTCTTGTTGAAAACCAAGGCGAAGTCATCTTTTAGCCTATGTTTGGATTATAAGAAGCGTTGGAACCATATTAGAGTTAAGTGGGCTTAACCATGCAGTATTTCCCAAGAAACCACTAGTTCACTAAGTTGCAGTTCCCTATTTTTAATAAGTCTATTCCACTAGGATAGTGTACGTTAACCTACTTGTTCATTTAGTTGACAGTTAGAAGTTCTAAATCATAGAGGATTTTAACATTCTATCAGATCATATTAGAAGTAAATTAAGACCGAAAAACTTAGCACATCAACCTATGAAATTCAAGCACAAAGAAAGCGTCTAGGGAACATAATTCATAAGAATAAAACAACAGAAAATCACATGACTTACATCACATGAGTACGAAAACAAGATTAACTACGATGCATTAGAAAAAAAAAAGGCACGAAAATTATTATTGCAAGTATTAAAAAAAATAATGCAAGAGGTACGGAAACCTAAAACCCAAGCAAATCGGTCTTTGTAATACACCGTGTTCCTCTCCATTCAAAACAAACTTTCCGTAGATCTCTCTCATACCATCGCACTCAATCTATCCAAACTCTCAACATAAAAACATAAAAAATAGAAAAGCATGAAAAACTCTCCCGAGTAAACCCTAGGGAGAAAACCTAAAGGCAAGCCCCCCAAGGCCAAAAGTGCTTTTTCGATCTTCATACATCTCCTTATATAGAATAGGGCTTCAAAACTGCCTCCAAACATGCTAAATTCATCAAATCGCAGAGTCTAGACGGATGCTAAAGTAGCTTCGCTGAAACCTACGTAATTAAGCCAATGCAGCATAATTACGTCGTATATTGACGTAATTACGCCACCCTCTCTGGTCTGTGGCGTAGTTATGCCATTTTGTGGTCTGGTTATGCCATATTATGCCACTTTGTGGCATGGTTATGCCATATTTTCCAGCATAAAGTATTTCACATTATGTCATTTTTTGTGTTTTGTTATTTTGCATATGTTTCGTCTCTTTTATTCCCCGAATCGCCTAATCTCTTGTATACACTACAAAAAACAACAAATACAACTTTCACAAGCGTATTATCATAATAATAATGAAATAAATCATAAAATTAACAATGAAAAATATCACATATTCGATTAAAATCACCTTTGTGTCAGTGGATTCATCGAAGGTGACGATTATGTCTCTAAGATCTGGAAGGGGTTGAGAAGATTCATGTGACTTAAAGAAAGCTAGCGAAAGTTTTTGAATGGTTGTAATTCGATTGCATAACGTTAAACAAAGAAACTGAAGAATAATAACTTTATGTAGGGAAAAAAGTGACAAAGACTTTTAAGAAGTTTAAGAAGACGGTGATGAGTGTGTTAGTGCCGTGATTACCAAATTTCAATCAACATTTCAATGTAGAGACGAAAACTGTAGGGCTATGATATAGGCGCAATCCTCATGCAGTGTCAACTACTCATCTTATTTCAATCAAGTGCAGACGACGAGAACTAAAATCAAGTCAATTTATGAGTGGGACTCACACAACGTAATCTAACGGCAGTTTCTTTTTTTTTTTCATCTTTGAGGACAATGTGTCTTTTTTGGGAGGGGAGTACTGTTAGACTGCGCCTAAGAGCAATTTTGTCTTTTATTAGTTATTTTTGTTAGGATAAACAAGGCTTATTATGCTTGGGGTTACGTATGCTATGACATTGTCGTCGTGAGCCATAGGAATAGCATTTGGGACAGATTGACTACCTCCAAATTGTAGGTTTTAGGATTAAGATTTAGGAGAGATTGTCTATCCGTTGAATTGTAAGTGCTTATTTTTATGTATTTGGATTGTGTTGTTTTGTATTATTGAAGAAAATATTTATTTGCCCAAATTTATGTGAAAATTCATCTCCGTTCGTATCAAGGTTCCATGCTAAAGGATATGCATACTAACGGAGTAGAGCTAGAATACTAATTTTGATTTTTGAAAAAACTCCTAGCCCTTCAGGAGTGGATATTTTTAGTCATGTATGTGGTAGCTTATTATTTTACCAACTTCAACATAAAGGGCGGTACCTTGCCCTAAGTTCTTCCTCAAATGAATGAGAATGCCTCGAAACATCCTGTCTTTTAGCCTACAGAGGACCTCATGATAGATCTCGAGTTTATGATGCATCCACTGCTAATGAGAAAATTTTGCCCGTTAAATAACAGCATCCATTTCAAATTTTCCATAATTAGGCAATTTCTAAAATACACCATAAAATACTATTGTGGGAATTTTATGTTCCATAAAAAAAATTAATTTGCTTTACTACAAATCTAACACTCCAAAAGTTACAATCATTTATTTCAAATGCAGTGGACATAAATAATCCCAACAAAACAACCCCTAACGCATACTAAAAAAAAAGCACTTCTGAAAGATTAATTACCGTGAAGAACAAATAATGGCATGGTAGAATATGCTAATTTATGGCACAAAGTCTAGTATTACATTGGAAGAAATTATTTTTTCTTATTTATTTTAGTCCCTTAAACTGGAAAAAAAAAATAGACCATATAAAATTATTTTCATGCTGAGTTTGAAGAAATGCAAGATGTTTAAAATACAAAGTAAAAAACGATACAAAATGAAAGAAATGAAATGTATTTTAAATTTAAGAATTTTGGTTGAATATAAATCAAATGCATGAAATAATATTTTGTTTGATTTGAAGTATTTCAAAAATAGAATCTCTCTCTCTCTCTACATATATATATATGCATGTGCACGCGCGCATCTTTGTGGACAGTGGTGAGAGCAACAGCGAAGAGAGCAGCATAAGCAAGCTGAATGTTGGAACAAAGGTTGGCATAGGCTACTGCGACGGGTTTGAGATGGGCTATGAAGTCAAGTTTGCCATAGAGAAGGGAGACAAAGTTGAGGTCAAAGCAATGAATGCGAGGCTGATGGTTTCATGGGCAACAAGGACGAGTTCAATGGAGTTTTGAGTGCATTGAAGGCTAGGACAATGGATTCAAGGGCGATGGATCTGAGTGAACTAAGCCAAAGGTGGCAAAAGCAAGGTCGACGGTGTTGTGGGTAATGAAGACGATGTTGGAGGTGCATAGGCAACTAAGCCCAAGGTGGGTAGTATCTGAGGGTTTGACAAGTTAGCGGGGCTTGGGGATTTTGTGTAGTCATGAAGTGCGACTTTGCCAGATTTGAGCGAATTCAAAGTACACCAAAAATGGCTTGTCGAGTGTATTCAATATTTCTCTAAAAATTAATTTGCATTTGTTTTACTTCCAAATAAACAAATGAAAATTTAAAATCCCCACATTTCTTTTACTCTACATTTTCAATACATCAAAACAACCACCCAAAAACTAATAAGATTTATTATGTAAAAATTACATAAATCTACATGAACTGCAATCACCTCAAAAAGTTCTAGTTCACAAAATGTTTAAGATTGATTTGTGGCATAAAGACATGTGGTTGAGAAATGATTATAATATACTGGAAATTGAAGCAGAAAAAGAAAATGAAACTAAAAGTCAAAGAATTGTTAGAGGAATTCGTAAAAAAAAAAAAAAAACAAAATATTTGAGTTATGGCATTGCAACAATAAGGCTAATCGGGAAAACAACAACAACAACAAAGCCTTTGTCCCACTACGTGGGGTCGGCTATATGAATCATTTTTCTCCATTACGTCCTATTTAGTGTCATATTTTCATTTATTTCTAACAAATTAAGAACATATTTTATACAATAAGCCCAAGTCTTCCTAGGTCTACCACTGCCTATCTTAACATAAGTCGAATCTGAAACATCTACTCTCTTAATCGGATCATCAGATGGTCGACATTTAATGTGACCAAACCATCTAAGATGACTCCCTCTAATTTTGTCTGTCACAGGAGCTACACCAACCCTATCACGGATATATTCATTTCACATCTTGTCTCTAAGTGTAAAGCCACTCATCCACCTAAGCATTCTCATCGCAGCAACACTTAACTTAGTATTATGCTTCTCTTTTAAAGGCCAATATTCAACACCATAGAGCATTGCAGATCTCACTACCATCTTATAAAATTTTCCTTGCAGTCTAAGCGGTACTTTTCTATCACACATAAGGCCTTAAGCACTCCTCCACTTCAACCATCCAGCTTAAATTCTACTATTAACATCCCTATCATTTTGAACAAGAGATCCGAGATATCCAAATCATTCACACCTTTTAATGATTTGATGACCGAAAGTTACACTTCCGTCACTAGTGCTACTACACTAAAATTACATTCCATGTATTCAGTTTTAGTTCTACTCAAATAAATGCCTTTAGACTCCGGTGTAGACCTCCATAAATAAAGTTTTCTTGGGTTTTTTCTCTAGTCTTATCCACAAGAAGGATATCATCAACAAAAAGCATACACCAAGGTATATCCTCCTGTAAATGTCCAGTAAGACCAACCATAACTAAAGCAAAAAGATATGGGCTTAAAGTCGATCCCTGATGTAATCCAACAAAAATATGAAAATATTTGGTCAATTCTCCTTCAGTTCAAACACAAGTAATAACTCAAATATACAAATCTTTAATGACTTGAATATAAGTCGTATCAACACCTTTCTTCACGAGAACTCTGCAAAGGATATCTCTTTGAACGTTATCGTAAGCTTTTTCTAAATCAATAAAAATCAAATGTAGATCCTCCTTATTATCTCTGAACCTCTCCATCAAACCTCTTAATAAATGTATAGCTTCTATAGTAGACCTACCCGGCATAAATCCAAATTAATTATGAGAAATCTTTCAGTGGGAGAATCCAGAAAAAAGGAGACTAGATAAGAGGTAATATTACTAGAAGTTTAGTGTAAATAACAAAGCAAAACAAAATAAAAAACCTTATGTAGCTTTACTAACTGTAAGCTATAAATAAATAAAAATATCATAGTAATAATAATAATCATTGAATAGGAGCATTTCTATGGTTTTGACTTAAGAGACGCATACCCTCCTTCAACCCAATGGAACAGGGAGAGCAGCGAGAATGAGAGACTGAGAGTGAGGGATAGAGAGTGAGAGAGAAAAGAAGAAGGAAGAAGAAACTTCAATGGGTAGAAGGAAGCAAGGGAAGTGAGGCTTCGACACATAATATGTGCGCAAAAGAAGAGGAAAAGGCGAAGAGGGCGCAAATGGGGTTAAGGTAGAGGGCAGCTGCACAGGGAGAGGGGAAAGCAGCTAGTTTGGTAGGCAGCGGAGAGCTCGGTGGATTGGCGGCAGGAAACAACAGGAAAGGGCGTTGGGGGTGTGGCAGCGTGCATGTTGTGGAGTGGGCAGCAGGAAACACCAAGATAGGGCGTTGGGGAAGTGGCAGCGTGCAGGTCGTGCATTGGGCGACAGGAACAAAGGCGAAGGGGAAGTCGGCCGCAATAAGAAAGGGGAGGAAGATGGTAGGGAGGAAATCGAAGAATATACAACGCCACCTCGAAGTACAACCAGAGCATCACCTGTCGTTCGATAATAAGGGCATGAAGACTCCACACATAATCTGAAAAGAGAAATCACACATAACATTACCCTAATTCCACCACACATACATATAACTAGAAGGAAATAGGTGGGAAACTAAAAAGAAAAGGGTGGAAAGCAATGGGTGGCAATTCCAGCCCCCTAAGAAGGTCGGTCGGTTTAACAAGAAGCTGGATCGAGACAGAAGCTAGACGGTTCAGCCAGCCCCTATTTCCAGTCGATTCAACCGGCTTCCCTAGCCATCCCCACATCAATAAATTAAATTTTGGCAGTATGAATACCCATGTTTATTATATGCATCAATTTCAAAAGAATTGAGATCAAGACAAATACAATAATAAAAAAATCGATATCGAAATGAGTACTACTCTTAAATTATATATCATTTTTGTATATTTTTTGAATCAGTTGTATTTTTCTTCATGCTAATGCAATTGATTCTTCTATTCTTAAATTTTATCGGCCATTTATGAATGTTTATAGTCTCTCATTATGAAAAGCTTAGGCATTTCAGTATTAAATATTACATATTCATTGATATAAAATTATGAATGATATGAACTGCATAGACTGATTGTATGTGTATATTTGACTATGATTGAGTCACCATTTTATGATATTAGCGGAAGAACACTAGGGTACGTGTACATGTAGATAGAAAAAATAATGATAATAAAGTACCTTAAGTAGTATAATTTTTAGATGGTGCTCCTGTGATGGTTATATATATATAATGATATATATATGTTATTGATATATTAGAACCTTGAATATTATGAAATATCGTGGATTGTTATATTCATAAACTATCAAATATTTTATACTAATTTATTAACGGCATCATGGCATGCATATTATTTTATTTTTCATTGTGTTATTGTAGTCTGAGTATGAGTATTCATTGAATTTATTTAGCTCATTATATTTTTCATTAGCTTTATAGATTTAAGATTGTGTAAAGATGAGTAATAAAAGTGATAATGTTTATAGAAGACACAAACAACCTGGCCTAAAGTAAATTTATAATTGTTTTAATTTAATTTTAGTGTTTACTTTATTTATCCTTTTCGAATCATTAATAGTGATAAAAATAAAAATAAAAATAAAAATTGATTAATACTGTATGATTTCTGCTCCCCTCTTGGTTGATTCCACACCACAGATCGGGCTGGGTCGTGGCAGTAGCATTCAACAAAAAAAATGTGAAAAAAGAGTATTCATAAAGCCAACCGAAATGAATGGGATAGGTGAATAATCATGATGATGGTGATGATGACACAGTTGCCTAAAAAACATTTTACTCAACCACAAACCAAGAACAACATTCAACAACAACAAAGCCTTAATCCCACTAAGTGGGGTCGGCTATATGAATCTTTTTTCTCCATTGCGACTTCTTTAGTGTCAAATTTTCATTTCATTCTAATAAAATAAGATCATTTTTTATGCAATAAGCCCAAGCCTTCTAAGGTCCACCTCCGCCTTTCATAACATAAGTTGCATCTAAAACATCTACTCTCCTAATCGAATCATCAGGTGGTCGACGTTTAATGTGACCAAACCATCTAAGACGACTCTCTCTAATTTTGTCTATCACTGGTTCAACACCAACCCTATTACGGATATATTCATTTCGTATTTTGTCTCTAAGTGTAAAGCCAATCATCCATCTAATCATTCTCATCTCGGCAACACTTAACTTAGCATTATGCTTCTCTTTTAAAAGCTAACATTCAGCCCCATAGAGCATTGCAGGTCTCACCACCATCTTATAAAATTTTCCTTTCAGTCTAAGCGATAAATTTCTATCACACAATAGGTCGGACGCATTCCTCCATTTCAACTAACCAACCTGAATTCTACTATTAACGTCCCCATCTATATCACCATCACTTTGAACAATGGACCCGAGAATCTAAATCGTTCACACCTTTTAATAATTTGATCACCTAAAGTTACACTTCTGTCACTAGAGCTAATATTACTAAAATTACATTCCATGTATTCAGTTTTAGTTCTACTAAAACGAAAACCTTTAGACTCCAATGCAGACCTACATAATTCAAAATTTTCCTGGGCTTTTTCTCTCGTCTTATCCACGAGGAGGATATCATCAACAAAAAGCATACATCAAGGTACATCCACTTGTAAATGTCCAGTAAGACCATCCATAAATAAAGCAAAAAGATATGGACTTAAAGCCGATCCCTGATGTAAACCGACAAAAATAGTAAAATATTTAGTCACTCCTTCAGTTCGAACACATGTAACAGCTCTAGTATACATATCTTTAATGACTTGAATATAAGTCATATCAACATCTTTCTTCTCAAGGACTCTCCAAAGAACATCTCTAAGAACCTAATCGTAAGCTTTTCTAAATCAATAAAAATCAAATGTAGATCCTCCTTATTATCTTTGTACTTCTCCATCAAACCTCTCAATAGATGTATAGCTTCCATAGTAGACCTGCCCGGCATAAATCCAAATTTATTATGAGAAACCTTGGTAATACGTCTTAGCCTATGTTCAATTACCTCTCCCATAATTTTAAAGTATGACACATCAATTTAATTTCTCTATAATTTGCACACTCTTGTGCATCCACTTTATTCTTAAAAATGGAGATCAAAATACTCTTCCTCCACTCCTCGGGCATCTTTTTAGTTTTTAAAATAATATTAAAAAGTTTAGTAAGCCAATAAACCCCCAAATCAGCTAAACATTTCCACACTTAATTGGGATATCATCAGGTCTCACAGACTTTCCACCCTTGGTTTTCTTTAAAGCCTCCTCAACCTTTTTTCTACTAATACGACGGTAAAAATGAAATGTTTTATTATTATTAACAATATTAAGATCACTAAGTTCGATCGTATTTTAAGAAATTTCATTAAAAAGTTTATCAAAATAACTCACTCATCTATGTTGAATATCTATTTTTAAGAAAAGAACATTTTGATTTTCATCTTTAATACACTTTACTTGAGTTAAATCTTTATTTTTTTTATTTGGCTAATTTATACATATATTTTTCACCCTCCTTAGTATCTAACCTATTATAAAGATCACTAAAAGTAGAATTTTTAGCATCGCAGATTATTCTTTTAGACTCACTGCGGACCATTTTATATTTTTCCCAGTTATTTACGCTTTTACATTTAAAACCAATTTTTATAACATAACTTCTTATATTTTATCTTTTCTTGTACATTATTATTCCACCACCAACTATTTTTATTTATAGAAATTTTTTCTTTTGATTCAACAAAGACAACTTTTATCAATTGTTTAACAGTATTAGTTATTTTTTCTCACATAACATTTGCGTCTTCATAAACATCTCAAATATTTAAATCTTGAATTTTAGTCTTAAAAATAATTTTATTTGTGTCTTTTAGGTACCCTCATCTAATTCTACGATGTTGAATCCTAGTACTCTTTATTTTACAACTCTTCATGTTAAAATCTAAAACTACTAATCGATGTTGGGTGCTTAATTCCTCACTTGGAATGACCTTACAATCCTTACAATCTCGACGATCTCTTCTTCTCATAAAAAAATCAATTTGTGTTTTATTAGATTCATTTTATATTTAATAAGATGCTCATCTCTTTTCTTGAATAAAGTATTAGTAATAATCAGATCATATGCTAAAGCAAAGCCTAAAATGACTCTACCATCATTAATCGCTTCATAACCGTAGCTAACATGAATATTTCTAAAATCTTTTACCACTCACCGACATGTCTATTTAAATCTCCTCCAATAAAATTTTTTTCTTCAAGAGATATCAAGTTTATTAAATCTACTAAATCATTACAGAATTTATCTTTAGAGTCTATATCTAAACCTACTTGAGGAGCATAAACACTTATAATATTAAAAATCTTAATATCAATAATAATCTTAAGTGTTATAATTCTATCTCCAACTCTATTAATTTTTACAACATTATCTTTCAAACTCTTATCTATAATTACACATGCACCATTTCTAGTACGACTCTTACCAGAATACCATAGCTTAAAACCTAAGTTATCAATCTCCTTAGTTTTTTCTCAAACCTATATAGTTTCTTGAATACATAAGATATTTATATTTCTATGAAACATAATATCAACCAATTTCATTAATTTATCATTGAGAGTACCTATATTCCAAGATCATATCCTAATACTAGTATCATGGACTAACTTCTTTACACACATCCGTCCGTAACGCTGGAACCCTTGCTTATTTGACACTACACCCGGGCGCCAGTGTAGCGGCCGTTGCACACTTTCCACTGTATTCAAGCCATACAACGCGTTTCTTCAAGAGGACGCCCTAGAACTTACACAATGATCAAAAGGATTCATGTCATGATTTTGTCCGACAAGTTTTACGTTGGTTGTCGACTACCTAACGCAACCCTCCACTTTTCACATCCAGGCTTGGGTCCGGCATCGGTTATGGAGTGTTAAGGAAGACATAAACTGACTTATAGTGCGAACTAAACACACAATACTAGGAAGAGTTACTGTGAGATAGTTTATTTTCCACTAACTTTTATGTCGTTCAGGATCATTAAAAGGCTCTTCATCCTTAGTAAGTTGCTAATTATAAAATATTAGAGTGTTGCATGGTTTTGCCCCTAATCTTTCATTTTCTACTGACATATCCAACACATACTTTCGTTGAGATAAAAATATACATTTCATGCTCCTTGATATCTCAATCTCCAAGATGTACTTCAAGGAACAAAAATCTTTAGTACCGAACTGATTTTGAAGAAATAATTGTAATGATAACATTCTCTATGCATCGCCTCCAATTATAATAATATCATCAATATAAACCACAAATAAAATAATTCCTGAAGTAGATGTTTATAGAATACAGTGTAATCACATTTACTTTTCTGCATCCCAAATCTTTTACTGGTTAGCTAAATTTTCAAAACTATGCTTGAGGGCTTTGCTTCAAGCAATATAAAGACTTTTGAAAATGACTTGCTTTCCCATACTCACATCCAACTAGTGCAGAGGCTGATTATTCATTGTGGCTAGAGATGTCAATTCAGGTTAATGGGTTGAGCTCGAGTCCGACCCAAAATTGACCCACGCGAATAGGTTTGACCCGAACAAGACCCAAATAAAATATAGGTTGAAGATCTCAACCCAAACACGACCCACCTTCAACACGCCAACTCGATCACGACCCTTATAACATGTACAATATAAGAAAATCATTATTTGGGTTAAAACCTGAGTCAATTTCAGGTTAATTCTACTTTCAATTTGAAGTCAATTTAAGGTTGGAGGGTCATTTTCGGGTTGCCAGGTCAACCCGAATCGGCCTGAAAAATTAGATGAGACAGATTCTTTAACCTTAACCCGACCCAAAAAATTAATCGGGTCAACCCGACTGGATTTCTCGAGTCGAGTTCTGAGTTGGCGTGTCGGGTCATATTTTGACACCCCTAATTGCAACGAAGGACAGGAGTAGGCAAATAAAAGTTAAATTAGCCATAGAACATAATGTGTCCAACTAGTCGATCTCATAAGTATGAGAATAGCCCTTGAAAAAATCCATCAAAATGAAACTTAACAGCAAAGACTCACTTACAACCAACAGCCTTCATTCCATAAGGTAGTTCAACTTCTTCCCACATTTCATTTTCGTTAAGACATTCATCTCATCAAGCATCACAACCATCCCACCTACAATGGCATAAGGCTTGCTGAACAGATCTTTGAACCTTGACAAAGTCAAGAGAAGCAACAAACGAGGACGAAGTGAAAGATAATTGATTATAGTTAATGCAAAAGGAAATGGGATACGTGAAAGGCGTTTACCTCTTCGAAGAGCAATAGGTAAATCAAGATCCCTAAGAGGAGGATCCACTGAGAAAGATGATAACGATGTCGAGCTCGAATCAAGAGATAGAGGTCTTCTCGAGCAAACATTAGTGATAGATGGTTTGGTCAGAGGCATTAGAGATGGAGCTGGAGATGGAGCTGAACTTATGATGTAATACGTTAGCAACTCATCATAATTCGATGAGGATTTAGACACTGATGAGTCAACAAAGATTTGGGTTTAGTCAGAAAATGTGACATTAGCAGAAACCATATAACCGTTTAAGAGACAAAAAAATCAATACCCTTATTACAGTCGAGAATATCATAGAAAGTCACCTTAAGAACTTCAGGTCAAGTTTGGACACTAGTGGGCGAGTATCCCAAACAAAACAAGTGTATTCAAATATGTGTGGTTCGATAGGAAAGAGAGAGAGAGTTGGAAATAAAACTTGGTAGGGTATCTGGTCCTGTAAAACAGTATAAGTCATTCGATTGATCAACAAACATGCAGTAGAAACTATATCAGCCCGAAATTGTTTAGGCATGAAAAAAAAAGAGTTCTAGCTGTCTCAAGATGATGTCTATTTTTCATTTCAGTTTTCCCATTTTGGAATGAATTATCGACACAGAATGACTGGTAAAACATCCTCTTTATGTCATGTACATCTGAAAGTGTGCAGAAAAATATTCTTTGGTATTATCAATTCTCATAATTTTCACCAAACATTGAATTGAATCCTAACTTTGACATAAAAAATTTGAAAATGTGATAGTCGCTCAATACTAGATTTTATAAAGTCAAGTCATACGAGAAATCATCCACAAAAGTGACAAAATATTGGATTCCATTAGGATAAAAAAGGGCAATATCCCATGTCAGAATGAACCAACTCAAAAGTATGAATGACTCTTTCAATAATTTTGAAACAGAAGACAAACGATGATGTTTAGCAAATTGACATAACTCACAATCTAAAAATGATAACTGCTAAAACTAAGAGTATAATTTTTTCAACATTGATAGGGATGGATTTCTTAATCGACAATGGATGTCAAAAAGGGATACGGTGGTTAAGCAGGCTACGAGTCGAGGTACCTCACTATCAAAAATGTATAATTCTGATTCTCATCATTAACCAATATTCTTCTTCCTCATAAGATCCTAAAATAGACAATTAGTGGGAAAGAATAAGATACAAAAATTAAGAGCATGTGTAATTTTTCTAGCAAACACCAGATTAAGGGCGAAATGAGTTAAATAGAGAATAGAAGTTAAAGGGAACGTGGATGTGACATTGATGGTGCCAGAGCTGAGAACATTAGAGGTAGATTCATCTGCTAAAGCGAGGAAAGAAAAGTATTTATACATTGTAGAAAAGAGTTTTGGATTACCTGCCATGTGATATGTAGCACTGCAATCAATGACTCATTGTGTGGAAGAGGAAGAAAGATAAGTATCATTGTTAATTGACTCAGCAAGAGCATTGATATATGAGGATTTCTTAGATGCTTTTTAAAATTTCATGAACTTGGCATATTCATCTGTGAAGATTGAGAAAATCTAACTCAGAGAGGCCTCGTAGTAATGACAATGTGAGTTGACTATGATTTAGAACACTTTTGGGTCTTTTTTAGCAACACCTAACATGTTCTTTTCATATTACCAGATTCATGATAGTAATAGCATACTACCTTCTATCCTCAAATTTTAGAATTCGAAGCTACGCTTCTATAACTATCCTAAGACTAAAGTTTATTGATGCTTGTATTTTTCTGACTCGCAAGAGCACTAGATTGTTGTATGAATGAGGCTTGAGAACTCAGGATTGCACGCAGTACTCTAGTATAAGATTCCCGTAGTCGTACATTCAGGGTCAGATAAGATCTGTGATTTGACACCTTCATAATGAGAAATGGGGCTAGCTAAAAAACTCATAATAGTCATTTGTTCTCTTTGAGTCTGTTGAATTCGTAGATCGGTACTAAAGATCGGTAGCGCATTAAATTCTTCACGCACACTAAGGATATAAATGAACCAATGCACACAATCAACAACTCGATCTCGGCTTGATTAAGATTCGATCTTGTTTGTTCAAATTAGTAAATAAACAAGCTTTAACAATTTTTAAAAACTAGAATCATAAATGAACTAAACATGAACATAATTGAACACATTCATTTATGTTCACGAACAAACTCAGTTGTTGTTCAAAAAGTAGCTTGTTAAATATAGCTCGTATCATATATGATATATTATTTAAATAAAATTTGATTAACTAATATTTATTTAATAATAGATTTAATAGTGATACATTATTATATCAATAATATATTTCGATTAATTATTAATTATATATTTATTTTATTGTTAATACTTAACTATTTGAAAATCAACATGATGGATATTTGAAAGAGAACATTACTTTTTTATCGTTGTCTTTTATTATGTTTAAATTGACTTTCTTTGATTTCTCTCAACTATTTCTATAAATTATGAATGATTTTACATTATGAGTTACTTTTAATACTAGTTCATCTAAGCGACACCCTGTATGGCCTGAATAAAAGGGAAGGTGCGCAAGGCCCGCTACACTGGCGCTCGGGTGTAGTGTCAAATAAGCAAGGGTGACACTAAATAAGATGCAATGGAGAAAAAGGATTCATGTAGCCGACACCACTTAGTGGGATTAAGACTTTGTTGTTGTTTTTGTTGATGCTCTTGTTTCAAAATATTTTTCTCTATCTCAAAATTAATTTTTGTGAGAATATATCTATTATAAACACTTGATGACAACATGTTAGTTAATTCATTTATATGATTTATTCGATTGATTATTATTTAGTTTTGTAAAATTATTCCTTATGTTTTTATATACAAATCTAAATAACCATTCGAATTTTTACTCGTTGAAATACTCGATCAGTTGTCATAAAAAAATCAAGTACAAATCAAGTTCAAACATAAAAACTTTAAACAAGCTAAGCTTGAACAATATTTCAAAGCTCGACACAAGCTCAAATAAAAAATGAACAATTTGCATTTGTACTAAGCCAAGTCCAAACTATGATATACTCGGCTCGATTATAGTCTTAGTGCACATGTTTAAAGTGCACGTGATATGTGTTAAGTGATCGGTCTTACTGTTCAGCATGATAGAATTCCTTACGTAAAAAATTTGCAAAATATTCTCTCCCATAAAATACAAACGCCAATTCCTTCATTTTAACAGTCACAATGAGTAATATGACCAAATTGATCAAGTTTGATAGAATTTCATATCTGTATCAAAAGTTGAGCATCCACTCATATCTACTCATCGACTCAATCTCAGATGGAGGATTATCAATTAGATGGCATTGTTCAAAGCTAAGTAATTCTTGCAAGAAGCCGACAATGCCTTCGTAAAAAGTAGTCGAAGACTCATAGGAAGCAAGCAGTCGAAGGTAAATGAAGTAGAGGAAGCAGTCGGAAGAAGACTTGCGGGAAGCAGTCAATGGTGGACAACGTAGAGGAAGAAGTCAAGATCACCGTGAAAGCAGAAGATGTCGCAGAAGACGTCAACCTAAGTAAGCAAAGATGTCGACAATCACGTCGCACGGCACTGACAAACACTTCACAAGCAGTCGACAAAGCTTGACGGTGAAGAAGATGCCGCATAATGCAAACAAGAGCACATACGAATGCTTCAACCTGGTCTTTGATACCATGTAATGGTAAGAGACTCCCTTCTTATTTCATTTAAATCATATGTTACAACATTATAGACACACCATTCTCCAAAGATTAGGAATATACCTAATATACAAAAGATCCAAAATTAAATTTCCTCTAACTAGTTTAGTTAAAATACAAGCTTTATATTTATAATTTTCCATAACATTTACTAATAATGACCCTATCTTTGTATCAAAAGGAGTAAAATCAAGCATCTATACGAATAAGTAGAATCTAAAATAGCTAAGCCCAACTCCACAATCGGAGAAATAGAACCAGGAATAGGCATTCCAAAGAATGATAAGAAATCCTTAAAAAAAGAACAGATTATCAAGACAATAAATAATTGCATGGTCAAACCGACCTTCAAGAGATAAATATCTTCAGCTGATTTTTAGTACTCAGAACTGAAAAGATAACATATAGAATTGCTAGATTCATATTGAGCTTGAAAATGTTTAAAATACTAAAAAAAATTACATAATACAATACCTGATCTGCAACAACCTCAACAAGCTCTAGTTCATAAACATGCCATTTCCTTGCACTATCTGATGGGAGCATCAAGACCATCACAGCAAAATTTTTAGCAGATAGCTCAGGCCAATCATTTATTTGGAAATTTGATAGATGTAAGAGCGGCACTCTGACTGCTACGACCTCTGGGGGGACATATCTTCCTGTATGAGGTTGAAACCTTGCAAGCGGACATGTATGTGAGATTCTAACTGCACAACTGCTATTAAAAACTTGGTTGACTATAGGAAGGTTAATAGAAACTACAGATCCAACAGGAATTTGATTGTTTAAAGTATGAGAAAGCTGGAGATTAAGCCCGGTCCGTGAAGGCATCCATAAAGCACATTCTGCCAAATCTAGAGTCCTTCCAAGTTCAACTAGGGTGGTCTTCAATATAGTATGTCTGTCAAGAGTACTTCGAATTTCATGAGTAAGCATCCTCACATGCCTCCCTGTTTCTTCCTGTGTGCGTATAAGGCCCATTCTCTCTATCAAGCTCTTCAGCTTTGTTCCTAAGGAAAAGCTCCCTTGTTTTCACACTTAACAGATCAGGAATTATGTGAACAAGCATCAAGGCTGTTGCACATGACACGACTGCAGTCAAAACTTTTGCTACAGTCATCACTATAGCAAGTGTCCTTGAGTGCATTGTGAATGTCCACAAGTTTATCAAGTGGGTTGCTCCACAAAGAACAATGAAGGCACCAAACTGTATAAGCACCCATCTATAAGGGAAAAATGAAGACTTCTTCACGAAATAAATGAGCTCAAGTGGAATAGAGAAGTAGGCAAGGGCAATGAAGAAATCAGAGATATATTGATACTTCACTAAAAGCTCATCAGCAGGCCATTGTGGCTCAATGCAGTCACAGCCTTCCATTTTTAAGGAACTGCTGCACCTGCTATCTTCTTCCTACATCCCTTTAACCAATTAAAAGCAACAAAAGTAAGTCACTGTAAGGAGAAGCAAGGAAATAGTACATTTCATCATCATAATACTGAACATAACTTTAAATAAGAATCAACAAACTGCACAGTAGAACCGAACATGTAGGCCTTGAGCATTACAAATTACATGAAAGCTGGCTAAACAACAAAATTACAATGCAAGAATTATCTCAATTATAACAACAACAATAACAACGAACCTTTATCCCAGTAAGTGAGGTCAGCTATGAATCTTCGTTCTCCATTGCATCCTATCGAGTGTCATAATTTCATTTGATTCTAATAAAATAAAGTCATTTTCATACAATATGCCCATGTCTTTCTACATCTACCTCTATCTTTCCTAACATAAGTCGAATCTAAAACATCTACTCTCCTAATTGGATCATCAGATGGTCAAAGTTTAATGTGACCAAACCATCTAAGACGACTCTCTCTCATTTTGTCTGCCTCTAGAGCTATACCAACCCTATCATGGATATATTTATTTTATATTTTGTCTCTAAGTGTAAAGCCACTCATCCACCTAATCATTCTCATCTCGACAACACTTAACTTAGTTTTATACTCCACCTTTAAAGGCCAACATTCAATGCCATAGAGCATTGCAGGTCTCACCATCATCTTATAGAATTTTTCTTTCAGTCTAAGCGGTACTTTTCTATCGCACAATAGGCCCAAAGCGTTCCTCCACTTCAACCAACCAACTTGAATTCTACTAATAACATCCCCATCTATATCACCATCATTTTGAACAATAGACCTGAGATATCTACAACATTCACACCTCCTAATAATTTGATCACCCATAGTTAGAACTCTATCACTAGAGTTACAGCTACTAAAACTATATTCCATGTATTCAGTTTTAGTTCCACTCAAATGAAGGCCTTTAGACTCTAATGCAGATCTCCATAATTCAAGTTTTTTCAGAGCTTTTTGTCTAGTCTTATCCACGAGAAGGATATCATCAGCGAGTACATCCTCCTGTAAATGTCCAGTAAGAGCATCCATAACTAAAGCAAGAAGATATGAGCTTAAAGCCGCTCCCTAATGTAATCCAACTGAAATAGGAAAATATTTGGTCAATCCTCTTTTTGTTCGAAAACAAGTAACAGCTCTAGTAAATATATCTTAAATGACTTGAATATAAGTCATATCAACACATTTCTTCTCAAGAACTCTCCAAAGGATATCTCTTGGAACATTATCATAAGCTTTTTCTAAATCAATAAAAATCATATGTAGATCCTCCTTATTCTCTATGAACTTCTCCACCAAACCTCTCAATAAATTATTTCTAATATTCTTTATTTTACAACTCTTCATCTTAAAATGTAGAACTAATAATTGATATTGAGTACTTAAATTCTCGCTTAAAATGACCTAACAATCTTTACATTCTCGACAATCTCTTCTTCTCATAAGAAAATAATCAATTTGTGTTTTATTAGATTCATTATTATAAGTAATAATATGCTCATTCTTATTTTGAATAAAGTATTACCAATAACAAAATTATACGCTAAATCAAAATCTAATATGACTCTATCTTCTTCATTAATCACTCCAAAACAGTAGCAATCATGAGTATTTCTAAAATCTTTTAACACTCTACCGACATGGTCATTTAAATTAACTTCAATTAAAATTTTTTCTTTAAGAGGTATCATTTGTATTAAGTCTTCTCGGTCATTCCAAAATTTATCTTTAGAACTTATATCTAAACCTACTTGAGGAGTATAAACACATGTAATATTAAAAATCTTAGTATCAATAATAATCTTAAGAGCTATAATTTTATCTCCAATTCTCTTAGCTTTTACAACATTATCTTCAAACTCTTATTTATAATTATACTTCCAGCATTTCTAGTGTGACTCTTATCTGAATACTAAAGTTTAAAACCTAAATTCTCAATCTCCTTAATCTTTTCTCCAACTAATTTAGTTTCTTGAATATATGAGATATTTATCTTTCTATAAATCATAATATCAACTAATTCCATTAATTTATTTGTAAGAGTAATTATATTCTAAAATATTATCCTAATATTAGTTTCATGGACTAACTTCTTTACCCGCATTCGTCTGTAATGTGGGAACCCTTGCTAATTTGACACTACACTCAGACGCTTGTGTAGCGGCTTTTGCACACTTTGCATTGTATTCAAGTCATACAGCGCATCGCTTCCAGAGGATGCCCTAGAATTTACATAATAATGTAAATGATTAATGTCATGATTTTTCGACAAATTTTACACTGGCTGCCTACTACCAAATGCAACCCTCCACTTTTCACATTCAAGACTTGGTACCAGGCAATAACAGTGTTCACATTTCACATCCAAATGACACCCTAGCATTTACAAAAGATTTCTCGCAATTGTACTTTTTAAATTACCTAAACTGTTTACTTTTTTTGGGGGACGGGACGGTTAGCATTAGATAGAAACAGAAACAAACAAACAATGATGACTATCAGCACAATTAGCATATCGTCAATTGTTTAATGTTTGCAGGATAGTGGTATGAATCTAATGCCTCCATTCATTCATACTGAGCATAGCTTTATATATTTAATATATTTTATGCAAATCATTTTGTGAAGCTTCCATATATTATCTACCCCCTTTAACTTCTAATCCACCCCCACGATATTTATCTAGGCGCTTCTCAATGACCTGCCACCTTCCATTGTTCATGCACTCTAACTTACTTTTACATTTGCTACCCTTAAAGTACATCTCATATAGACATTTCTGAATCAACCTTTCCCAACTTTGCCACATCCGCTTATCATTGTTCTTATACTCAATGTAGCTATTAATGACTTTTAATCAAATCCGCAATAAAATTTATTTAGCATAATTAGACATTTGTAGTTTTATAAAATTTATCTTTAAATCTCCAAAATCACAAATTACAAACAAGACAACTCCATTTTAATCATGTGGTGTCAAATCTATAAGATATATCTTTATATGTGTGTGTGTGCATGTGGATCTCTCTCTCTCTCTCTCTCTCTCTCTCTCTCTCTCTCTCTCTCTCTCTCTCTCTATATATATATATATATATATATATATATATATATATATATATATAGTGTGTGTGCGCGCGTGTGCGCGCTCACGCGTCTAAGAAACTCAAAACTATCATTTGAATAGCTTAAATATACACATTTAACATTATCTCAAACTAACTAAGTTTATATGACATGTTTGTTTGTTCATGTTATCCCACAACCCAATTCGATTAAATACAATATAGCGATGAAGAAACAAATGTCGGATCGCATAAGGTCAATTTGAAACACCATGACATTAATCAAAATCATCTGATCATTGCCCGTTTCAAAACACCAGCTGCACCAATGCGTCTAGAATGCCAAATTTATTATTAATGAGAACCATATTGCTCGGGTCACGAACAAAAAGAATTAAAAAAAAATCAAGTGCACGTGAAATAATGACAGAAAACCAATTCAAGCATGTGATGATAATCCACGAGAAGGGATCAAAACACAATTAAATTCAAAAATATGTAAAACAAATATAGTTTTATTATTAAAAAATCATCATCAACTGCCATCATAATCAAATTCTTATTCGTCGAATCTAGTAAATAATTTGAAATCCAGCAATCTAGTATTAATGAGTGGCTCCATCCAATGGCTCCTCATTTTATTAACTTAAGAAAAGATCAAATATATATACACTTTCCAGATTCACTCATAATCCCTTCACCAGTCTGCTCTCCTCGTCTATCTCTTCCACGCAAACTAACTCCAGCATCACTCCCTCTCTCGAGCCCACTCACAACTTCCTCTATCCAACTCTCTCGGCTCCTCTCCCTCTTCCGTTCCAACCAGCAGACGCTCAGCAAGAAAAAGCAAGAAAGTCATGACGCCATTTGGTGAATGCATTACTAGAACCAAAAAAATGTGGAATAAGTGACGTGGGATCTTGTGATTTTGGTTAACCCTATTTAAATCTTGCTCCCGAACAACAATAGTCGATCTCCCTCAACTGCACACAGCTCACCCACCTTCATCATAGACTTCCCCGAGCCTTCAACTACAATTGACCCTCAGACCATTAAGTTCACCCCTACATCTAGCTTCCATTACCAAACACTTTTTACCTTTTTCAACCATTGATGCCCTCCCTTCCTTTTCCAAAAAATATCGTCACTAAACCGTGGCAATCTGCCAACTTGAACCACAACTCCAACAACCAATTTTCTCTCCAAGTTTGCGAAAAGAACAAAAGTCAATATACCTTACCTGGTCCTCCACCACCCTCTCCTTCTACGTCTCTCTTTTCCCCTCTCTAGTCCCCTCTAATTCTCTCTCTACCCCACTTCTCCCTCTCTCCATACCTTCATTTTTTTATCTCTTTAATTATAAAAAAAGAAAACAAATGTAAAAAATAATGCAATAAAAAAGAGGAAAAAAATATAAAAGAGGGGGAAAAAGATACTTAAAAAAAGAGAGGAAAAAAAAAGAAGTGTATTAGACACCAATTCACCATAAATTCAATTGTCGATTCCCGCTTCAAACCATTGTTGACACCATTTCATGAGTGCAAATGTAAATATGCAAAAAGAAATGGGTTAAGCTCATTGCAGTGCAACCTAAGTACACATGAGTGTCGTTCCAACAAAATGAGAGATATTATAATGTTCATATATTTCCCGTGCAAGTGTCAAAGCCCACTGCATGGTTTTTTAAGCTTATAAGACCCCCGACACGACGTCCTAGTCATCAACATTGTACGCTTTTTTTAAACATAGTGAGCAATCCTAGCATTTCCCGCAAATGTCCTTAAACTCCAGTGAACGAACATGTAAAACATAGAAAAAATGAATATTTAGACTCAATGACGAGAAATAAAACTTCATTTAATCGTCATTCCTTCGAATTGAAGTTTGAGAAGTTACCTCCACGTCTCTTGAAATCTTTGAACAAAATTTCTTGGATCTAACCAGAAATAACAAACATGTTTGGCCTGAATTAGTTGTACAATCAAGTTCATTTTGGAACGAATGTGTGATGAACGGAGAGGATAAAAAAATTTACTTCAAGGATTTTACATGATATGAGAGTCTTGATTCGATCGCAGCCTTGTTCCTCATTATCGATGAGGAAGGATCCACATAAACCATAGAAAATGACATTTGATGCCCATCTTTATGTACGCACGAGTTGCCTCCTCTCATAGGTACGAACAATGGCATCATCTGACTCTTCCGCACGGAATCACAACACTCGTCTCTGCTCATACGCACGAACATAAGCACTCCCTGGCGCCTCCCAAACATAAACACTCCTTTATTTGTTTCCTTTATTCGAGCAATACATTTTGGATCAAACCTTCGGCATACGCATGCGCAGCGGAAACCATAACTCAAACAGCAACTACGTCTCTCATGTAAGCATAAGCAACAATGATAGGTTGTTTCAAGTCCACCTCTTCTAGTCATAATCCATCTTTTCCGTTCGATATTGTTGCAACGTCTCTTCAGATGTGTCACATCTGACTCTTCTGCTCAAACAAAACATATCATTTTGTTCTATTGTTCAGTATGGCTCGTCCGCTCGAACAGATGCAGGCTCTTTTCGCTTTGCAATCTTTCTCAGCAATCAATTTGGCTTGCCTAGCCACCCTCTCCCGAGTCATCGACTTACAAATTCTATAATCCAACTCCTTTAGTTCCTATTCTCTCACCCAGTCGAGCAGTCAAACTAAGGGTCCTCCTCTCTCTAGTACTTATTCGCTCATCCAATTGAGTAGTCGAACTAAGGATACTCCTCTCGCTTTCGTTGGGCAAAAAGCAATCTCGATTCAAGCTGCACAATCTTATCATAATCAAACACGGCATGATCTCACAATTTTTTTTCTCAAAAGTCGCATCCAGAACCAACCTATGTCTTCAGTCCCTATCATATCATCCAATAACAATTCAAATTTCAGTCCATTCACTGAGGAGAAAATTGAGGCGCAGCAGAAAATATTTATTAATAATTTTGGTTCTTAACAAGCATCATAATCCTCTATTGGATAGTTGATTCCAAGCCTTACATCAACTTCTTTCAAAAATTATAACCCATGTATCAATCATTCTTCAGTCCGAATAGTTGATGGTTCATTCTCATCAGTAGTAGGAATTAGATTGATTGAATTGATAAAAGATCTTCACATCTATTCAGTAATTTATGTTCCAAAATTAAATAGCAACTTACTCTCAATTAGCATATTTACTTGTGACCTAAATGTATGACTAAATTTTATTCTAATTATTGTGATGTTCGGGTTGATTCAGGAAAGGTGATTAACAGTGTTGAGATGTATGGTGTTTATACTTGCTCAAAGAAAATAACTTCATCGATAGGCAATGAAATCAAGCAAGTTATATTTTTTAGTCTAATTCAAATTCTGATTCAGTTGAAACTCAAGTCATGTTAAGTCGTTATTGTCATGGTCATCCAAATTTTGCGTACATGGAAAAAGTGTTTCTACATCTATTTATTACAAAAATTCAACCTTTATCAATGTGAAACTTGATAACTTGCAAAACATATAAACAAGTATATTCTAAATTGCAATACACACCATATCATTTTTATGTAATTCAAAGTGATATTTGGGGACACTCACAAGTAAAGAATATAAATAGGGCACGATATTTTGCATCATTCATAGATGATCACACGAGAGCAATATAAACATTTCTTATAAAAGAAAATTCTGAAACAACCACTATATTTCAATCTTTTCATTCGATGATTCTCAATTCCAAATCAAAATTCAAATTCATAAAATTGATAATGTTAAAGAATATTTTAATTTCATCCTAAATCGTTATCTTTGCAAGTATGGTATTATCCATATAAGTTCTAGTCTTTATACTCCTCAACGGAATGGGGTACGAAAAAGAAAAATAAACCTTTACTTGAGTGGCTCGTGCCATTACATTGTGTAATCATGTACCAAAATATTTTTTGCAGAAAGCCATTCTCACAGCCACATACCTCATCAATAAGATGCCTATTCGAGTCCTAAATTTTCAAATTACTCTTAATGTTCTCATGGAATCCTAGCCACAGATCCGCTCTTTTTATTTTAACTTGTCGTTGAAGGTTTTTTGTTGCTCTTCCTTTGTTCACAACCATCAACCACATCGCACCACACTTAATCCCAAGTCTCTCGGATGCATTTCCTCGATTGTTCATCCGATCAAAAGAGTATAAATGTTATTCTCCAACCATGAATAAACATTCAACTCCATGGATGTCACCTTCTTTAAAAATCAATCTTATTTTCCCAAACAAAAAATTCAGGGGGAGAACTCGATGGAATATCATATTTGAGATTTTTTTTCAAGATACTCCAGCTGTTCTTCCCTTTAACTGAACCAAATCTTATCCCTCAACCATCTCCTCTTATCTTATAGCTCAACCAGCTTCAACTGTAAAACCAAACTTTATCACAAAAATAGTCTAAATTATCTCTACTCCGCCTAATCATGACAACATTGAACAATAATTTCACTTATACACCAGAAGAAGAATCACTTAGCATATAGAGGACACTATACAGACTCAAGATTTTCAACAACCAGAACCAAGTCCTTGGAATAATAATGGGATGGACTCCTCAATTCATGACTCTCTTACACCAACGGTTGATGATTTCAATCAACCAATTGCACACATGAAAGGTATCTGAAAGTGAATTGGTCATCCAATTGAAAGATATGTAGCCTGTAGAACGTTGTTAAACCATCTTACAGAGTACGTTACGACAAGCCTTTATAGTATGTAGGTTCCCAACTCCATCCAAGATGCTCTAAAGGTTCCAACATAAAAACAAGTGGGTAAAGCAGAAATACAAACTTTAGAAAAAAATAACACGTGGACACTTATAGAGTTTCAACATAAAAAAATTTTGTAGGCTTCAAAGGAATATTCATAATCAAATACAAAGAAGATGGAATTCTAGTGAGATTTAAAGTCAGACTGGTTGTCAAGGTCTTCACATAATCAAACAATTGCACATGTTGCTACACTTAATAACATTTTGCAGTGGATCACGATTGGCCTTCATACCAACTTGATGTCAAAAATGCATTATGGGATGGCGAATTGATGAAAGTCTACATGAATATACCTCTGGGCTTGAATAATCGGTCTAACAATAGGTTGGTTTGCAAGTTGAAGAAGTCCTTCTATGAATTGAAGCAATCTCCTCGCATTTGGTCTGACAGGTTTGTTAAAATAGTGATTACAAACGGATATCATCAGTGGCAAGCTGATCATACACTATTTGTTAGATTTCAATTATAAAGGCAAAATTATTATTCTCATAGTATATGTAGATGATATGATCTTGACAGGTGATGATTCAAAGGAGATTATCATACTAAAAAAAATACTTGCTATAAAATTTGAGATCAATGACCTTAAAAATCTCCTATATTTTATGGGAAGGGAGGTGGCTCCGTCTAAGGAGAGAATTGCCATACCCCAAAGAAAGTACATCTTGAACCTGTTAAGAGAAATTAACATGCTTGGGTGCAAACCTACTGACACACAAATGGATTCTAACAAAATGCTAAACATAAGTGAAGAAAGTAGTCCAGTTGACAAAACAAAATACAAAGATTTGTGTGCAAACTACTTTAAGCACACACAAGATCTGATATTGCATACTCAATCAGTGTAGTAAGCGAGCACATAAATAACCCAAATGAGGATCAGTTGGAAGTAGTGAACGGAATTCTGAGATACTTGAAGATGACTCCTACATGCAGATTGTTCTTCAAAAGATCTAAATACTATGAGATTAAGAGACGCACATGCTAGCTGGGCAAAAGAGATAACTGATAAAAAATCAACCACCATATATGTTCATATGTGTGAGGTAATCTCATCACATGGAGAAGCACATTTCGATGGATTTAGTGCTTCAGTGTCTTTCATTCAGATCAAAGATTGTGAAGTTGGCTAGATTTATTTTGAAATCTACGAACATAATTTCTTGGATCTAACGAGAAACTACGAACATGTTCAACCTGAATTTGATGTTTAATCAAGCTATTTTTGGAACGAGATGTGTAATGGATGTAGAGGAGAAAAATAAAATTACTTCAAGGATTCAACAAGATTGTCGGTTGCATAACGCATACACCCTGATACCATTGATACCTTACTTAATATGCAGCTACAAAATCAATATAGAAAATATGGACTTAATGTTGATCTATCACAATCCTAATATGATTGGGAACTTTAAGTCATTCCGAATAAATTTGTAGTGCTAGATAGTATTCATGTACAGCTTTAATAATTTTTAGCATACCTTTGAAAACAACATTTTTTTCCCTTGATCGGCACCAAACCATTTCCCATAGTAACTGATACATTATTTATTAACTGTCTGACTTAAAAGAACAGCTCTATGGTAGATTTCACAGCATAAATACATATTACTTTTCCAATTTTGACGTTCTTTTATAGCTTATGTTCTATCACCCACTCTCATAGCTACATCGATTGATTCATAAGATATAATTACCATGATCTTACTAATCTGCTTTGTTCATAAATACCATTAACAAATGCTTATCAAATCATTTCAAAATCACTTAGTCTTTAAGATTTTATTGAAAAATTTTATCATCCAAACAATCCCAATATCTCTCGTAACGTTCCTAATATAAAAAGTTGCAACTAAAATTTTCATTCATGCATCACGTCACGGCTGACTCAATATCATGTTTTTATCAATAGATGATATCTTTCATGATTTTTTTCATCATATTCTTCAAAAAAAAATTCCCTAAAACATTTGAATAATCATTTCTCAAAACAGCACTGCTATTTTTCATTGTTATATACATCTTTAACTTAGCTCCATCATTTTCATTTCTAGTAAATCTAACTTAATTAAAGTTCTTACCTCTTCTATCTCGTCTTAGAAAATTATCTCCATCTCTGTCCATCCTTAAAACTTGACATCTGTAAAAATTATCAAAAATTGTAGCGTTAACATGCCAAGTTCCGTCATTGCAAACTTCTAGCATTCATACAATCTTTGTAAACCCAAATAACCATTATTTTTTTAACACAATTCACAGAAAAATTTCACTTCATCAGTAACCCTTAAGGCTCACTCTATCACCATAAATCTTTATACATAAGACCAATTTATATTTTCTGATAAAACTTCCATAACAAGCTCCTTAATGAAAGTGGGCATTTTACCCCACACAAATTCCTAGGTTTTCAATATGACTATAAATATCACATCCTGAAAGACAAATAATTTCTAACCTCTGAAGTACCATAATCTAATCTTTAAGAAAATTATTTCTTCAAACCACTTTCTTCATCCATAACGACTACTTTTGAAATAATTTTATAATATCTACAATGATATTTGCTAATTATGATGATCATGATAATACTAATATTTAGAAGAGTTGATCTCATAAATAAAGCAACAAAATTTAGCTCCATTTAAATAAATAAATATTACAATTTCAAAAGTAACATATCGAATAATCTACAGATAAAATGAGACAACTAGGATTAGTTATTGATACCATGTTATTAAAAAACAAATTAAAAGGAATGCCAGAAAGAAGACTAAAATAAAACTTAATCAACAACCCAAAATAAAGAGAAAATGAAAGCACAGGAAATTTCACAAAACTGGGATAAATGGGGAACCACTAAAGACAATATGGGGATAAACTGTGAAATCAAATGATATACATGGGATAAAGGAGTTGAGGAAAACTTTTAATGATTGCTAAACAAATGAAAAATAGGCAAGTGATTGGAACTCATTCCAATCCAGTTCCTCTATAAATTTTGATATTGTAAGGAGTTGAGAGGTTTCAAATTTACACCTTCAACAGTGTAGAAATGGCATCTCAAGAGTTTAGGCAGCAAGTTATGATGCATCAAACGTCTCAATATTCCTCCAAAGCTCCAGAGAAAGAAGTCTTGCTTAATCCGAAAATTAAAAGAAAAAATAGCCAAAAAACATTCAGAAGGAAACCATATAAGGAGCTATTCTTGAAGCTTATGAGGAGCAATAAACAGTTCAAAAAGGATGCCTTATTTCAAAACCTGATCATTGATACTATTTTTTAGTCTCAACAAACAACTGTTGTGATAACCCAAGTTCTCATCCATTAAAATAGTCCCCTTTGGAATATTGGGATTTAAAATTTTATCCTTTTGGCATAACTTTCTACGAATATTTCACATTCTAGGAGTGCTTCAGCAAAATCCCACTTAATCTATAGTTTCATAAAGAAATTTCAACATAAATATAGAAGTCAGGTCAAATGATTAAGAGATTTACTCATTATATCTGTAAGGAGTTTTACAATCTCACCATCTTAAGAAACTAGCAACCTCAATAGGGGCGTAACTGAGCTAAACTGACAAGTGAGCAGGCTCCGGCTTAACTCAATAAGTGGCTCGCGAGCTAAACTCGATGAGCTAACAAGCCAAGCTCAAGTCAGCTCCAACTTGACCATTAGCTCGTGAGCAGGCTCGTTTAAAAAAATATTAATGTAAAATACACTCAAAATATATTAAAATTCAAATTTTATATTATAAAGCATTTAAAATATTGAAGAAATTAATATTTTTTATTTTATATCAAGCGATTTCTTATTATTTATATCCTTATTATTCATTCCTTTTACCATTTTATTATAGTGATAGCTTGATTAATATTATTTTCACTCTTTCATAATAAACATGCCAGCTTCTGGGTCGACTCAAACTCAAGGAATTAAACTTGAGCTCAAAATTGATTAATTAATCATGCTCAAGCTCAAGCTAAGAGTGGCTCAAGCTCGGCTCACTTGTTTACACCCTATCCTCAAAAGTAGCCTTAGAAAACCATAGTCCTTCACTGAGAAAACTAGATTCTATAGGTGACCTGACCACCAATAAGTTCAAAAGGTAGATTTTGTCATGTACCACTTCAATAGAAATTGATTTATGAGATGACTCCCATGGCATTGCAGTTTAGCATGGATGGCATTTAGCTCCCATTTTGAATGGCATATTATTTTAATACCATTATTTATAACTAGGGTTGTAATCGAGTCGAGTTATCGTGCATTGGATTTGGCATGATTGAATCATAAGTTGTTCATGTTTAGTTCGAGCTTAAGTCTTTCACATATATTTGCATAATAAACTTGCATCAAAACATTAGTATTAACATATTTCACACTTAATTCTATATATTTTGCATATAAAGCACCTAAAACTTCAAACTGAAGACAAAATAGTACCCTGTAACGCACTTCATTACTTTAAAATTGGTATCACACGAGAAGATGTAAATGAGGTGCGACCATCCATTGCTAGCCCTCTTTGCCCTCAAGGCTGCACAAAATTAACTTTATCTCTAATTTTTACAGAGACAAGTAGCCACAAGCTAGTAAGACACTTCTTTCATAGCATAATTGATAAAAAAGGAGGACATCGTTAAAATTGCGGACGATGAAGGAGCACTTCAAATCGCATGTGGCCTTGTGTTCCTTGCAGCATAAGAGGTTGGCAAGGGCAAGAACTTTGAGTATAGCATCTGGTGGGTAACCATTATTATTTAAGGCATTGACGGCGTGCATAGCACTAGCAGAGATGTTGTCATGGGTAAAGTTGATGCGCTCGCAAGAAGTCTCAGCAACATCGCTATAGAGCAATGTGAAAAAAAGTCTGGAGACGAAGGCGGCAATGCCGGAGCGAATGTTTGAGATTTTCTCATTGCTAATGCAAAACCAGAGGCTTCCTCTTTCACAAACAGTTATTGAGCTACTTCAATCCACGAAAGTTAGCAGAGTGTCATTTATGTGCTCATTTTGAAGTCTTAGGTGTTTTATAAGTTTAGGTGTGAAATATGTGTAAACCTCAATTTTTTAATGATCATATATGATTTGTATTTGACTTTTTATATTAATTGAACAAGCTAAAAATTAGAATGAGAAATTTATTTTTATATAATATTAAAATTTAGATTTATACTGATTTTTCATATAAAGATAACAAGCAACCTAAAAATTTGAATAAACACTTAGTTTTTCATAAACAGCTAGTAAACAAGATAAAAATTTGAATAAGTACTTGATTTAAAAAAGTTATTAACAAATAATTTCATAAATCTAAATAAATAAGCAATTGAATAAATTTCAAATTTACATTTAACAAGTTTGTACCCAATAAATAAAATAATATATAAGTTGTAAATAAGTTTCTTACAATAACATAAATTAATAAGCACTAACAAACTAGTTCATTAAAATAAAAAATTAGAAAAAAATATATTACATTTATATACATATTGATAATAAATTATAATATGTTACTGCTAAATATATAATCAAATAGGTTCCAGTTATTCATATTTTATTTAAATAATATATCATTTAAGTATAGACTATTAAACATGGTATTTGTTGAACAACAAATGAGCTTGTTTATGAATATTAATAAACAAGTTATACTACATTTAAAAGTTTATTTAACTTTCGAGTTAAAAAATTGTTCAATATTGTTCATTTACTAATTTAGAAAAATATGATTGATTATTAATCGAGCCGAGTTCTAAGTAGAACATCAAGTGCATTAGTTCATTTATAGCTTGAGCTCTCATCCACAAAAATATTGTATAATTTGGATAAACAAGCCCCATAGTGTTTACCTTCTGTTATAACTTTCCAGTTCTTTGGATGGCCAATAATCTTAAAAGCACTCCAATTTGGCCATATTCATAAAATTCTTAATAAAAATCCAAGTGCAATATGAAAAGGAAAAGGCATTTTTTATGTTTAATGGGTTGTATATTTCAGGCTCATAATTTAGCTTAAGTTAGATTAAGCTCGTTAATTTTTCTAAAAAATTATTTTAAGATATTTCTAATGGGTCATTTGGGATCACTTTATTTTTTGTTTTCTATTTTTTTTTTAGTTTAATTAGGTTTTGATTTTAAACAAAACATGTTTGATAAGTTAAAATAAGATAGTTTTTTAAACACTCATAACAACTTGGTTAGTTAAAATAAAATATTTTTTTAAACACTCACATCAACTAAGAGTTTTTTTGGTGCTTTTAAGAATATTTTAAATTTTTTAAGCAAAAAATAAAAGCAACAATAACAAGTCTTTATTTCACTAAGTAGGGTGGCTACATGAATTATTTTTCTCCATTGCGTTCTGTTGAGTGTCATATTTTTTAAAAATTATAATAAAACAAGATCATTTTTATACAATATGCCCATTTTTTTAGGTTTACCTATGCCTTTCTTAACATGAGTCGAATCTAAAACAAACATCTAATCTCCTAACCGGATCATCAAATGGTTGACATTCAAATCATCTAAGACGACTCTCTCTAATCTTGTCCGCCGCTAGAGCTACACCAACCCTATCACGGATATATTCATTTTGCATTTTATCTCTAAATGTTAAGTCACTCATCCACCTAAGCATGCTCACCTCAGCAAAATTTCTCTTTTAAAGGCCAACATTCTGCATTTAGAGCATTGCAGGTATTACCACCATCTTATAAAATTTTCCTTTCAGTCTAATCAGTACTTTTCTATTACACAATAATAGGGTATGATGCATTCCTCTACTTCATCCAACTTGAATTCTACTAAAACATCTCGATCTATATCACCATCACTTTAAACAATAGACCTGAGATATCTAAAATGTTCACACCTTTTAATCATTTGATCGCCCATAAAAAACACTAAACAAATATGTTATTATAAACAAGAACAAAAATTAAAATTGATCCCAAACAAGCTATAAACCTACCATGTTACTTTCTAAGCTAAGCCAATACTTTCCTTTCTTACGAAGAGAATCCGCCTTTAGTTAAGCACAAAGAAGACAATGATTAAGCAAATTTGGCATTTCTCCTTTCTCTTCTTCTGTGACATCTCCCTCCCTCTACATGCTCTTCATAGAGAGCTTTGGTGGATGATTCAAAATCCTCTTGCAATCATTGGTTGTTTATGGTTTCCTTTTCTATGATCATCAATGGAAAGTGCTTAGATTTGGCGAATCCTTCTCCTTATGTGCTTTTACCCTGATGAATTCCTCTTCCTCTACAGTTCCCATTGCTTAGCATTTGTGTGGGTACTTCTCGGTCCTCCAACAATTGTGCTGTGAGCACCCTCCTTTCTAATCCTTATTGGCTACGGTTTGAATGGGATTTAAGCTTGAGTTTTAAACGAAGAAAAATACAAAATTGATTAACACAATTAGCTTGTGCATTTAACCTACCAAACAACTTAACTCACTTTACAGCTTAAAACTTAAAAGCTTACAGCTTATGTTCGCTTGGTTTATCCTCGCTAACATTACATAATAGGCAAAGAAAAAAGATCCTGAGAGTTATGCTTCATCTGATATGAGAAATTTTACAGCTACCATAGTAGTATTTCAAACTTAGAGCAACCATTGAAGACATTAGTAAAAATTCTGAGAGAGTTCATGGGAGTTAAAAGAAAACCAAGGACCACACTAGCTTCATATTTAAATTAAAAGCTTCAATAGGAGAAACGGGACACAACAAGTCTCGCTTTCCCAGAAGCATGTAAACCATGGTACAGAAGGCTGTGACTCCAGAGCACAGTATTGTGAGTCGGTCCCAAAGCGCACATATCTCAGAATCCGAACGCAAAAAGAATCCAACATCCGGCTTTAAAATAACAAATTCAAACCAGCATCGCTATTATCAGACGAATCAAATGAATCTACAATGATCAAGTGATTAAGCACCTAGACAATTGTTGATATCTCTATCAAAACGCTTTCCACGCATCCAATCATCTTCCATTGGCCGCCAAAATGAAAGCTTCTTGAACACAAATCTCAGGTTGCATATGCCAAACCTAAACCGCAATCTCCAAATAAGCGACACAAATAACTAATATATGAAAAAAGGTGAAAGTAAAACCCCACTCTTAAACAAGCATGAATCAGATCCAAGCTAGATTGCCAATAAAAAGCATAAAGCCCATACGAATTCAAGCTCAATCAGTACAGTAGCATAGAAGAAAGTTAAAAACCTTGAACTGCGTAAGTTCACCTGAATCAAGGAAGAAGAAACCCCGCCAACCCACAGAGGAGGAAGCTTGGCGCTACAGTAACTTCAGACCCCCGGCCGTATTCTTGGGAGAGAGAGAGAGAGGCGTCGGTTTGCGTTAGTGGGCTGAGTGAAAACTAATCGAAACTTTTAATTTACAAAACTTGTTAAAACTGTGAAAAAGTCGAGGACATAATTCAATGATTCATTTCATCATATGTGGTAGGGGCATTTACATACATGCCATAAATTTGTTAGGTATTTAAATATCTAACCCTAAAAAATTTATATTTACGTTCATTAAATATCACATCAAAAAAATTACTATTACCAACTTTATCAAAATAGTTAATATTTTCATGCATATATCAAAGAAGTCAGAGTATTTTAATTGTTGTTGAATATGAATCCATAATGTGAATCAAACCTAAAGAAAAATAGTGTAGTATATAAGAGAGAGAAAGTGTCTGTGTGTGTGCACACCGATGACGAGTAGCGTATAACAAAAAATATTGGGACATCTAGCTCTTCAATTAACCTGCCAGGGCTCAGCTTTCTAGATGGTCGGCCAACTTGATCGGCCGCTCCTCTTCCAACTAAACGTCTACTTATGGCCAGCCACCACCCATCTTCCAATCGACCCGCCACCACCAAGCAGTCGGACCGACAACCTATGATCAGGCATTACCGAGCAGCCGGTCAGCCACCCCCTTTCAACCGGTTGGCCAACTATGATCGCCCATCATCTCCATACTCTCTCAGCATCCATCTTGGCCAACTACTTGAACCTTACGAGCTCCGCCAACTGAAAATGAACAAAATAACAGATCTAGGTGAGTAAAAGATAAAAATAATTTGTATTACTTTCCCTAAGGCAAAAGTAAAAATGTATATTGTATTTTTCTCTTTTTATCTTTTATAAATAAGATGAATCATGGAGTGTATTGATGACACTTGGGTTCTTCTCTCTCAAGTCCTCATATATGGAAAACTTTGTCTCCTTTCTCTCTCTTATAATCACAATGTTCAGTGAAATAAAAGGGCCAAAGAGTCCGGTAACACCCCTATTCGCCTCTACGGGGTAAATCTATCTTGCTTTCTCTTTCTCTCCCTCAGTCCCTATACTTTATCCCTTGAGAATGATCAGACATATTTGGATACAATATCCTTAAAGGTGTGGTGAGTGTAGATTGTCCCGTCAGTAAGAATAGGAGTACATGAAGAGAGAGATTAAATTCTAAACAGATAAACTAAAAATAAGAAATAAAAAATCGGCACTCACACTCAATGCATCCAAAAACTCGTCTCTAAATTCAAATTGAAAAAAACTCCGAAGTTGGATCACTGCCTAATAATAACAAGCTTCGTGAAGAGTACGACACAAATCATCCTAATAACAAGTTCAACGGTTATCCCCACCAAGTCGATGACAATATATGCCGAAAACCTGACGAAAGGCGCGGCTCGACCAAGGCGACGATCCAACTGAGCAAACGAGACAAGCGAGGAGTAGAACTGTATTGGCAAATATCATATCTAAAAATCTATAAATTGATCGATGATCTTCTAAAAAATCGTGTCTCCAACCATAAAAAAGTTGACACAAAAAAGAAGACAAAAGATCAGCTAAAAAGCAAAGTTAGTATAATTAGCGATTCACTAAAATTCTATTTTATGTATTTTAGGCCTCTTATTTTAGTTGCAGCTTCATTTTTAAAAAGTAAGAGACTTTGGGGGCTACATGAATTAGAAAAAATATTGGGACATGGAAATCTTCGTTCAACCAGTCATAGCTCAGCATTCCAGCCGACCGGCCACCTTCGTCGGCCACCCACATTTTAGCTAGTCGACCACCTATGACAGTCCACCACCCAGCTTATAGTCACGTGGCCCCCTATGTTTGACAACCACCAAGCGGCCGACCTGGCCGCCTATGGTTTCCAAGCAGTCGATCGACCACCTATTGTCGATCACCCCCTTTCAACCGAGCGGCCACCTGTGGTCGGCCACCATTTCCATACTCTTCCATCGACCGTCTTAGGCAGACACTCGAACGTTGCGAACCCCGTCTAAACTGAAAAGATCCAGAACGACAGATTTAGGTGAGCAAAAGATGAAACTAACTTGTGCCATACTCCTTAAAGTAAGGGTAAAAATGTAATATTATATTCTCACTTTTTATTTTATATAAATATAGGAACCGTGATATATATTGAACACTCTTAGACTCTTATCTCTTAACCTTTCATTTAGGAAGAACTCTCTCCCTTCCCCTCTCATATAATCACCATATTCAAGTGAAAATAAAAAGGTGTCAAAGAGCCTGGGAACATCCTTCTTCGCCCCTACAGAGCAAATCTCTTTCTCATTATTTCTCTTCCTAGGTCACTACGCCCCATCCTTTAGGCATGATCATATAAATTTGGATACAACAAGTTGAATGAGGGAATTGTGTTACCCTTTAATCATGAAATGATCCATTATTTATAAAAGAATAAGGTGTAATATGTAAAATTACATTTATGCCCCTATTTGAGTAGTATTTGCACAGGTTATTCAATGAATTTCACTCTTGTGAGCCCAAGGTCTTACTATTCTCAAGTTTGGTCAGATGGTCATTATAGAACGGCATTGATCTTTGTCGGGTGGTTGGGTCTGATAAGCGTTACGGGTCGATTGTGCTACCAAAGTTTTTGCTGGTGTGCAGTTAGAGAAAAAGCAACTCGGCTTATGGTGTTGCAAAGTTAAATGTGCAAACACTGCTGACCGACTTTTATTTTACTGGTCGGGAGGGTAAATCTATCGATCGTCATGTATTATAGCCGTGGACTCTTGATCTTTATTGAAGAATTCCTACTGATAGGACGAAGCTAAGCTATCGAGTAGAGAATAAATCATCATAATTTGACAGGTAGCTCGCCCTTAGGTGAAGAGATATCAGGGGAAAAGTTGTTGGTCGGCCCCAACATGTTCGTAAGATCTCAGGAGTTAGTCCCTTCTTCGGTCTTGATTGCCTCATAATACTTAGTTTGTATGATCATTTTCCTTGTGATCGAGTGAGTCGCTCGGCTCGTGCCATGTATCCATCCTTATTACAGTTAGTTTTGCAATTGGTTTATCTATTCGAGTGTCTGGGTCCCCCATGCCTTCTACTGTGGGTCTGTCTCTTGTTATTACTTTTGCCTTTTGGATCGTCTGATTTTCTCGAGATCTGTCTTTGCATAATTTCAATATACAAATGTATATATCAAAATTTACGTGTAAGATATGTAAATACAAAATAATTGTATGGTATATATATAAAATTTCCTATGTTTAAATGTATTTGATCAAAGACAATGATTCATCAATTCTTTTATTAAGCATATATGGTGGATATTCTCATCAGAAAATAGACATTTTGAAGAAATCAAAATGTTACCTCAATTTTAGTAATTATAAATTGATATTGCTTCTTATTTAGTATGTGGGTCTATTAGATTTTATTTTATCATTAAATGTTGTGCATGTAAATAATACGATCATACGAGCATATTGTTTGACTATTTACATGATAAATTATCATTGTATATGATGTTTGTATTATAATGTTAAATGTGAAAAATCATTCCTTTATTTAGTTTTTATTTTACAAATAAAATAAAATAAAATAAAATAAAATAAAATAAAAATATTATGTGTGACTCAACTTATATGACAAAATACTTCAAAATTGTCACAAATTTGAAATTGAATTTTCCCATCATATTTTTTAGCCCTGTCACTCAACATTTTCAAAATAAAATAATTAAAAATAGAATAGTTAAGGGATGGAGAGCAACACATTTAGCATTTATGTATATCAAAAATACTTATTATAAAAATTATGTCACAGAAAAAGTGAAATTATTAAAATATTTCCATAACTAAACAATGTGACTATATGAACATATAGATTAAGAAAAATTTATTCAGTCTGAAATAGTAGAGTTTGTATTATAATACATTAGGTGGGGGTGGAGGCAGGGGCTGTCTCGGTCTCCTAAATTCATTCGCTCATTGTAAAATTTAATCATAAAAAAAAAAAAAACTTATAAGAATAAATCAGAATACATTTTAGTTTATCTAGAAAAAAATGTTCTGCAGTCTATCATTTTTTTATTGAATTTCTTAATAATATAAGTTTATTGTAATTGCAATGAATGTAGTAATACTTTCATCTAAATTGCTTCATTTCATATGAAAAAAAAAAATTAAAATTAAACTTCAATATTTTTGTTTTAGTTTTTTATGGAAATAAATGACAATAAAAAAAACTAGTTGTAAATAGGAATATAAATAAATAGTTACCAATTCAATAAGGCCAACATGAACTCATTATGATTGAGAATCAAAAACATTACTTTGATACCTATTAAGCTCTTAAAATAATAAAAATCAAATACTCTAATCCAATCACATAGTCGAAAATAAATATCATATCATCTTTTGTGGAGAATAACAAATCTTTTCAATACTTCAAGCCTAATACTAAATTTTTAAAAAAGTAATGAAGATACATAACTTTCATCCTAGAAAACCTAGCAATATACAATCTAATATAAAAAGACCACAAGGGCAAACAAAAATTCCAATAGTCGTGTCGACTTAAATTTCGATTCTAGCACGGGATGTCTGAAACATAATAAAATTCATTGGATTATATTATTTTCATGACACTTTACCTTCCCATTATGAAGAATTCAAATAACTCAATCCAAATAATTACTATTATCTTGACACTTATACTCATTAAATGAGTTGTGATAAAGATCAAGCATATTTGGATTGAATCATATGTTGCAAGATCTTTTGTCAAAACTAAAGCAAGCCGTCCTCTTTCTCGAATATTTTATGCACTTATTTTACTACTGAAACTTTAATTAGAAGGGTATAAATATGTGGTGCCTTCATAATATAATAGATTTGCTTGAGTCATGTATTGAGAGTTACTTAAAATTACGGTAAGAGGAAGGATTTGGCGGTTCTATGCTACCCTTTCCTTCAATATTATAGAGTATGTCTGTGAAAATAATATCAATTTGCAAAGATTGATGATGAAACCATCTATAAATGAACAGCCTAGACTTTTACACATTATTTCTCTCAGTGTATCCTAAGAAACTAACCACATAATTATAGAATACTTTATTGCTTTTTATTTATCTCCTATGATGCCTCATAAGATGAGAATTCCTCAACGTGCAGCCTAATTATCAAATTTAACTTATTCCAAAGATTGTGTGATTTCTTCCAATATTGAACATAATAGCTCAATTTTTATTATTTGAATCATCAATCATCCTCAATAATAATTAATGAACTTGAGCACCAAAAATATAATTTATAAACTTTAAAATATGAGTTTGAGAAATGTGAGTGTTTGGTAGCATGAATTCCAAATACAATATTAAATTACACTGCATTTGAAAATTTGCCTAGATTGAAGTATTTTCAAAATACACCACTTTATGTACGATTTTGCTCATTGGAGTTGTTGGTTGCTGGACCTATCCACTCCATCGTTGCTCCAGCTGGTCTTCAGGGAAAATTTGCGTCGGACACGGACGTAGCTGCGTCCGAGTCGTGAGCGCACGCATGTACACCACTGCAGAGAGTTACGCGTGATACATGGCGTTACATGGTGTATCCGTTGTCCGACGAAGTGCGTCCGACACGGGCAAATTTCTCCTCACGGCCTCTTGTTGCCACGGCCTCGTAATTGGCCACAGTTGTCACGTGCTATTGCCTCTCGACCACATTTTTTATATTAATTTCTATCTTCAAATAAAAAATGAATATTAGATTTATTTTACAGGGAATCAACTAAATTCAAATACAAATATAATAAATTACGTTCACACCATATTTTATTTCATAAAAAAATAGCTAAATAAATTGGGATGTATTTGTCTCCTCGAGTGATTATTACATGCGGATTTTGTATGTGATTCTGTATATAGAACTGACAATACTTTTTCACTGTTATTAGTAGTATTGTGGTATTATTTAATCAAAATATTATTATAATAATATGATAATATTACATATAATACCTAAAATATTATCATCTCTAGCTAAGGGAAAATTAATCTATACGGAGAACGTACGCAGCGCTGCTTACGGAATCCACAAATAACCACTGCATAACCAACAAATAACGTATAATAACTCGTGAATAATATTAAAATGAAACGTGTAGTTATTGACGAGTTATTAGAAGTTATTGCAGATTATTTGACGAATAACCTCCAATAACCTCATAATACTCCAAATAACGGATACGAATATAAAAGTGAAACGATGGTTATTTGGCGTTATTAGAGTGTTATTCATGCGATTATTGTAGATGATTCCGTAATAACCTGTAATAACTTCACGATAATCTCGAAATAGTTAATCTGTAATTTATTCGTGATTATTAGGTGATTATTAACTAATATGCATAGCATTACATGATAATATCACGTATTAAATGTTATCATCTCTAGCTAAGTTGGATGGAGTTCATTCACATGTAAAACATCTATTATTAAATCTTTTCGACCAATTTATAATTCATAGATACGATTGATAATATTTTAGGTGGTATTTATTGTATAGGAAAAGGACCAGGGAGGGAGATCGCTGCTGATCCTGTCGATCCGCCTTTTGTATAGTAAAATTTCCCAGACGGAGAGAGAGTGGGAGAGAAGAGGCGGCGCTCAACGCAAAGAGTGGGAGGGAGATCGCTGCTGCTCCTGTAGATCCGCCCTTATATAGTCAAAGTTCCCTGTTGACTACCTTTTAATCTACGGCATCTCTCTCTTCTTCGCCGGTGTATTGGGTCGACGCTGCGGGCAGAAGATCCGGGAAACGGTTGTGGTTGAAAAAATGGTGCGTGCACTTCTTTTGAAATTCGATTTATAGCATAAATGTCTGCAATCTTACTTATTTGCTAATTTATCTTAATTCGTAAAGTCATACCAATTCCAAGGATCGGTAAATCGATCTTAGATTACATTGGAAAAGCTTTCGTTGGCCTTTTGGGCATTCGTATCGGGCTTCGATCTCGGCATGCCTGTATCGCGAACGACCTAGATTGCAGTCGGCGAAGCTGGTCCTGTGGTGTTTTAGTGTACTTGGATATTTATTAGACATGCCTAAATTTTCTCTTAGATCTGTGCGCTTATTTCATGATAATTACCTTAAATTGTTTTATATGTGTGGTGCATCTTTTATCGCGTTTAATTTTTTGTTTGGGGCATTCTTCTTAGGTGCTGTTTGGCTGGAAGCAGAATATAACTTGAATAGGGTTTAGTAAATTCTTTAAATCTGGATTTACGAAATCTGTCAGAACTACTTGATTTGTAAATCTGGATTTATGGCGAAACGAGAAGAAATTTGGATTTACAGGGTACATTTTACTCTTTGGTTGGATTTATGCTAAATCCATATCCAGCATAAATCCTATTAGAAAGGCGATACCAAACAATCCCTTATGTTTCTTATTTGCTGTGAAGGAATGCAAAGTTCTTTGTGAATTTCTCAAAATAGATTTATTTTTGTCTAAAAAGTGGGCTAAAGAACTGAGGACAAATTTTTCTATGGTAATTGAATTAAATACACGTAAGGTCCATATATAAACATGGGAAATAAATATAGACAAATTGATTATTACATGGAAAATGCCATGACATGAATACATATTCTAAGATTGTCCATCATCAATCTTCCTAAGTTGTGAAGAACTTTACTTTGGCGAGTTTGAATGCTGTTGGAGGAAGAACTAAAAGGTATTATGCTGCAGAGATAAGTTTGTAATATTCATCCCAAAAAAGTAGATATAAGGTAAAATTTTTTCTCAAAGAAGATGAGATGTAGGGGCCATGATCCCACTGAGAGATAAAAGGAATAAACAACATTTATAACACATCCATAAAAGAGTATTGCCATAGGAGCCATTTTAACAATCAAATAATTTTAATTGGATATTTTCTTAAAAAGGTTTGAATCATTCTACATGAATTGTAGGCAAATAGAATTAGATCATTTAGGCAGATAGAGAAGATTCATTCCCTGTTTTTGCATTTTTTTTCTTTGTGGCTCATAGCTAAGATTTAGTGGGTTGGGTTATATGGGTTAAATAATTGGTTGTATGGGCTAAATAATTGGTTGTATGGGCAGATGCTACAAATGAAGGAGTGTTTCTTAGTTTTTGTGGTATGGAGAAGGATATATTTTCTAATAGGATTTGAGGGATTGATAGAAACTCAATTGATCCGGTTGTAAATGGGTGATTCAGTTGTAACAATTGATAGAAAAACAAGCCATTTTAGTTTGTTTATGTTCTGGAATAGAGAAAAGTGTCAAAATAGTCTCCTGACTTTTTGCAGGGCAGTCATTTTAATCCTAGGGTTGATAAACTGTCAATTTAGCCTCAATCTCTTTTAATTAGGGTTAAAATAGTCTCATTGAGGACTATTTTAGCCCATATTAAAAGATTATGAGGACCAAATTGACACTTTCATAGACACTAGGACTAAAAATGATCCCATGTAAATAGTCGGGACTATTTTACACTTTACTCGTTTGGAATAGCAAGAAGAAACATTTTCAAACTATCTCAGAAGATGAATCTCCATGCATGCTTGCTGATGTGGGCTTTGGATAATGCGGAGCATGATGATGATTTCCATGCATGATTGCTGCTTGATTTGTTTGTATTTAGTTTTGCAGTTGATCGTTTTTCTTCATAATGTATACTAAAAACTGAAGATAATAAAATGCTTGAAAAAAACCATCAAATTTGAATTTCCTGAATCTTCATTTATCTATTTGAGCATTTACTAAGATACACCATTTTTTTTTCTATATTCAGATTCATTTTGTGCTTCTACTTAGCCGTCAAGGAAAGGTTAGACTTACAAAGTGGTACTCTCCATATTCACAGAAGGAAAGATCCAAGGTGCACATTTATTTTTAGTTTCATTTTTTTTCTAGTTCAGTGTTTTGTTTCATCCAATATCTCTATTTATTTGCCTGTTGATGTTTCACCACATTAGCTTTGGAATCTTTTGCACATATACTTTATCATTAGCTTGAATATATATATGGTGCTTCCTCTTAGGATAGTTAAACTTTAACTGCAAGAATTTATGCATTTTGGTGCTAGAAGTAAAAAAAATGATCTTTATAATATTGTGATGTTTTCACAATTGCGAAATTTGATTTCCAGTTGCATTATTAGTTTTCTTATTAGTATGTAATTTTTATTGAGCTATGAATGCTAGGACATGCTAGTTAAAGCCCAGAAGCTACTGAGATATGTGACTGGAATTGAGAAATTTGTAGTTTGATTTCCTTTTTTATAACCTAAATCCCTTTAGATGAGTTGGTATTCATCTCAAGCTAATGTTTAGTTTTACATAGGTCAGTGATACCCATTTGAACAAATTTCTATATCTGTCTATATAAATATTTATATTTTATTTTCATATTGTATTGATGAAAGTATATTTCATAGATATGTATGATGTGTAGTAGTCATTTTCTAAGAGTAATAATTACTTGTGTTTCACTCTGCTTTTGACTCATCTTGAATGACTTATTCATTATATGTACCAAGTTGTGTCATTATTTCTTCACTTTTGAGCATGTTGGAAAAAGTGTACTAACAAGCCATGTTATTTTCTCCCACTACCTGACATATTAATATATGCACGGCATAAAATCAATGTACCAGAAATAGATAGCACAAACATTAGTTTTTTCTGTCGACAACCTTTATGCCAAAAATCATGGAGATTACAACAAAGATCTTGCAGTATGAAAGAGTGTCGTCCTCTAAACCTTTCTAGCTAGGCTACACATGACTGGAGAAAAACTTTGTTAAAGAAGTTGGATTCCACAAGTATGAAAGAAAACCACTGAAATAAGGTTGATGTAAATCAACTTCTAGGTAAAGTTAATAAAAGATTGTACGTTATGTAAACTGTACATAAGTAGAGACATGTATTTGGGCTTTATAGCTTGATTAGGATCATTAGGGTTCTAATGTGTAAACTAGGAAAGGTATTTCTTTCTTCTTTATCATCAATAGCAACAACGACAAAGCTTTTATCCCACTAGGTGGGGTCGACTACATGAATATTTTTTTCCCATTGTCTTATTGAGTGTCATATTATCATTTAAAAATAATATATTAAGATAATTTTTTATACAACATGCCCAAGTCTTTTAGGTTTATCTCTACCTTTCTTACCAAAAGTCAAATCTAAAACATCTATTCTCCTAATAGGATCATCAGATGGTTGACGTTTAATATGACCAAATCATCTAAAACGACTCACGCTAATCTTGTCTGCCATTGGATCTACACCAACTTTTTCACGGATATTATCGTTTCACATTGTCTCTAAATGTAAAGCCACTCATCCACCTAAGCATTCTCATGTCAGCAACACTTAGTTTTTATGCTTCTCTTTTATAGGCCAACATTTTGCATCATAAAACATTGTAGGTCTCACCATCATCTTATAAAATTTTCCTTTAAGTCCAAGTGTTACTTTCTATCACACAGTAGGTCCGATGCATTCCTCCATCCAACTTGAATTATACTAATAACATTCCCATTTATATCACCATCACTTTGAGATATCTAAAGCGTTCACTCTTTTAAATGACTTGATAATCCATTGTTACAACTGTGCCACTAGATCTACTACAACTAAAATTATATTTTATCTATTCAGTTTTAGATTTACTCAAACGAAAGCCTATAGACTCTAAAGTTGACCTCCATAATTTTGTTTTAGATATCTAAAACATTTGCTTATCAGTAGTATTGATCTATAGTTACAGAGTTCTGTTTCTATAAATCTAGATTGAAATTTTGTATTTTTAGGGACTTCTAGTGGAATTGTAGTCGGGGTCACCGTTTGGTTCATTTTATGGCATTTGAATCTTTTGTCAATTTTTTTTTAAGGACTATATATTTGTCATTTACGATGGGAAAAAGCTATCATTACCCACAAAAATAATATGGTTTGTAAATCCCAAAATTTTTTGTTGCTGATAATTTTTCTCAAGAAAAAAACTCAATGTAAATTTTATGGTTAAAAGTCATGTTATATATAAGATAATGCATGTGGAAAAACTTGCCACAGATGGGGATGGTGAGAACAGTGGCTTTATTATTGATATGTAAATGGTAAGATTAAAACCCACAATTCTATTATGCGAAGGAATTATTAACTTGTGATTGGTAAAAACAAAAGTCTATTGTTTTATCCCAATAGTGACATGGGGTTGTGGTTGCGGTTGATGAGATGAATGAGAGGAGTAGTTTTGGATTATAACTCTAATTTTGCTTTAGGCTCGTACTCAGTGTAAATAGGCATAGGTAGATTTCTCACTGGTTAGTGCAATTAGATATTTAGTCATAAATACATAAACAGCTGGCTTGTTATATTTATAGTTTTTTGTCCTTTCTAAGATAATAAACTTAACAAAATTTAATTTGTATATTAGTCATAAATACATTATTGACAGGTATTTATCAATTTTTATTCAGTTGATATGGATTATACTTTCTTCTTTTGAATGATAGAGTCATATATTAATATGTGAATTGAACCCGTGCTTTAGAGTGTAGAGAAAGTCTTCTTCTCTAACCAATAAGCCATGGATCACTTTCACGATTATTCTAATGAAATATTAATTATTATCTGATAGGAAGTTAAACTTTGATACTAGGCTAATTATAAAATATTTAATCGATGTTAATAAAATTTTTTTTATGCATTGATTAATTTAATTTAATTAGTAATATATATTGTTTTAAGTAATTGCTTCACATTCTAATATTAAAACACTAACTACTAGGGAGATGTAATTTTCATCAATAATAAACATTAAATGGTTTAATTAAATACAATGATAATCATCAAGATAGTCCCACTCTTACATGTATAGGGGTTATTTTTGTCTCAGATTATATAAAATGATTGATTTAGTTATAAGTCTCTTTAAAAAGTACTAAAATAGTTTTGCCACTTAACTAATGAAAATCAAAATTATTAGTGTTAAAAATGAAGGTACTTTAAGAAAATATTTTTTTGAATTTTTTAATAAATCTAGTTTTTTACTTGTACTATTTTGAAAACACAGTTCTAAGGTACCTAGTATGTTGAAAGAACACACTGATGGGGTAGGTAAGGAAAGTGGGAGAAATGATGCCTGCCAAAATCTGGCGAGAACTGAGGCTAGACAGTGATCCAATTTCTGCTGTCAAAGAGCAGATCGCAGCAGGTTTGAAGGTGACGGAGGCAAAGTTTGCTAGATTTGAACAGTTCAATGACAGTTTTGGTTGAAAACAGCGAGGCAAACAAAGATACTACGAGGAGGTTCTACCACCTGTTCCTAAACAAGATACAAACACCATTTGCAAAAGGAATATGATACATCACTTCTAAGAGCAGAAATTAGAAAATAAAATCTCCAAATCGCACAATACCAAGCAAAAAATGTCAAAAACAAAAAATACAACATATAAATTGGTTCCTAATAGAAAATAACCCAAATTTTTTTAAAAAAAGAAAGAAATAGGAAATAAGTAAAAAATGTGAAGGATGCCAACAGAAAGTGCGAACCGAACAGAAATTGCCCGCTTGGTCTTTCCGCGATTGCAGGAGTTTTGATTCCGTGGTATCGGAGAATCTTGCAATCGGCACGGCTCGGCATTATTGAATTTTTTAATAAATCTAATTTACTAATTTTATTTCATTGTGTACAACTGCTAATTTTGTGTACAACTGCTAATTTTGTATACAACAAGAGTAGATTGAGAATTTGTAGGTTGCAGAGTAAGTTGGTTTTGTTAAAAAGAAATTTTATTTGACATTTTTGTTATCTTGGTTTTATTAAAATGAAATAAATCAGATTTTTTTTGTTACATTAGATTCAAGATAATTAAAATGCAAATACAATTATTTATTGTAAAAAATTGACTCGCTCTGCTTCTTGCACGAGCATGATCCACTCATTTTGTATGCGTAGTTTCTGTACATGAAGAAATCAAGTAGAATGTACACTTATGAAAGAAAATATATATTTGTATAACATGAAGAAATCAAGTAGAATGTACACTTATGAAAGAAAATATATATTTGTATAATATCCTAGTTTTTAAAACTATTAATTTTGATAAGAGTATTTTGATCACTGTTTAAAGGGGTAGTCTTGGGTTAAAACCTTAAATTGGCCCTTGTCCTATTCTAATTAATTATAATTAACCATAGTTAATATTAAAATAAACATATAGTAATCAAATATTTCATTTTGTTGCAAGCATCTATAGCATTTAAATTGAACAAAATTAAATTCATTGTTATGATTTTTGGAGAGATCTACAATCATATTTTTCTGCAAAGTATATGCTAAATTATTATAAAAAAACATTTGATATGCACTTAAGCAATGAAATTTCTCATTGCTAATACTTTGTTGCCAACAGAAAAAATTCCCACCAAAATATGCGCCAGAGTTAACTACTGTTGCTAATAGTTCTATTTCTGCTTATTTGTAAAGATTTATCATAGGTTTTCCCTCCTTCTGTCCATTGTTTTATGATATCTTGACTCTGTAGCAGATATAACTTTTATTATGTTGTAAAGGTAATCCGTGAGCTCAGCGGAGTAATTCTCACAAGAGGCCCAAAGCTCTGCAATTTCGTTGAATGGAGAGGATTTAAAGTTGTGTACAGAAGGTAACTTGAATTGTTCTTCTTTTTCTCAATGCAATTCAGATTCATTAAAGAGGGGTCTAATCTGTCTAAGTTATCTGTTAAAAATTGATTACAGATATGCTAGCCTCTACTTTTGCATGTGCATCGATGCTGATGATAATGAGCTAGAAATCCTCGAAATCATTCATCACTTTGTTGAGATACTTGACCGATACTTCGGCAGTGTTAGTCATTCTTTTTATTGGAAGATTTACTTTCATACCAGTCAATTCATATGTATTTACATACCTAAAACTTAAAATTTAATTTTTACATCATGCCACCTTACCTATGCATGGAAAAGTGTATTTCACTTTTCAAGAGTTAAATGTGTGGCACTATTTATGTGATACGAAAGATTTGAGTGCTATAAATGGAAAGAGTGAAGTTTAGGTTTAAGATATGTAAATACATATGAATCGGGTGGTATGTATGTAAATGCTCCTTTTTTATGATAGCATGCTTTCTGTTTGATATCGCCATCTAATGTTTTACTATTCTCCAGGTTTGTGAGCTTGACTTAATCTTCAATTTTCACAAGGTCTGATATTATTTCCATACATTCTCTTTCTCATTCTTATTCTGGTCTTCAATATAATAATAAACTTAGGAACATACAGGCTTATTATATACTGGATGAGATTCTGATTGCTGGTGAGCTCCAAGAGTCGAGCAAAAAAGCTGTAGCCCGGATTGTAGCTGCTCAGGTATGTTTCATTGTGATATTTGTGACGTCTTTTAATTTTTTTCATCTCTGTACTCGTACATTTCCTGGTATATTGAGAAAAAAGGAAAAAATTAGAGCCATCCCTTAGCATGATTATAAAGTCAACATTTATGATGCAAGAACACAGAGGCCAGTCATTGAAAAGTTTCGGATGTATATGTATTATAACTTGTCAATTATAATATATTTATTCACATAAAATTTGAGTCAAACAATAAAGCTGTAGCTCAGATTATACCTGCTTAGTTACCAAATCGTTTTAAGCGGGCTGATTTCATTGTGGTAGTTTATGCATTATAATTTGCCAATTATAATGTATTCTGTCGATGCAGTTCTTTATTTTATTGAAAAAAAAAATTAGTGCAATCCTTTTCGTGTATATTATTGAAGAGTATAGGATGCAAATAAGGCATAATAAGATACATAATAATCATAACTTGTGAATTCTAATATATTTATTTCAATAAATTTTGGGAAATTAATTGTAATGATATCATATTCTCCTAATATTTTAACTAATAAATAATAAATAGCTAATCCTTCTTTTAGATTTATTAAGAAGAATTTAAACTTAGCAATCATGTTTTTTTTAAAATGTGGACTATATATGCCTATGCATAATAACTTAGTTGATACTCTTCCCCTGCTCCTATAGAAAGAGAGCTAGGATTTGACATGTCTTCGAAAATTATTTTTATTTATTATATTTTTGATGATTTTTATAATTTGTTTAATATTAATGAAGGAGAAAGTGAGATAAATAGAATTTCTAAGCTAAGCGATATATAGAATTTCTAATATAAGAGATAAAAGATCTAAGAGGATTTTGATCAAGTTAGACGCGTTAAAAGTGTAAGTAATAGGGTCTTAGTTAGAGATGAAAATATTAAGAAAATATGCAAATGCTATTTTGAGAAATACTAAAAGAGATTTTTAAATAAGAAATTATTTTTGAAAACATAATGAATAATACAATAAGAAAAATTATAGATTTGTCAAGAAAGTGTAGTAGATTTAGCTTTGAAAAGAGTGCATAAAGATTAGGCATGTGGTCCAATGAGATGAATATTGAGATTTGGAGAGTTATGAGAGATATTGCAAAGATTTGATTAACAATTTTTTTCAATAAATTTTGAAAATTAAGATGCAAATGATTGTAGTAGTTTTTTATATCAATATTTAAGAATAAGGATGATTCAAGATTGAGTTAATTATAGATGAGTCAAGTTTATAAATTACATAGTATGTAATGAAACATTGACTTAGAAAATTGATATCAATTTCATAGAGCCGATTTAATTTCATGTTAAGAAGATTTAATATTGAAGTAAATTGTGTTAATATAATTAATGAAGAAGTATATAGAAGAAATAAATGATCTTCATATAATTTTATATTGATTTTGAGAAAGTTTGTGATTGACTGCATGCGAATTAATTTGGTGTATTTTAAGGCTGAAAATTTTGTAAAAAATATTAATGTTATTAAAAATATGTATAATGAAGCACTGATTGAGTTTAGAAGTTGTGGTCCTTGTGGAGTGACAAAGTTTTTTATTATTATAGATTTTCATCATTAATTAACATCGATTTCATATCTTGTAGTTTTGATTATAAAGATTCTTATAAGGATTCTTGCCGTATGGTTTTTTTTTTTTTGGTGATATAGTTCTAATTGGTGAGACTTATATTGAAATAATTGAAAATTAGAACAATAAAGAAAGAATTTAGAAATTAAGGCCTTTGAATTTGTAGAACAAAAATGACTTTAGTATTTAATGTTAGTGGGTATGAAGAGGTGTAAATGGTTTGTATCTATTATGAAAAAGAATGAAGATATAGACTAGAATATAATTTCTAGAGTTGAGCTTAATTTTTAAAATAGAGAAGTGACTTGAGAATTTTGTGTGACAAGAGTATATTGTGAAGGCTTTGAAAGAAAATGTTATAAAGTCTTAGTTAGACTATTGTTGTTGTATAGATTCAAATTTCTTGCTGAGAAAGAAGTCATTATTTTTGAAACTGAGCGAGTTATAAATGACAATATTATGATAGATATGTGAAAATATTAAGGATAAACTGACGTGATTATATTAGAGAAAATGTTGTAATGATATTTTTTGAAGATGTCACGAATGAAAATAGATTTAAATGATTTGGATGTATACGATAATAATACAAAAGGCACTTGTTAGACAAATTAATGAAATTATACCTTGTATCTATGAAGAAAAAGTGGTAAACCTAAGATTAATTGAATCAAAGGCATTTAAAATGATTTACAAAGAATATATTTAAGAAATGAAGATTTATAATGTTGATCCCAAATAGTTGAGATAAGATTAATAATGATGACATACTGATGTATGGTGTGTAAGGGTTTATGGCTTTAATGCATCTAGGAATGTAGAAGATATAAGGATTTACAGATCATGGACTACTAATTGCACAAAATATCATGTTCGTTAGGTGTAAACTAAAAAAATACATGAAATTTGTATCTGAACAATAATGTAATTGATCGATTAATTTAAATAAATTAATCACAAATACAAACTAGAAAAAATCAATGAGCAATTGAATTTTTGTATCTCAATCAAAGTCTCAGTTGTAGTAAATTGGGCCAAAAGCAAGATTTTAACACATCAATAGCAAATAGGAAGATAAAAAGTCAGGGTAATCATTCAACTACGTGGAGAAAATTTAAGTCCAAGTTAGTATAACGATATGTATTTCCTTGGAAGTTATCGATCACCTGCACCATAGGAATTTCACATCTAATGAAAAAAAAATTGAAATTTTATTGAATCATGGATGAATTATATTACATGTCTCAGTTATTTATTTAAAAATTTCTCATCTGCAAGTTAGTAGATATGTTTATCACAAAATTAGCCTTATTTAGTTCAAGTTAATCCTAAAATTTCACTTTGGTGCCATTGAGAATTTGAAAATAGCAGCAGTGTTGTAATTACTATAAAACTTTTGCACAAAAATCTAAGCCTAAAAAGCTTGAAGTAATAAGAACCCTTTGCAGTAGTCACCCATAATAGAAAACCCGTGAAATCCTTTTTATAGCAGCAAAAGATACCGTGAAATTCATGTTACAGAATTCTTTTCCAAGCCCACATGAACTTTTTTTAAGGCCACACTTTTGCCTTAATTTAATTTAATTTCAATTTGTATGACAACACTTTACCTTAAGAACACATCCGCTCTCATAGCCATATCCAAAATATCTAAAATTGAAAATTATAAAATAAAATAAAACAACTATCGCAAACTTGGTCAGATCATTTTTTTGTTGATATTTTAGTCAAGCACAAACACACATTTCACTGTCAAATCTGCACGACTTGCATAAATTTAGCTCTGATTTATTTAACTGTTGGTTTTCATCAAGTAAAGCAAGATATCAAATTTTATGCATCTTACAAATAATTCAGTTGTCCTCACAAGGAAGTCTTCATTTTAGTAAATTAGATATCTCCATAGAGACAATTTCATTATCCATAATAACTTAAGGAGCAAGTTATATATATTTGTATGTCAAAATATTGACTTCAAAGACATGTCGAGCTGATGGAAAAAAAGAAGATTTTAAGGTGACTTGATTAGGATCATAAATATGTGACGAATTAAAGATTGGATTAGCATTAAATATTGTATGAACTTTTAATCTGTAGGTGTTAGTTCTATTGAATTGTAATATTTTAAACGACTTTGCTTTTTTCACAATTAAACTTTTTACGCATTTTGAAGAAATTTTAAATTTAGATTCATGACTATTTTATTACGTAGTTTATATTACACATACATATGGTTCACATCTGCAAAATACTTATAATTATCATAATTAATAGTTAACCCTTTGCAAATACGTCTATGCATCAAAACTGCTTTTGTGCATCCTAATCGACATTGATAATCACTTATAGCTAATTTCTAGTAAATAATATGATAAAAAAGTTCAAAAATAAACAAGTCATATAAATATGATGAATATATGGTCGTACTATCTCAAAACTTAAACTGTTTAAATGAGTTATTGACGAATCATGCTTATTTAGAATTGATCATATAAATGGACTTCTAAGTTTCCTTTAGAAAATCCTTATTAGCAAATTCGATAAACTAATCATGCAACTTCATTTTTTTTACTGTTCTGTTTGTAAGTGAGGGATTGAGAATAAATATTATAATCAAATTTAGTTTATTATAGATATAGTTTTTTAGGAACGCAACAATTAAATTGGCTTGAATTATGATTAAACTTTAGAAATATATTATATTATGCACATCATTTAATATGAAGATTCAAAAAACTCAAAGTACTTCCTTTTAAATTTTTATCCTTTCATTTTTCATATTTTTTATTCTATAAAACCGTTGCATGCTGGGCCGGAACTCTTACAATTATATTTTATGACAATATTATTTTTACTTAATTAATTACTTAGGGCCTGTCTGGAATCAATTTTTATTGTATTTTTTGTTTTGAAAATATAATTTTTTTTTGTTTATTCATTTTTTGTTTCTTTTTATTATTTTATTTTAAAATAAATTTGACTTCATTTTCAGAAATACTAAAATAGTTCAAAATCTATTTATTTATTTTTTAAATACATTTCACGATCTTACGAGCTCCCTATGAGCTCCACTCATCCAATCCTGATAGACATATCACGCTTTGTCTTCCGTTAACCCTATTTTTTAGTGGAAGATTTACATACATACCACTCAATTCCTACACATTTACATATCTAACACCTAAACTTCAATATTTATATACGTAGTACCTTACCTACGCATTAAAAGGTGTCGTTCACTTTTAAAAGTCAAGTAGTAGTATTTTTGATATGATATGAAAGATTTGCGTGGTAATGTAAATGCCCCTTTTTTATTTTCCATTTTGGGAGACGCTGATGTTGAGACCGGACGACAATTGTCCTTCACTCTTTCGAGTTCATCTCATTAATAGATGATCAAACTGTTGTCAGTTCTTCCTCGCAAATCATGTTCACAAAATTTTTATAGTTAAATTCTTTCCATTTTCTCCAAAATAATCACCATAAAAGTTTCTGATTTTATACATTCGTTTATTGATTTAGAGTTTGTTAGATTGAATTATACAATCTACATGATATTTCCTAGAATTTTTGGCAATTATGCTCTAGCACCTATGAATGGCTTATCTATGGAAGCAATATGAAATTTCTACAAGGTGCTTGGTAATTGCTAGGTTAAAGGAATTCTAATGCATGGATTGAGGTTCTGGCTTTTTTTTTTGATTTTTTCCAAATATTCGCCATTGTTATATTATTTTTGTTTTAATCTTGGGCTTTCTTTGTTCGTTTTAGTTTTGCATTGCTCTGAAAGTGTTTGATCGAAGCAAAGCAAAGGGATGATGTAATTTGATCTGAATATGATGCTGATAGCATTTCATCATGTCCTTCAAAGCTCTCTGATTGCTTTGCTTTCAATATATATTTTTTTAATTTGTTGATTGTATTCATTATTTTTGTTTGAATGAACAATAAGGATTCAAGCAAAACACAAATAACTAAAGAGGGAAAAGAAGATTACAAGCTTATATAAAAGTTTTTAACAAACTATAAATTCAAGCATGCTTTTTTTTATTATTTTTAAGAATAGGGGGTTTGGAATCACTTTTGATTTTGTTCCTTTTGTAATTTTGTTTTGTTTATGTTCTGATTTAAGATAAATCATGTTTGGTTTGGTATAATTTGTCTAGCTGTTTTAAAAAATACTCAAATAACATTTGATGTTGTGCTTCTTCTATGTTTGGTATACGCTGTCATTTAAATTTTGCCCAAATGCGTACTTGGTTTATTATATTTTGTGTTATTGTTATGCTTAATGAAGACACTTTAATTTTGAATAATTATTTAATTGTTTTGGGTAGAAGTTGTTCGGTCCTTGTATCTTAACCATGTTTTATATATAGTTTTAGCAATACGAGAAACTTGATAACTATTTTCATCAATTTGTTGAACGTACTTTAGGGTTTTTTTGATTAAATAATGTTAACAAAAGGGGCATTTGCATACTTACCACCCAATTCTTATGTATTAACATATCAGCCACCCAAACTTTAATTTTTACATACAGACTACTTGATTATGTTTTGGTAGGTAAAAATTGAAATTTAGATGGTTGATATGTTGATACATAGGAATTAGGTGGCAGGTATGTAAATCTCCGAAAAGAGAAGTACAATTTTGTGTTTGCTAGGTGCTTGAATATTCGTGATAGTAGAGAGAATTTTATCATACACGGGTAAATTAAGTTCACAGAGACCATAATTTTATATATAAATTTTAGAAATTTGAAAATTTTGGCGTGTCTGGTTTAGTCAAAATATTTTACCAATGAAGTTGTAGCTGTTTTTCTTTTCTTCAATTGGAATAGACGAGACTATGAAGTAAATGAAATTTGGTTTATCTTTTGTGATTTTATTAGAAAATGCTAGTGAGAGTGACAATGATGTTTAGGCATTATGGTTGGGTGATGGTGTTCTGGCTGTGATGGTTAGACAAAGACGAAGGTGGTTGGGCAAGGTCGAACATGCAGTTGTTGGATTATTTGGATTATGAGGGATGAGCAATAATGGTTGGATGACTGTTATTGTTGGTGTTGTTCATTTGTTTCGAGCGTTTAAATAGGGTTTGAGAGTTCCTTAAATCTTTAAACTTTCTCCAAGTTAAAGTTTTTCTTTTTATTTTATTTTTATTTTTATTTTTCATATAATAAGGGATATATTTCTAATTTTTTAAGAGTTGTATTTTAATAAATTTTTGCCAAAAATTTCAAAGCATAATTGGGTGTTTTGTGCCGATTCACTATATAGAAATTTTTTTTCCAGCATTAAAGTGTCTTAATAACCTTAAAATTGAGAGAGATTGTTGCCTTGGATTTCTCTGAGATGTTAATTATCACTACAAGCATACATTATTCAGAAAATGTTTGTTCTTTTAATTAATGCTATAATTTTTAATTATACTTTTAAATGTTTGATTTTGATTCATTCAAAATATAGGATGAGATCAAGATACTTAGTTTAGCTATACATTTATTGAAATTAGAGCTCATATAATGTTGGATTTAATTTTGAATGTTTTTAAATCAAATAATACATGTGTGATGGAATGAATTTTTTAATTAGGTATCATTTGCTCCTAGTATCTATCATCGAAATCCATATCTTGAAATATGTTGGATCTTTGAGAAAACTTGTTTTCAAAAAAGTTATAATGCATCATCACTCTTTGGATATCAACTTACGTCCAGGATCGTTGCAGTGAAACAAGTGTAATTTTCTTAATAATAATTTCAGCTTTCCCTATGGCTTATTGTGCATCATGTGAAATATGGTAGTGTGAAATTTGAGGCTTTAGATGACTTCAGATTTAAGGTGGTTAACGTTGTAGCTTATGTTCTTAATTAGTATTGTGTCATCAACGATTTTTTATTATCAAGCATGAATATCGAAGCATTCTGAGTAAAGATACATTTCAAATATAAATTTATGATTATTCAAGTTCCAATTTCATCAAGCTTATAATCAAACTGAGCGTCTCAATAAAATGAACCTAACAATTCTAAAATTGGTTTAATCTGGGTCCAATCAAGCCTAGATCAAGCCGTTGAAGCATAATTTTAGGCTTTAGATCATCAATTGAATGGTTAAATGAACTCTAATTTTATCATATTTATAATCGAATGGAGTTTTCCGACGAGAGGAATCCAACAAGCCTATGCTCGCTTAATTCTGAGGTCATTAAAACATCCAAATTAAAATATATATAATATATATATATATATATATATATATATATAAAAAAATATATATACATATATAATCAAGGGGTTTATCATGGACCATCTGATCAGATTGTTAGGGAAGTTATGTGCAAAAAAATCAAATTATACAATAAGGAAACAAAATGAATAATGCAATAAGAAAATTTATAGATTTATTAAGGTGTAGTAGATTTAGCTTTGAATACAGTGCATAAAGATTAGGCATTTGGTCCAAATGAGATAACTATTGAGACTTGGAGAGCTATGATAGATATTGCAGAGATATGATTAACAAATATTTTCAATAAATTTTGAAAATTAAGATGCAATTGATTGTAGAAGTATTTTTTTATCAATATTTAAGAATAAGGATGATGCGATTGAGTTAATTATAGATGAATCAAATTTATAAATTACATAGTATGTAATGAAACATTGACTTAGAAAATTGATATAAATTTCATAGAGCCAATTTAATTTCATGTTAAGAAGATTTAATATTGAAGTAAATTTTGTTAAAGATAAATAATGAAGAAGTACATAGAAGAAATAAATGATCTTCATATAATTTTATATTGATTTTGAGAAAGTTTGTGATTGACTGTGTGCGAATTAATTTGGTGTTTTTAAGGCTGAAAAATTTGTAAAAAATGTTAATATTATTAAAAATATGTATAATGAAGCACTGATTGAGTCTAGAAGTTGTGGTCCTTGTGGAGTGACAAAGTTTATTATTATTATTGATTTTCATCATTAATTAACATTGATTTTATATTGATGTTGTTGTATAGATTCAAATTTTTTGCTGAGAAAGAAGTCATTGTTTTTGAAACCGAGCGAGTTATAAATGACAATATTATGATAGATATGTGAAAATATTAAGGATAAACTGAGGTGATTATATTAGAGAAAATGTTGTAATGCTATTTTTTGAAGATGTCACGAATGAAAATAGATTTAAATGATTTGGATGTATACGATAATAATAGACAATGCACTTGTTAGACAAATTAATGAAATTAGTACCTGTTTTTATGAAGAAAAAGTGGTAAACCTAAGATAAAATGAATCAAAGGCATTTAAAATGATTTGAAAAGAATATATTTAAGAAATAAGGATTTATAATGTTGATCCCAAATAGATGAGGTAAGATTATTAATGATGATGAGATTGATGGCATACTGATGTATGATGTGTAAGGGTTTATGGCTTTAATGCATCTAGGATAATACAATGAATATATATCACATAGAAGAAATAAGGATTCACAGATCATGGACTACAAAATGCACAAAAAATTATGTTCATTAGGTATAAACTAAAAAAATACATGAAATTTGAATCAGAACAATAATTTAATGATCGATTAATTTAAATAAATTAATCACAAATACAAACTAGAAAGAAATCAACGAGCAATTGAATTTTTGTATCACAATTAAAGTCTCAGTTGTAGTAAATTGGGCCAAAATCAAGAGTTTAACACATCAATAGCAAATAGGAAGAAAAAAAAGTCAAGGTAATCATTCCACTAAGTGGAGAAAATTTCCATGTTAGTATAACGAGATGTATTTCCTTGGAAGTACCATAGGAATTTCACATCTAATTAAAAAAAATTGAAGTGTTATTGAATCATGGATAAATTAAATTACTTGTCTCAGTTATTTATTTAAAAATTTCTCATCTGCAGGTTAGTAGATATGTTTATCTCAATTAGCCTTATTTAGTTAAAGTTAATCCTAAAATTTCACTTTGGTCCCATTGAGAATTTGAAAATAGCAGCAGTGTGATAATTACTATAAAACTTTTACACAAAAATCTTAGCCTAAAAAGCTTGAAGTAATAAGAACCCTTTGCAGTAGTCACCCATAATAGAAAAACTGTGAAATCCTTTTTATAGCAGCAAAAGATACTGTGATATTCATGTTACAGAATTCTTTTCCAAGCTCACATGAACGTTTTTTAAAGCCATACTTTTGCCTTGATTTAATTTAATTTCAATTTGTAAGACAACACTTTACTTTAAGAACACATCCGCCCTCATAGCCATATCCAAAATATCTAAAATTGAAAATTATAAAATAAAATAAAACAACTATCATAAGTCAGATCATTTTTTTGTTGTATTTAGTCAAAGTACAAACACACATTTCACTGTCAAATCTGCACGACTTGGATAAATTTTGCTCTGATTTATTTAACTGTTGTTTTTCATCAAGTAAAGCAAGGTATAGAGTTTTATGCATCTTACAAAATAATTCAGTAGCCCTCACAAGGAAGTCTTCATTTTAGTAAATTAGATATCTCCATAGAGACAATTTCATTATCCATAATAACTTCAGGAACATGTTATATAGATTTCTATGTCAAAATATTGACTTCAAAGTCATGTCGAGCTGATGGGAAGAAAGAAGATTTTATGGTGTTCTTATTAGGATCATAAATATGGTCAAATCAGACGAATTAAAGATTGGATTAGCATCAAATCTTGTATGAACTTTTAATATGTAAGTGTTCTATTGAGTTGTCAAATTTTAAACGACTTTGCTTTTTTCACAATTAAACTTTTAAGCATTTTGAAGAAATTTAAAATTTACATACATGATTATTTTATTACGTAGTTTATATTACACATACATATGGTTCACGTCTGCAAAATACCTATAATTATCATAATTAATAGTTTACCCTTTGCAAATATGTCTATGCATCAAAACTGCTTTTGTGCATCCTAGTCGATATGGATAATCACTTATAGCTAATTCCTAGTAAATTATATGATATTAAAGATAAAAAATAAACAAGTCATATAATTATGATGAATATATGGTTGTACTGTCTCGAAACTAACCTAAATAGTTTAAATGAGTTATTGACGTATCATGCATATTTAGAATTGATCATATAAATGGACTTTTAAGTTTCCTTTAGAACATCCTTATTAATAAATTCGATGAAATAATCACGCAACTTCATTTTGTTTATGGTTCTGTTTTAATGAACTTGTAAGTGAGGGATTACGAATAAATATTATAATCAAGTTTAGTTTATTATAGATATAGTTTTTTAGGAACGCAACAATTAAATTGGCTTGAATTATGATTAAACTTTAGAAATATATTATATTATGCACATCATTTAATATGAAGATTCAAACCACTCACAATACTTCCTTCTAAACTTTTATCCTTTCATTTTTTCAAATTTTTTATTCTATAAAACTGTTGCTGTGCCGGAACTCTTACAATTATATTTCATGACAATATATTTTTACTTATTTAATTACTTAGGGCCTGTCAGGAATCAATTGTTATTGTCTTTTTTGTTTTGAAAATAGAATTTTTTTGTTGATTCGTTTTTTGTTTGTTTCTATTATTTTATTTTTAAATAAATCTGAATTCATTTTCAGGAATACTAAAATAGTTCAAAATCTATTTTTTAGTGTTTTTAAAATACGTTTCATAACCGTACGAGCTCTCTGATAGATATATCACACTTTGTCTTATGCTAACCCTATTTTTTAGTGGAAGATCTACTTAGGTACCACTCCATTCCTACTTATTTACATATCTAACACCTAAACTTCAATATTTATATACGTGCTACCTTACCTATGCATCAAAAGGCGTCGTTCACGTTTAAAAGTCAAAGTGGTAGTATTGTGATATGATATGAAAGATTTGGGTGGTATAATTATAAAATAAATAGGTAGGAATTGTGTGATATGTATGTAAATGCCCCTTTTTTATTTTCCCTTTTGGGAGACGCTGACGTTGAGACCGGACGACAGTTGCCCTTCACTCTTTCGAGTTCATCTCATTAATAGACGATCAAACTATTGTCTATTCTTCCTCGCAAATCATGTTCACAAAATTTTTGTGGATAAAGTTTCTCTTTTTTCTCCAAAATGAACACCATAAAAGTTTCTGATTTTATACATTGGTTTACTGATTTAGAGTTTGTTAGATTGGATTATACAATCTTTATGATATTCCTTAGAATTTTTGGCAATTATGCTCTAGCACCTATGAATGGCTTATCTATGGAAGCAATATGAAATCTAATGCATGGATTGAGGTTCTGCTTTTTATTTTTCCTCCAAATATTCGCCATTGTTATATTGTTTTTTTTTAATCTTGGTCTTTCTCGTTTCGTTTTAGTTTTGCATTGCTCTGAAAGTGTTTGATTGAAGCAAAGCAAATGGATGATGTAATTTGATCTGAAAATGATGCTGATAGCATTTCATTACGTCCTTCAAAGCTCTCTGATTGCTTTGCATTCGATATATATATTTTTTAGTTTGTTGATTGTATTCATTATTTTTGTTTGAATGAATAATCAGGATTCAAGCAATGACAATTTCTAAAAGCACAAATAACTAAAGAGGGAAAAAAATGAACTAAGCAAATATATTTAAAATAAAAGTAAAAAAAAAAAAAAAGAAGATCCCAAACAAGCCATTTTAGATAAGAATTTTTGGCAATTATGCTCTAGCACCTTTGAATGGCTTATCTATGGAAGCAATATGAAATTTCTACCAGGTGCTTGGTAATTAAAAGGTTAAAGGAATTCTAATGCATGGATTGAGGTTCTGCTTCTTTATTTTTCCTCCAAATATTCGCCATTGTTATATTGTTTTTGTTTTAATCTTGGTCTTTCTCTTTTCGTTTTAGTTTTGCATTGCTCTGAAAGTGTTCGATTGAAGCAAAGCAAAGGGATGATGTAATTTGATCTGAAAATGATGCTGATAGCATTTCATCACGTCCTTCAAAGCTCTCTGATTGCTTTGCATTCAATATATATATATTTTAGTTTGTTGATTGTATTCATTATTTTTGTTCTGAATGAACAATCAGGATTCAAGCAAATGACAATTTCTAAAATCACAAATAACTAAAGAGGGAAAAAATGAACTAAGCAAATATATTTAAAATAAAAGTAAAAAAAAAATTGATCCCAAACAAGCCATTTTAGATATTAGTTTGTTCGTAATTAATTTGTTTTACTTTTCTCGTGTTTTTAAGAACATATTTGTTTAGTGTATTTTTTCATGTTTTTATTTTTTATTTCTAAAAAAATAATTAAAATATTTTGAAAATACTTAAAAATGAATTTTGAGTGTTTTTAAAAGCAATCATAATTTAATATGTTTCAAATTAAAGCATAAATAAAATGAAACAAAAATAAAAATAGAGAATAGAGAATAAAAATAAGAATAGAGAATAAAATTAAAAATAATCTCTAGTGGCCCCTAAATTTATGAGAATACCCAATATATTTTTTATTTTTTTTATCTATAAAAATTACAGAAGTGATCACAAATGACAACAAAAAATAGGCGCCAATGTCAAAATTATCTTTATCCAAACCATGTTTAAGAATTTTACTGTCCTAGGAATTGGGCAGTGCTTCTCAATCTCCAAATAACCTTAGCAAGTTAGCATTGCAATGTTTAAGAATTTAACAGCAATTTTAGAATTTCTTAAGAATGCCGCTGCTTTCTTGATTACTCTGTTTTTTATCTGCAGGATTCTTTAGTTGAAACTGCCAAGGAGCAGGCTAGTTCTTTGAGCAATATGATCGCGCAGGCTACCAAGTAGAGGAAGCCATCATATCTTCTATGCTTGGTATACGCTGTCATTTAAATTTTTGTCCAAATGCGTACTTAGTTTGATTATATTTTGTGTTATTGTTATGGTTAATGAAGACACTTTGATTTTGAATAATGATTTAATTGACTCGGATAGAAGTTGTTCGGTCTTTGTATCTTAACCATGTTTTATATATAGTTTTAGCAATATGAGATTCATGATAAGTATTTTCATCAATTTGTTGAACATTCTTTAGGGCTTTTTTGATTAAATAATATTAACAAATGGGGCATTTGCATTCTTAGCACCCAATTTTTGTGTGTTAACATATCAACCACCCAAACTTTAATTTTTACATATAGACTACTTGATTCTTCTGTTTTGGTCGGTAAAAATTGAAATTTAGATGGTTGATATGTTGATACATACGAATTAGGTGATAGGTATGTAAATCTCCGAAAAGAAAATTACAATTTTGTGTTTGCTAGGTGCTTGAATATTCGTGATAGTAGAGAGAATGCATACACGGGTAAAATAAATTTACAGAGACCAGAATTTTTATGTAAAAATTTTAGAAATGGGAAATTTATGTGGTCTGCTTTAGTCAAAATATTTTACCAAGTGAAGTTACACAGCTACTTTTCTTTTCTTCAATTGGAGCAGACGAGACTATAAAGTACATAAAATTTGGTTGATCTCTTCTAATTGTATTAGAAAATGCTACAGAAGAGTGACAATGATGGTTGGGCAATATTGGTCGGGTAATGGTGTTCTTGCTGTGGTGGTTAGGCAAAGACGAACTTGCTACGATGGTTGTTGGATTACGAGGGACGAACAACGATGTGGTTGGATGATTGTTATTGTTGGTGATGTTCATTTGTGTCGAGTGTTAAATAGGGTTTGAGAGTTCCTTAAATCTTTGAACTTTCTCCAAATTTAAGTTCTTTTTTCATATAAGAAGGGATATATTTCTAATTTCTGGAGAGCCGTATTTTAGTAAATTTAGCTGAAATTTTCAAAGCATGATTGGGTGTTTTGTGCCGATTCACTTATATAGAGATTTTTTTTTTCCAGCATTGAAGTGTCTCAGTAACTTTAAAAGTGGGAAAAAAATTGGGTCCATGAAACAGTACTGCAATATTGCATCCTGCAGCCAATAGGAGACTATGCACATACGTGTAACTTTTCATAACTCTATTTATAACCTATCTGTAACTTTCAAATATAAGAATGTTACGCGGAGGTTACAGACAGAATATATGAAATTTAAGGAGGTTACGTAGAGGTTACAGTCACGTCAGAAAGAGGTTACATGAGATAAAACACGGAAATACCCTCCTTATAACATGCTGTAACCTCCTTGTAATCGGACTTGCCAGACGCGCAGACTGCGTACGCTTGCCGGGCCCAAATTTTTTCCTCAAAATTGAGTGATATTGTTGCGTTTGATTTCTCTTTTGAGATGTTCATTTTGACTGCAAGCATACATGATTTAGAGAATGTTTGTTCTTTTAATTAATGCTATAATTTTTAATTACACTTTTAAATTTTTGATTTTGATTCATTCAGAATATGGGATGACATCAAGATATTTAGTTTAGCTATACATTTATTGAAATCAGAGCTCATATAATGTTGGATTTAATTTTGAATGTTTTTAATTCAAATAATACATGTGTGATGGAATGAATTTTTTAATTAGTTATCATTTGCTCCTAATATGTATCATCGAAATCAATATCTTGAAATATGTTGGATTTTTTAGAAAACTTGTCTAAAATTACAATTTCAAATAATAAAAAAAAAAAAGCATCATCACTCGTTGGATATCGACTTACGTCTAGGATCAATGCTGTGAAACAACTTTAATCTTCTTAATAATAATTTCAGCTTTCCCTATGGCTTATTGTGCATTATGTGAAATATGGTAGTGGGAAATTTGAGGCTTTAGATGACTTCAGATGTAAGGTGGATCACGTTGTAGCTGATTAGAATATGTTCTTAATTAGTATAGTGTCATCAATAATTTTTTATCATCAGATATGAATCTCAATGTATTACGAGCAAGATACATTTCAAATATAAATTCATGATTGTTCAAGTTTCAATTTCATCAAACTTATAATCAAACTGAGCGTCTCAACAAAACGAACCTAACTACTCTAAAATTAGTTTAATCCGGGTCCAATTAAGTCTAGATCAAGTTGTTGAAGTATAATTTGTGGCTTTAGATCATCAATTGAATTGTTAAATAAACTCTAAATTTTGACATATTTATAATCGAATGGAGTTTTCCGACGAGAGGAGTTCAACAAGCTTAAGCTCGCTTATTTCTGAGTCATTGAGACATCTAAATTTTTTTTAAAAAAAACATATATGATCAAGGGGGATTATCATGGACCATTTGATCAGATTGTTAGGAAAGTTATGTGACAAAACATCAAAATGCCCCTAAAAAAAAGCCATAAATAGGCCCCATCTCTTCATTGGGAGCAAGGGAATAGGAGAACAAGAAGTGGAAATTTAGAGTTTGTTTTGGAGAGAAGAACCCAACAAGTAAATACGAACTGCGCAACCATAGCCATCATCGACCTCCAATCTCCGTAGGTGTCGACAATCACCGATAATCACCTTCCATCGACCATCAGTTGTCAATTACGACTGCTTGCAATCGTTGTAGCTTAGACTACGATTGTTGTTGATTTATTAACACTTTGTATTTTTTGAGCTATATAAAAATAATTGTAATATTCATTATAAGATTCTAACCCCGCTGTCCCTAGCATGGTAGAGGTGCATACCCCTTCTATTTACAAAAATATAGTGAATTAGTTTTGACTTAGGCTAAGCCCCATGGCTTTTTCTCTTCTAAGTCTTTCCACTTGAAAATTTTGGTGTATTCCTTTGCAATACGTTCTTATTTGTGTGTGTGTGCGTGTTGAATTTTCATATAATGCTGAGACAATAAAACACTACTCTACCGCCACAATTTTTTTGACATGCAACGGTTTGGCGCCGTCGTTGGATTAAGTCTTATTTATAGAAGCCAACACTTCGCTATAATACTCACCATTCCAAGGTGCAATCTTGAAGTTCGAGACACAGCCTCTGCTTTGTTTCCCAATGATATATATCACCTACTTGTCGAATGAAACTCTTTTGCACCTCTTAAAGATCAGTACGAAGAATGGAGAAATCTCAAAATGAGATCATGTGATTTTTAGTGTGGCTCGACAACCTACAATAGTGCAAACTAAGGGGCATAATTACCTTAAATTCCACTAATTAGACAGTTAACACCCCCTCTACATATTGAAGTTCCTCTTTAAGAAGCTGACCTCTCAAACAATGCTAGCCCTGCACATTCATCTCATGTAGCCAAGCCTAGCAGCTCAACACGTGTGTTAAATTTGGCTCGACGTCATGTAATCCGTGACGAATTACAAAGGTTTCCATTTACGGGATATAATTCATTTATATGCTTCATGTAGTTCTCAAAAGTTCTCCTTTTGATGAGGTATTCCTTTAATATCATATTATAATAGGGTTCAAGCTTTCAAGTATTGGCCCTTATGAGTTAATCATTATAGAACCATCATGCACATATAATTAGCTTCTGACACACTCCTTTGTCACGATTTTCCTACCACTCTTAAAGTTCAATCACACACTTACTTTTGCTCACTATCACGTGGGATCATTCATACATTTTTTGAGCTTGTTAAATTATTTGTGGAGCAATTCTTCACAAATCAAAGGATTGTCAAAGTATCCTCTCATGTCTGAGATTCATTAAAGTGAGGGAAAGTCACTAAAAGCTTATTTTTCGAGATTCTCGATTTAAGCTCATGAAATCCTAGGAGTAGATCTAAATTTGTTAAGTGGCTTCTTCTTGGGAGAATTATATCCTAATCCCTTCTACTCATCCTTACTGCGAGTCATCTATCGCGTTGAAGCACAAATTTTAGTTGATGAAGCCATGAACTCGTAAGAAAGTGTGAGAACAACCTCAAAGATACTGCTCAAGCATCTCAGCGAAAGAAGTGCAGGCCATGGGCAAACCATGGTTTGCTCGCTCGACCACAAAAATGGGAATCCTGACTGGAGATGCAATACACATCGTTTAACACTTCACGTGTTAACATTTGATTACAATAATGGCCACTTCTATTAAATCTAAATTTGGAGAATTAATAATATTATTTTCACTTTCATCAAAGCTATGGCCATAACTCTGAAGCATGTTATCAACTTAAAGATGTGTTTGAGTTGTTACTTCGATAAGGGTATTTAGGCCAATTCATACAAAGTATGATCACTATACAAATAACACCTATAGTCTTGGCATTAAGCCCAAAACGAACAAGGGAATCGCCGTATTGTTGGTGAAATCAGAACGATCGCAGTAGGACCATTAATATTAAAGAAGGTTCTTATCACTACCTATAAAGAGTTTTCATAAAAAAAAACTTCAAGTCAGCCACTCTATCTCCTTTGATGAATCTAACCTTGAGGGGGTCCAAATTTCTCAGTAAGTTTTTCTTGTTATAAGCACTGGAATTAGTGAACCTTGCTATAACGTAAAGACAATCCTAATTGACAAAGACAATTCAGTCGATGTCTTATTTTATTCTGCTTTTCTGTCTAAGATTGACCTAGAAAAAGCTTTAACTTGCCATTAGATCTCTACCATTTTGATAACCAACTGGTGAGAGTTGAGAGAACAATCACTCTCCCTATCACATTAGAAGTATTTCCCTGACAGATGACTCACCTGATTCAATTCATATTTGTCAAATTAGAATCACCATACATTGCCATCTTTAGAAATCATTTTAGTCAACCTTCAATTTCATGGCTTCTATACTGCACCTCAATGTGAAATTTCTACTGCCATATGAAGTTCGCATTGGATTTGGGGATTGAAAAATAGCATGATCGTGCTATCTCAAATAAACTCAACCATGCCCATCGATGACTGGAGCGTTTTGACTTCTGAGATGAAGATATATCCTAGTGGGCTTCGCTAGTAGAAGAGTTAATCTGTAGTCCTTTGTCAGATGAACTTCCTCTGTGAACAATGTAGCTTCTATCTTTACTATCTAATGAGCAAAAGTTTGAATATATGAAATTTATATAGAAAAATCAAACATATTTGCTTGTAGCTCAGCAGATATGTTCGGAATTTACTCAGAAGTAATTATGAACTCCTTAACGATAGACATTAGATATATGCGATCATCAAAAAAGTTAAATTTTGCACCAGACTGCCAACAAATAATCAAACATGAGGTCAACAAAATTTTCCAGTGATCTAATTAATATTGAGAAAATAGAGATTTTGGTATAAAAAATATGGAATAATTATGGATAGAGACATGATCTCATATTTCTAATTATATGATAAAATAGGAATGTGACACATCCTTTTTCAACAAGATGTGATTTTTATGAAATGACCCTTTTTTTATTATGTATTCTTTCACTTAAATATGATTATGGTCCCCAATTCAATTAAGGAGGGATTTGAATGATTCATTACTAAAAATCTTCTTCCTCTCAATGATCAAGGTTTGATTTTGCATTTTTTTGTTTATTTATATTGATAAATTTGACTTTTTCAATACAAGATTATATCTTCTGATTTATTTACAAATTATCTAACAAGTGGTATCGGAGTTACGTTTATGATGTTGTTACTTTATTTTATGATTTGACTACTATGTTTATTTTTTTGAAATTGGGAAATGCAGTGCTCCTTGAAGATATCGAGCTTGAAGGGGAAGTCAATGTTAGATATTTGCCCTCTAAAGATGAATCTTATCATATTCCTCCTGTTATTTTGGATAAAGATCGGATTTCTATAACTTATATTGATCAAATAACAATTTCAAAATCTCAAGATAATATAAGACAATTCCCCGTAAAGCATGAAATAATTATTGCTGATGAACAAACTCAACCATCTCAAAGAACAAACATCATTAAGAAGAGCTATAAGAGAAAGCAGAAATGCAATTCCATATGTTTTTATAAATTTTCAACCAAGTTAAACATAGTTCTAATTCTTAGAAGTGAATTGATGCCAAGAATGAAGAGATTAATTTCATGAAAGATAACGGCGTTTCAGATTTCATTCGATTACTTAAATGTGCAAAGCCTATTGATTGTAGATGGATATTTAAAATAAAAAAATGATCAAAAAAGTATTGTACATAGAAATAAGACATGTTTATTGCGAAAGATTTTGTTCAAAATGAGGGCATTGCTTGTAAAGAGACTCTAGAATTTCAATGAAAAACTCTTTTAGAATTATCATGACTTTTGTAGCATATTTTGATCTCGAGTTACATCAAATAGATGTAAAATATCATTTTAAAATGGTGATATTATGAATTAATTTATATGTTGCAACCAAAAAATTTTGAAATAGAAGACTCAAAGAAGATGATTTGCAACCTAAAAAAATTCATTTATGAGCTCAAGCAAATTTTCTATTACTAGTATTATAAATTCCATCAAGTAACATATCATTAGATTTTGAGATGAATGTAATTAATGATTGTGTTTATCATAAATTTAGTGGGAGTAAGTATATCATTCTTTTACTATATGTGGATGACGTACTTCTTGCTAGTAATGATATTGGTTTACTGCATGAAACCCAAAGACTTCTTTCAAATAAATTTGAAATAAAAGATCTTGATGATGCTGTTTTTGTCTCAAGTAAAATAATTTATCGCAATCGCTCTTACAATACACTTGGATTATCATAAAATATTTATATTAAGAACAGACATAAAATGTTTGGAATGCAGAATTGTAATCACTATCGGGCGCCGTCGATGCCCATTATGTGCAACTCCACCATTTTGCTCCGTTTGAGTCTGTTTTAGTTCCGATTCGTCCCATTTCAGTTGCGTTGCATTTCTAACAGACGTCCCTACAAGATAAGCATAAAAACCACCTTTCTTTAAAGTGTAATCTCATTCAAAAATATGCAAGAAGCGTAAACGAGATTAAGCATAGAAGACTTATCAAAATGTGTCAGGCCAGAATTTGCTTTATTGTTCGTTTTTGCTTCAAATTGTACCGTTTTTTCTTCTTTTTCTGCAAAAGTCCATTTCTTGTACCTAACACCAAAAACATGCAAAATACATTCCTTTAAAGTTCAATATCATTAAAATAAAGCATAAAATGTATATGTAAAATCAATTATTTTTTAAGCTTATCATAGCCCCAACCCCATCTACTCCAACTCCTCTAACTACAACCCCACCTAGGCTAGCCCAATTTACTACAACCACTCAATTCTTATGTATTTACATATCTTACAACTAAATTTAATGTTTATATTTATGACACTTTGGTATTAAAAGTTTATGCATGTAAAGATGTGTTTCACTTTCAAAAATCTATATTATTATCTTTGATGTGTCATCAATAATTTGAGGGTTATGTATGTAAATATAAGAATCTTAAACATATAGTTTGAAGTTCATTCAAGCAATACTAAATCAAAATTTAACTTTCTAATTAGATGCTACATTACAAGATGGCCTGGCATAGGAGGTGCTTGAGCAATTACATGAGGAAGATCAAACTTAATTCCTTTAATATGATTATGTTTTGCATTAATCATACTTAATGGTCCTCCAGTTACACCACATACATCCACAAGAACATTAATATTCTCAAATCCCTTATAAATTTTCAAAATATTTTTCAAACTAATTATGTAATGGTTTCTCATTCCATCATTAAAAACTTCACTAAATCTTAAATCTCTATCATTGTACTCAGATACATTCAATCCTTCATGAGCTTTGTTGAAGGCCACTCCTCCATGCAATATTGTATCCTTCTAAATGGCACCTACAAACAAAAAGTTGGCACAATATTAGCTAACTAACTTAATTGATCTAGATCAATAAAGATATATATTATTATAACTCTAACTTTAATACAAATATGATTGAGTAAATCTTGAGAGCATTATCAAAATGTGAAATTATTTAGCATGAGAATTTTTAAATATTGTTAGATACTCATAAATTAATTGATTGTTTGATTGTAATATTTTTTTTAGAGAAAGATGTCCTTAAATAAGTTAAGTCTTATAAATAATTGTATTAGAGAAAGATGTCCTTAAATATGTTAAATCTTATAAATATTTGGATTTAAGAAATCACAAATTTAATAAATAAATCAAGCAAAATTATGTGAGATTTATCAATATAATAGGATTTAAAAAAACTTAAAATTTTATTTGATAGGATTTAAATTAAATCTTAATATTTTATTTAATAAGATTCAGACACATCATTCCTTTACTTTTTTCTTGTTTTCTTCAAAACTATCCACCATTCCCTCCACAAAATAAAACATCATTGATAAATATATTATGCTAAGAAAAATCTCATTATCAACTCCATCCAACAAATGGCATTCTGCAAATTTTTTTTTGATTTGTTGACTTTATTTATAAACATTTGAAATCATCCAATCTATATGCATACACATTAGATAGTTTAGTTAAAGAAAACAAAGTCAATTCATAAACCTCCAAAACTAATAATTAAACAATATATAAAATACTTAATCTCATAAAAAATTAACAAGATAACATTTGTTTTGTTTGCAGCTTCAACTATCTTATAGCAGAATCCATAGTATAAATCACAACACACACAAACATCAAAAAACACTGTAATCTCCATCCTCTCTAATGGCTTCCATCACCTTTCCCATCACCATTTTCTTAGCCATCACCTTATGCCTAACCCTAAAAATTAGTGCAGCAACTATAGATCCGATCGAAAAGGAGACTCGGCTGCATTTCTACGCTAATGAGAGGACTAAATCCCCCAATGAAACTATCATAAAAGTAGTGTCGAGCCCAGTCGGCCATTCAAAGCATTTCTACAGTTTTGGTGATATATTAGTCTATGATAACCCTGTCACTGAGGGTCCTGATCCTAATTCGCGCCTTATTGGTCGGGTGCGGGGCACCATGTCAATTGCATCGCTTGACGGCTCTGCTGGCCTTTTCACCGAAAATTGGTTTTTCACAGATCACCACCCTTGGACAGGTATTTTAGTGACATGGGAATTTACATATCTATCTATACATATTTATTGAATTTTAGGTGCTTGATATGTGAATACATAAGAATCGAGTTGTTTGTTTGTAAGTCTTCCGAAGAGTTCACCATTCAACATGATTGGTTGCTCTCTCTCTCTCTCTCTCTCTCTCTCTCTCTCTCTCTCGTGCTTATTTCATCATGACACTGGATGCAAATTTGTGTTCAGAGTCCAGTGAGCACTTCCCATGTGGCAAGTGAGGGCCACTACAATACACTGACTGGGTTGGTTTTTTATAGGGATGGGGCCCACTTGCCACGTGACAAGTGCCCACTGGACACCGGATGCAAAATTTACGTCCGGTGTCCAGATTGAATATTTTTTTTTTCTCTCTCTCTCTAAGTGATATCATGCCATCCGAGTCCACTCATGCACAACTCAAATTGATTAAAACTTCATGATAAAGACTAAAAATTAAAATCTTGTTAATTTCTTATAAGTAATTAGTACCTCCTCATGGCTCATGGCTCATGGCCCAAAGGTTTCCACATACCACCTATTTCCTCTGTATTTACATACAAATATCTAAATTCTACTATTATTATTTAATTTTTAAAATATGAAATATATCTTTTCATGAATTGATAAGACTGTGTGTGTGTGTGTGTGTGTGTGTGTGTGTGTGTGTGTGTGTGTGTGTGTGTGTGTGTGTGTGTGTGTGTGTGTGTGTGTCTATATATATATATATATATATATATATATATATATATATATATATAAATTGAAGTTTAGCCATTAGATAAGAAAAATACATAAGAATTGAGTGATATAGTCTTCAAAAACTTCTTCCTTTATTGCTTATATTACAACGCTAAACATTAATAAGTTCATGGGAATAATTTTTAATATTACATAAAAAAAAATCAATTTTATTAACTATCACAAATAAAAAAAAAAACACATTTTCTTTATGACAAGAAAGTATAATAAATTTAAATATTAAAATTTAGGTATTAAATATGTAAATATATAAAAATGATGTGGTATGTATGTCACTCTGTATTAAAATTTATTTTGACAGGTAGCTCGATCACAGTAGTTGGGAGGCACAAATTCGAGGAGGAAACGGCCGAGTTCCAGGTGGTGGGAGGGACGGGCGAGTTCCGAAATTCACGAGGATACCTTCTAATGACCAGATTAGCATCTGATGACGAAGATATTAAAATTGTTGAGGTTAAAGTGGTTCTCTTCAATAACTAGCTTGCTGCCAACTGTGGCTAAGAAATAAATGGCTTAATATAATAAGGATAGTCTTATTTAAGTTTAATGAAATTGCCATCATTCGTGGATTTGCATTGATGGGATGCTTAATTATAGATGTTGGAAAGTCATGGCATGCTTTGGCTGGTTGAAAACGGGTTGATGAAATTTAAGTTGATGTTGAGATGTGATTGATTTGTGTGCAGGGTGGAAAAGTTTATATGGATGCATGTTTATGAGTTGCAAATTATTGTTTTTATCATAATGAGAATGTCAATTAAGCTGAAGTTAGAGTTTTCACTATGCTTTGCTATGAAGAGTTATGATGTTCATATCTTTTGTCGACGAGAAATTTGTATGATTAGACATAATTTTGATGCATATTTGGGTAAAAATTATTCCAGATTCAAATTCATGATGATCGTATAAAAGATCTGATTCTACAAATTTGAGGTAAATTGAGCATTTCAACAATACGAGCCCAATGATATTAAGAGTGATTCAATCCCAGTCCAAATAGCTTAAATTAAAGACTCATAGTATTATTGAAGCCGTTGGAAAATCAAATAGAAGAAAAAAAAATCTTTAAATTTGGCTTGCTTATAATCAAATTGAGTGGCTCAATAAGATGAATCCAAAGGAGCCTATGATCATCCAACTCTGAGGTAGTTAAGACACTTAAATACTGAAAAAAATAATATCTTATCAAGAGAATTGATGTGGACAATCCGATTGAGGTGTTTGAAATGATGGCTGAATAGACCCCAATTCTTCAATTTAAGGGTTAGGAGAAGAGAAGAACGAGCTGATAACTAAACTTGTGAAAAGAAGTATAGTGAATGATCGCCAACCAATTTCGAACACTTAACATTAATAGTTGCAATCAAATACGCATCCAGATTTCTCCATTCACTAAGATAAGTTATCCAGATCTTAAAAACCACCAATCTTAAACCACCATCCCGAGTAGTTTGATTGCCACCATTGGATTATCACTGCTACTTCAATTTTGAAAGGTCTTTCACATCAATCTTCTAGACTTCAAACAAGCAAATCTTTTTTTTTTTTACTAAGTTTATTATTCCATGAAAATAATCACGGGCGTAGATAAAATCACAAGCATATTTGCAAACATCTTCATCTTAACTTATCTTCTTTTGTGCTAACCAAATTTGGATTGAGTAATAACCTTATTTGGAGCCTCAAATAGATATCATTATAGTCAATCAGATCCTTCATCTTAATGTTCTTCCATTCTTTAAAGATAGTAAACAAGGCTATCTCATACAAAGTCTTGAATGATCTTTATATATCTTACAATTAAACGTAAAATTTTACAGTTATAACCCTCGATAACTCAAGTCATATCAATAACATCACAATTATTAACTACTACAATGTGAAAAAACCTGTTAAGCAACAGTAAAATAGTATAGATGTAAGAAAAAAAATCAAAATTTAAGGGTTAGATATGTAATTAATACGTAAGAATTGAATGGTATGTATGTAAATGCCCCTTTTTTGGCAGTGTCAAACTAAATATAACTACTAGAATTCTTAAATAGTCATCAAAACTCTATTATGATTATACTAATAAAATCATATCAGATTTGTCTAGTCTTAAACTTTAATTAGATCATTCATTATTCTATGTAAGTTATCTTAGCCTTTAATTGGGAGCTACATCTCAATTATTTCTAAAAAAATAATCAAAATTATAAAAGAATTTGAAAATAATTTTTACAATTTTGATTTGAAAAACTCCGGTTGGCTTTTTAATGATGTTCTCGTTCTATTAATTTCATCCAATCCGTTTTATTGTATGAAGAGTTGAATTTTGGATAATATTTTTTTATTTTATATCTTAATTAAATTAGTAATAATTTATAACAAGAAGTAATTAAATTTATAGCCAAAACTCAATCTCAAAATTGATGAAAAAAAATAAATAAATTTCAAGATATTACCTCCTATAGTAAATTTGAAGATCCTTACTTCTTGGTAGGGGTGTAAGCGAGTCAAATCGACTCGTGAGCTGGCTTGTCTCAGCTCTATTAGTGGCTCATGAATTGAGCTCGTCGAGCGAACAAGACAAACTCTTTATTGGATAATATTCGCCTTTATTATATTACTATACTTAAGGGTGATATTTATTATATTACAATACTTAAGTTTCCATACTTAAGTATTACTATACTTAATTCTCTTGCTTAATATATATATATATATATATATATATATATATATATATATATATATATATATATGTGTGTGTGTGTGTGTGTGTGTGTGTGTGTATTTTATTTTTGTAATTGAACTATGCAAGACAACGGAAACCCTAGCCGTCTTTTTTGTTCTCTTCTTTCTTCTTTTTCTTTGTAATTCTTAACATGATATCATAGCAAGGTTCGAGGGCATAAAAAAGATCGAATTTGGAGATTTTGTTCGGTGAGGACAGAGGATAATACTTCGGTGCAAGAAGTACAAAGAAGATTTGGCAGAGGAGGTTCGCGTGAGGTTCGAACAGGCCTTCAGTGATTTCGCGAAGGGAGCTCGGATTGCGACAGAGGAAGTTCTGCGAAGGAGGTTCGCGACTTAGCAGGGTAGTTCGCGAACAACAACTTCTGCGGCAGCGACCAGGCTTAGGGAAGTGAATGTGGAAAAGAATATTCCTTCCGTTTTGTAAATTTTCTGCGGAGGAGACTGGCAGGAAAGGCAAGCAGATAAGAAAAGGTCATTGTTCCGAACCTCTTCGTCTTTCTATCATGGTTGCTTCGGATGTTGAATTTCGTCTATTCATCGACGGACTTTCCTGGTCAACGGATGACAAATCACTACAGTGCGCCTTCAGCACTTTCGGCGACGTCCTCGAGTCAAAGGTTATAAATGATCGGGAGACGGGGAAGTCGAGGGGTTTGGATTTGTGACTTACGACAACAATCAGGCTATGCAGAACGCCATCAAGGGGATGAATGGGCAAAAACTTAACAGTAGAAACATCACCATCAACCGGGCTCAGTATCGATCTGACAACATAAGGCGCGACAACCAAGCGCCGCGCAAAATGCACCCACGAAGCTTCAAAACTACAACATCAAATATTTCAGCTGTTGTTCCTCCAACAGACTCTTCGGGGCCCATAGTAGTTGCACTTGCTGAGCAGTTTCAAAAGTTTCTTGTCACACAACCACATGCCATGTCTGCCTCCTCAAATATAGGTTTGCCTTCCTCTAGCCCATCAGGCATATCTTCTTCCATTTGGATTCTTGACTATGGAGCCTCTCATTATATGTCATCATATTTTACATCATTTGTATCCTTACATCCTGCATCATCTGTATCAGTCACGACTGCTGATGGCACTCCTATGCCATTAGCAGGCACTGGGTCCATATGCACTCCACATTTATCCCTTTCAAATGTTTACTATATCCCCAATCTTACCTTGAATCTTGTTTCTGTTAGTTAATTGTGTGATTTTGGTTTCTCAGTTTCACTTTCTTGCACCTCTTGTTATGTGCAGGATCTGCAATCCAGGAAGCTGAATGGGACAGGTCGTAGGCAAGGGGGACTTTATATTCTGGATGAGCTAAAAGTTCCAGATGTTGCAGCTTCCAGTGTTGACCTATCATCATTTCGTTTGAGTTCATCATCTTCTAATTTTTATCTATGGCACTCTCGTCTTGGACATGTCTCTTTTCCTCGTCTAAAATATTTAGTTTCTACGGGAGCTTTGGGCAAGTTAAAAACTCATGATATTTCTGATTGTTGTGGTTGTAAACTTACTAAAATTTCCGCTTTACCCTTTTCTAAAAGTGTTTCATGTTCTGTTGCACCTTTTGATTTGGTTCATTTTGATGTATGGGGTCCATCTTCTATTCTTACTAAAGATGGATCTAAATATTATGTCTCGTTCTTTGATGACTATACTCGTTATTTTTGGGTTTATCTTATGAAAAATCGTTCTGAATTTTTTAGTGTTTATCACCTTTTTCGGGCACTTGTCAAAACTCAACATAATGCTGTTATTAAGTGTTTTCGATGTTATATGGGAGGTGAATATACCTCTACTAAATTCTCTAAATTACTTGCCTCTGATGGGACTTTACTGCAAACTTCTTACACTGATACTCCTAAACAAAATGGAGTTGTCGAAAGGAAACACCGTCACATTGTTGAAACTGCTCGTTCCCTTCTTCTGTCTGGTTCTGTTCCAAATGAATTTTGGGGGAAAGCTACTCTTACTGCTTCCTATATTATTAACAGAATTTCATCCTCCATTACCTCAGGTTTGTCTCCCTTTGAAAAACTGTATGGTCACGCTCCTGATTATTCCGCTTTGAAAATTTTTGGTTCTACATGTTTTGTTCTTCCTCCTGTACAACGCAATAAATTTTCTTCACGTTCGACAATCTTTGTTTTTCTTGTTTATGGTGATGGTCAGAAAGGATATCGTTGTTATGATCCCGTCACTCAAAAACTGTTTGTCTCATGTTGTATTTCTTGAGCATATACCATTTTACTTTATTCCTCCTTCCTCACATGGACTTACAAAGTCTGATCTTATCTCAATTGATCCTTTTCACACAGACACTGATATTGCACCTCATCATGTGATCCATCATCCAAATAATTTTGATATTGAGCTTTGCAGGGTTGACACTGGTAGTTCTGCAGATCCTGTTGCTCCCCCTGTCTCTACTGCTCCCGAAGAACCCTCTGTGACTGTGGATCCTCCTCTTCCTCGTTACCCTCAACGTGAACGTAAGTCAACTAAATTACCAGACTTTGTTTACTCCACTTATTCTACTTCTTTTTCTTCCTTCTTAACCACCATTCATAATTTTTCTAAGCTTTCCTCCTATCAAGAGGCTGTTCTTGATCCTCTTTGGCAGCAAGCTATGGTAGAAGAACTATTCGCTTTGCACAAGACATATACTTGGGACCTTGTCTTTCTTTTACCAGGAAAACGTGCAAGGGTTCTCGTTGGGTGTATAAGATCAAAACCAAGTCTGATGGGTCAGTTGAGCGATATAAAGCTCGTTTGGTTTCTAAGGGACTTTCTCAACAATATGGTTTGGATTATGAAGAAACATTTGCTCCTGTTGTCAAAATGACTACTATTTGCACTCTTATTGCAGTCGCATCTATTCCTTAGTGGCATATCTCTCAAATGGATGTTAAAAATGCATTCTTAAATAGTGATCTTCAAGAGATAATTTACATGGTGCCTCCACCAGGTGTCTCTCATAATCATGGTGAAGTTTGTAAATTAAAGAAGGCTCTCTACGACCTTAAACAAGCTCCTCGAAATTGGTTTGAAAAGTTCTGTATTGTGATTGCATCCCTTGGTTTTCATTCTAGCTCACATGACACTGTCTTGTTTCTCAAGAGTACCTCCCATGGCCGGATCATACTCTCTTTATATGTTGATAACGTAATTATTACTGGGGATGATGATAATGAGATTGCAGAGTTGAAATTAAAACTAGCTCAACAGTTTGAGATGAAAGATTTGGGTACTCTTCGATACTTTTTGGGGATTGAAGTGGCACATTCTTCTAGAGGTTATCTTCTTTCCCAGTCAAAGTATATTGGCAGCATCCTTGAACAAGCTCGTCTCTCTGATTCTCGGACCACTGCTACTTCTCTTAAGCTTAATGTTTACTATACCTCTTTTAATGGCATTCCCTTTTCTGATCCTATTTTGTATCACACAATTGTTGGCAGCTTGGTATATATTACCACACTAGACCTGATATTGCTTATGTTATCCATGTTGTTAGTCAGTTTATTGTCTCTCCTACTTCAGTTCATTAGGCAGCTGTTCTTCACATTCTTCGGTATCTTCGGGGCACTCAATTTCAGAGTCATTTCTTTCATGCATATTCGTCCTTAGAATTACGTGCATACTCAGATGCTGATTGGGGTGGTGATCCCACCAATCTAAAGTTTACCACCGGATTTTGTATTTTTCTAGGAGATTCTCTTATTTCTTGGAAGAGCAAGAAGCAAGCGATTGTCTCCCGTTCTTCTACCGAAGCTGAGTATCATGCCATGACATCCACCACTGCAGAAATTGTTTGGTTGCGCTGGTTACTTGCTGATATGAGTGTCTCTTTCTCAAGCCCAACTCCCATATACTGTGATAACAAGAGTGCTATACAAATTGCCTGCAACTCAACTTTCCATGAGCGCACCAAACATATTGAGATTGATTGTCATTTCACTCGTCATCACTTTCAACACGGCACCATCACCTTACTCTATATTTCTTCCTCCATGCAACTTGCTGACGTGTTTACCAAATCGCCTTTTACTCAACGCTTTTGTTTTTTTACTAGCAAACTCTCGATGCTTTCTCTTCATGCATCGTGAGTTAGTGGGGGATATTAGATAATATTCGCCTTTATTATATTACTATACTTAAGTTTCCATACTTAAGTATTACCATACTTAATTCTCTTGCTTAATATATATATATATATATATATATATATATATATATATATATATATATATATATATATATATATATATATATAATTGAACTATGCAATATAATGGAAACCCTAGCCGTCTTTTTTGTCATCTTCTCTCTTTTTCTTCTTTGTAATTATTAACACTCTTAATTGTTAATTCAATATGTCATTTTGTTATAACACTAGCTTTAATTAAATTTATTTTTTCTCTTCGATAATTAATAAGCGGGCTCAAACATAGAATTACAGTTCGAACTCTATTAGTTAATCAAGTTCAAGCTCAACTGAAGCCAAGTGTGGCTCGAGTTCGCCTCCACTCTTTTATAACCTTACTAGTGGGCATCATACATTTTATTCAAACTAATTACAACCCTCTCATCACAAATTTTTGTTGCTCTAAAAAAAGTAAATATTTATTTCTATTTGATCTTTTTTAAGATAAAATTAATAATTAAGCTCATTAAAAATGCCATATATCATGCATAATTTTAATAAAGAAAATACACATACATATCACTCCATTTCAATATATTTACACACCTAAAACTTCATTTTTACAGATATGAAATATTTGGGTGGATATATAAATGTAAAAATTAAAATTTAGGGATTTGATTTGCAAATACATAGGAATTGGTGGGCATGCATGCAAAATCCCTCATAACAATCAGCATCTAAATGCCATATGCCATGCATGATTTTAATTAAGCCAGCGATTAAATGCCAAATCACATTTATATTTGCTTTTCAACCACTGGCAATATTCTAATTTTTCAAGATAGAAAAAAAAAAATAATGAATATTATGCTAAGAAAATCTCATTATTAAGTCCATCCAACAAATGGCATTCTGCAAAGATTACTTTGATTTGTTGACTTAATTTCTAAACATTTTGAACTCATCCTATCTAATTTAATGAAAAGAAAAGAGCAGACATTGTCAATTCACAAACCTCCAAAACTAAAACTTAAATAATCTATAAAACTTAAAATTTTTGTCCGTTTGGGGCAGCTTATGCGTTTAGCCTGAAGTACAGCCCACATGTATTGTAAAAAACCCAACTGCAGTAGGCGGCGTTTTCAAAAACGCGCGAGCCGAACTGTTAGGCGATGTTTTCAAAATCGCCGCCTTAATCTTATAAAATATCAAGTTGCAGCATCAACTGGCTCAGCAAAACCCATATATAGTATAAATTACAGCACATGCAGACATTACTAAACCCTGTTATCTCTGAGTCTCTCTAATGGCTTCCATCACCTTCCCTCTCGCCATTTTCCTAGCCATCACCCTAACTCTAACCCTAAAAATTAGTACAACAACTGCAGAGGGGAACGAAAGAGAGACTCGGCTGCATTTTTACATGCAGCAAAGGGATGTAGTGCCAAATGTCACTATAGTAAAAGTAGTGTCAGGCCCCGGTAGCCAATCAGACAGTTTCCTACATTTTGGGGACTTATGTGTTTTGGATAACGTTCTAACTGAAGGATATTATCCCACTACGCGCCATATAGGTCGGCTGCACGGCACGGCGGTAACCTCAACGCTCGACGCTTCAGTGGGGCTTTTTTCTGTGAATTTGATTTTCACAGATTTCCACCCTTGGACAGGTATTTTAATAATTTGGAGATTTACATATATGCCAATCTAATTACTTCTTATTTTTAATTTATAACATCTAAATTATTATTATTTATATATTTATATAACCATATTTATCTCTTTTGTGCAATGGAATCGCTTTTACTTTGTTTTTAAGTAGGTAAGTTCATGTTCAGATCAAATTGATTAGGAAGATTTGAGTACATTTTACTCCATTCTTATCTATTTTGTATATCTAACACCTAAACTTCAATTTTAACATTAATATCACCTTACACGTATGCACGAAAATGTGTATCCCACTTTCTTAATGTTAAAATAGTGATATTTTTTATGTATTGTATGAAAACATATGTATTGCTCTATTTTTTAAAAGTTAGAATAGACGTATTTTTTATGTGATATGATGATTTGAGTGGTATAAATGTAAAAACTAAAGTGTTTAGGTGTGTGTGTATGTGTGCGTACACTACATTATGAATAATGACATTTTTCTGAGGCCAAATTCTGTTAGTTATGATAAAAAACACCTCGTTTTTTTCTTTTTTTTTTTGGTTTCCGACATTCTACCAACGGCTTTATTCTCATACGTAAAATGTTTGTCCGTAATTTCAAACCAACTAATATTCCGATAACATAAAATTACCGATGCATAACCGACAATTTAATGTTGTGACTTTTTTTTTATAAAATTCAAACCGTCCGTCTCTATCGATTCATATAACCAAAGGTTACTATGTGGGTAATAGCGTCAGCCTAAACGTCGGAAAAGTGTCATGTCGGTCGGCTTTTCGACGCAGACAAAACGTCAGTTATGTATCGCTGATACACGGTTTTTTTAATAAACGGATGTACTGTAGGAAAAGTGTCGCTCGTCTTTTCGTATGACACATTTAAGTTGTCGATTTGGTGTTAGTTAGGCGTCGGTAAATAAGTCCATTGGCTAGCCGTTGATTTTACTTACAAATATGTTAAAAGAAGTCTCAAAACAGACAGTAAGTCCTAGGAAACTTGTAGCATCAAAAAAAAAAAAAGATCTCTTTTGTATTTACATTACCACACCTGTTATCACAATATTTAACGAAAATCAAATAAATAAAATAGATTTAATCTAAAATATATACATCACTGTTTACAAAAAAATATATATATGTATACAACATAATCATTAAAAAAAGGAAAAATACCTCCTAATCATCCCCCTCTTTCTTCTCTTCTTGATTCTCATCGTCCTCCGCCGCTTCCTCCTCCTCCCGGAAAGAATATAGAATTTTTATATAAATATATATATTATAAAGTAGAAATTTAAATAAATGGGCGTTTAATAATATTTTTTAATGTAAAAGGCAAATTAAAAAAATAATCATAGTTGACTGTTTAGCTGGCCACCGCTAACCTTTTTTAATATTTTAATAAATATAAAATTAATATTTTTATTTTCATTTTTTTTGTTTTGCTATTTGATTATTTAGTAATAGATTTATTTTTATTTTAAAAATCAATCTTCATTTATATTTATAATTATATTATTTTACTAAGCATATAGAAAATAAAAATATATTTTATGTAAAGCTATTAAAAATATATTTTATATAAAAACTAAGAATACATACATATATATATATATATATATATATATATATATATATATAATTAAAGTTGAAAAAATAGGCACTCATTCAAATTCTTAACTCTTAAATTTGATATAAACATTATCATTATAATCAATTAAAATCACTAATTAAATGTAGAATAAAAATATATTAAGTTATATTTAAATGAATATTTTAATATAAATAACGAGATTTAAATCTCGTATCACCCTTAACATTTTACGGCTGCGTGATTAAAGTTATCAAAATAGCTCATTGTTCGTGAACAGATCGTGTTTGGCTCGATAAGCAAGCGAGACAAACACAAACAAAATTTTTGAGCTCGATATATAAACGAGTCGAATACGAACAAATATATATTTTTAACAAACCGAGAGTAGACTCGCTGAAGCTTGGCTCGTTTACATCGTAACAACTGCATGCATGACTAGGGTCGTCAAAATGATTTTTTACTAGCGAACAAATAGTGTTTGGCTCGCTAAGCAAATGAGCCGAACAAGAATAATTTTTCGTATTCAAAATATAAACTAGTCGAACATGAACAATTGTATTTTTTAACTAGCCGAACATGAGCTGAGCCCATGCTCTCTCGTTTTCCGCTCGTTTACACCCCTAGTTGTACGGATGTAAATATGTCCCTAAACTTTATCGTTATTTATTGGTTGATAGGTAGCTCGCTGACAGCAATCGGTGGGTACTATAACCAGAAGGGGACAGGTGAGTTGCAGGCTGTGGGAGGGACGGGTGAGTTCCGAAATGCTCGAGGATACGTTCAACTCAGCCTATTACCCACTGAAGACATAAATTCTTCAATATTTGAGCTGGAAGTGGTTCTCCACAACAATTAGTTTGCTGTCAAATTTGGCTGAATAAATGGCTTAATATAATAAAGTTACTAGCCTTATTTATGTTTAATAAAATGGCCATTAATTTGTGGATTTGAAGATTGGAAACTTAATTAAAGATCTTATATTAATGTTGTTTTCTGTATCATATTGGTGAAGCCTGTTAAGTTTTTTTGCTTCTTCAGCGTTATTGCTATTTTAGTTTAGGTTGTTTATAAATTTTTCTTTGAAATCAGAGTTTGCTTTAGCAGCTGATTGAACATTGGCCTATAAATTTTAGGGGCAATACATACATACCACCCTATTCCTATGTATTTACATATCTAACATCTAAAGTTATGGGGATGTGAATTTGCATTTTTAATGTTGATAAATGATAATTCAAGGATGCCGACAATCCCCAATATAAGAAAAGAAGTTACACTATCTAAAAGAGAACCAACTAGTAACTATATTTTTCTTTCCCCTTTTTCAATGTGCTCCAATAAGAGCTATTTATGAAATATAAGTAATAGGATACTACAACAAGAATACTAATCCATTAACTAATTACACTAATTAACCTAATACTATAATATCCCATCACAAAAGCATATATAGTTTCATACCAAGCATTGAAAATCTTCTAAGAAAATAAATAATAATATTGTACAACAAAAAAGCTCAGCATGAATCTCGAAATTATATAACAGTCTAAGATTAAAGAATATATGATGAGGATCCCTCTGACGAAAAGCCATAAGGCCCCATGAATCCGACTAACTGATGGCCCCATGAATCCGACTAACTGATAGTCAACCCAACCGACGGAGAGTTGCCAACCAACCAATGTCAAGAAGCTCAGCATATCGAAGGGCCACCCAAGCGACCAACAGGAGACGAACATCCACACCGATCACTATAAAGAAAATGACCGGACATAGATCTAGCACCTCTAACAATTTAATAGTATCAACGCGAAGCTCTCCTAAAAACTCACTCAAAGATCACCAATGATTAATCAAGAATGCCAACCGGCCAGCTCACTCATTAATTGACCAGCTTCCCATTTAAAAGCCGATCAGTGCCACGAAAAAAGTCGACCTAAACTAGCTGAGTCGAACTACCTTAAAACCTGAGGCAGTCAAAAAGATCAGAAAACCCTGTACAATTCCTTTAGAACAGAGGTTAAAAGTGTAATTTTACTTTTTTTGTACTTTTATCTTCTATAACTAGTCGAACCAGCTCATGTATGAAGGAATTTTTTGGCTCTTTTCTCGTGACCCTTCTTCTGTAGGGAGTCTCTCTCCCTTTCTTCTTGTTACCTCCATATTTAATATATAAAAGGGTCACAAGAGTCTGAGAACACTCAATTTTTTTCCCAAAGGGTCAAGTCGCGGTACACTCCCCTCTCTCTCCTTCTCGATTCCTACTGCTTTATTCCTTGGGCATGTCTCACAGGTCAAATCTAAATTCAACATTCTAAAATATACGATGAGCGTAGAACTTGCACTACCAACAAGAAAAGGAATGACCCCAATGAGGAGAGATCCACCATAGTGAGACTCATAATAGGGAGCACACCGAGAAGTTTGTGCAGCAACGGATCCAAGAGTCGAAAAATCTTGTTTCCATAGCCTTCCCAGCAACTTCGGCTTGAAGGCAAAAACCACTTTCTCGAAATAGATGACCGAATCCCAACAATTGGAGAACTCCCCCTAGGGAAAGCAGGCTGATGACACCTCGACAATGCTCAAACAACTCCAACTGAATGACACTGATGAGCTCAGCGATGAAAATGCATTATCATTTCATGCCATCTATATTTCTTTTACAATAAAAAAGCACATGAACCTTTTTAATATTTTCCTTGGTCCAATCAACACTCGGGAAACTCAAACCAGGTAGCAACACCAACAACGATACCAAAGACTTCACGAGTAGAACAATCCACAACTCTCCTGCATCATGAACCTTGGTCTTCAAACTTGAATAAGATAAGGCTCCAGAGGTGGTTTACTGTCCAATAGAGACAAACTCCACGAAGAGTACAATTTCCCTAGAAGCAAGCTCCATGATTACCCCCACAAATGCAGTACTGAGAGCTCAAAAAAAGTATGAAGCGAGCCAGATGTCGATACCTTAAATCAAATTGACTACAATGCAAAAGACGCCCAATCAGTAGAAAGCAACAAGGACGACTGACAACAATGTCATGGACACCTGATCGACATCATAAAGCCAAAAATACGACCCTAGACGCCAAGCATAAAGAGCCAATGCCTATAAACTCGACAGAGATAAAATTGTGGAGGTGGTTTCCTACTCAGTAGTGGCAAGCTCCGCGAAGGTTACGACACAAATCACCCCAGTAGTAAATCTCAGCAGTTACCCCCGTACGTGAAGGGGCATCATATTTGAGTCAACTCAATATTTTTTTTTTTTGGCAATAAAAAGTATCATTTAACAAATATTTCTTCATGAAACCACAACTATCACATTTCTTCTATCTCCCATTAATAGTTGGTGATGTTGAAAGAAAATTATTGTCATCAACACAAGTAAATATAAACCACCTTTATAATGAAGGCACCATAATTTATAATCACCCTTACAATGATAAACGAAGGATTGAAATTGATACAAAATAACAAAAGCTTTCAACCAAACTTGTCATGTGCTCTAGTCATTCACAAACATATTAATTGCTAAATTTCATCCAAATTATTGAGCTACTTGAGTCATAGATGAACATTTTGGTCATCATTCAACTTATTATTTAAATTTATATGCAAAGAAGGGAGTTGTAATTCGAACAAAATAAAAGCCTCAAAAGTCAACCATATTGGGTGGATTTGTGAAGGTGTTTCATATGTAGTTTTGCTCTATCGTATAGTTTACGGGTCAATTTAATTTCATGACCCATCTTTTTTATTAGGAGATATTTTTTTTCAAAAGTATTAAGGTTCATCGAGGTCTTATGAAAAACCTCCACAAGTCCATTTATCCAATGATAATAAATTCTCATTGTTATACACCTGTATTATAATTTTTATTATAACAAAGTTTTTGCCTTGTTATATTTTATTTTTTGTTTTTGATTTCTAGCAAAATACGATAACAATTAATCTATCATATAATATAGACATTAAGAATTAGAAATAATACTAAGACTTTGATAGTTTGCGAAATAATACAAAAATATCATATATCACACACACACACACACACACACACACACTCATATATATATATATATATATATATATATATATATATATATATATATATATATATATATATATATTTATGTGTGTATATATATATGTATGTATCTGTATATATACTTATACATACGTATATACATACATATACATACATACATATATATATATATATACATACATACATATACATATATATATATATATATATATATATATATTTTTTAAGGGAAAGAGCAACTCGGGGCTCCCTACGCGTTAATTAAGTAAAACAGTACAAAAAAGGGGGGGGAGACAGATCCCCAACTAAAAAGTAAAGAAAAAGTACAAAACCCAAACTCACCCCTAGGGGTTCCGTCTCCCGTGTTACAACTCACGCAAAGAAGTACATCCAAAAGAGCCAAAAAAGGCCAAAAAGTATAGCAATGTGACAGAAGAAAAATAAAAAAGTGAATGGTGTATTGAGCACCAGCCCTAACAGTGATAGCAGGAGGCAAATCAAAACATTAAACCAAAGGTGCCATAGGTGAAGAGCAGGAAACATCAGCAACAGATCAGCAGAAGAGATGTGAAAAGAAACAGCAGAAAGCATCAGCAGCTCCATAGGAAGAAGTCCTGTGTTTGTTGTATCAGGCAACATATCTTTCCAGATGAGCTAAAGTATGGCCAAAGCTTTAGAACAGCAAGGCAGCACAAACAGGAAAGCACTCCCCAAAACAATGCAGGTCCAAGCATCAGAAGAAAAAATCAGCAAAACACAGCAAATAAAAGTGAAATTAACATCTAATAAAGGGCAAATCTAACATATCACTATTAAGTAAAATAAAAAGATGCCTAGGTGGAGTGATTCCAACGACATGACCAGTTACTTTGAGTTTTGCTAACCAGTCAGCAGGAGAATTACCCTCTCTGAAAACAAAGCTGTATTTTACCTGTAAGTTGTGCTGGACAATAATGTTTCTGGCTCTTTTAAAGAGAGAAGTGATGTTCCAGGGTATTGGTGATGTTTCATTAAGCATGGCATAAAGAAGAGAAGAATCTATTTCAATAACTAGCTTAGACATAGAGAAAGCAACTGCAGTAGTTAAGGCAGAGAAAAAAGCCCAGCATTCAGCCTCAAGAGGGCTGTCAGCAATGACAGGTGAGTGAAAAAAACAGTGTAAATTGCCCTGGTGATTCCTCAAAACGCCCCCAATGCTAGCATGGGCAAGGGACCAACTGCCATCAATGTTAAATTTAAACCACCCCCGAGGAGGTGGTCGCCATTTAACCAAAATAGGAAGCTGGCATCTCAGGGGGTTGACATTAGCAGTGAGAACCCTAGTAATTCCAGCAAAATAGGCTAAAATATTAGAGAAGGTAGTGATAGGTAAAACAACTACATCCTCATATTTATGGTTGTTCCTAGCCATCCAAAGGAACCAAAAAACCACCAGGGGGAAAGACTTGAATTGTTTCCCCAAAATGTTAAAGTAACTCCAGCAAGCAATATAAGACCTGATAGAGGTCTCAGAGCCCCAGCACATACCAAAGTGAGTACCCAAATTCTGCCAAACAGACTTAGCAAAATTGCAATTGAAGAATAGATGGTTAAAAGTTTCTTCATTTTGCCTACATAAGGGGCAAATAGAAGCCAATTTTAAGCCTTTTAGTTTAAGGATATCATCCAAAGGAAGGAGTGAGTGAAAAACTCATACATACATATACGTATATATACATACATATATATATATATACATACATATACATATATATATATATATATATATATATATATATATATATATATATATATATATATATTGTGATCTCAGATGAGCACCCTTAAATTAAAATAGCAGTAATTGAAGATACAAATAACTTAAATCAAACCTCAGCCCATTGGAAATAAAACTAAAAAACAACATTAATTGAAGACAAATACATAATACTTAAGCATCCAAACTTCAAATGCACGAATGGCCATTTTATTAAGCTTAGATATATAAAGATATCTTTATTGTAATTTGAAGCCATTTATTTATTTCTCAGCCAACATTGAAAGAAGCCATCTAATTATTAATAGAGAGTCACGTTCAAGAAAAAGGTAGTTATATCTAAGTCATCGGAGACTGGCCACTTTTCTAGTAAAATGTTTCCTCTGGCATTTTTGAATCTACCCGTCCCCCCCATTATCTGCAACTCTCCTTCTCCCTCCTTGAATAAGTATCCCCCAATTACTGTCAGCGAGCTACCTGCAGCCAAACGACAACCAACAAATAAAATAAAACTTAATGAAGAATGAATATATGTATACATAGGACTTGGGTGGTATGTACATATGTAAGTGCTTCGTGATATAGATTAATAATTACGTTTCAAAGGATGGTGATCAGTGAAAACCAATTGTAGGGTCAACATGGCAGCAGAACTATCTTGCGATGTGATTGTGGCAGTTCCCTGCATCCTACCAACAGGTCTTGAGGTGGAGTCAATGCTGTCAGTGATGGGATTATCTATAACAAACATGCTACCGAAGGAGATAAATTTGTTGGGTTCGTCGACGGGGCTCGACACCACTTTTATGGTAGTCGCATTGGGGAATTGGGTTCTTTCATGTGTGTAGAAATGCCTCTGGATCTCTCTTTCACTCCTCTCTGAAGTTGCAGGGCTGATTTTTGAAGTTAAGAATAGGGTAATGGACAAAAAAATGGCGAGAGAGAACGAGATGGAAGCCATTAGATGAAGAGGATGGAAGGTTTTTGAATGAATGAATATTGTAAGTGTTGCCATTTGAGATGGATGATGAGCCTGACTTTATACTGGATTTTGGCAGATGATGCTGAAAGGAAACAAATATCAGCACGCCCATTTTCCATGAGATTATTACTTAATTAATTCATAATCTTGGAGCTTTATTTGGCTATGTCTGCTCCATTCTTTCTACCTCATGCATGATTCAAAATTTTCATCAAATGAAAACAAATTTAATTTGCAGAATGATGTTAGCTGGATGGGGATGGAGTAGAAAATGAGATATTTTCAGCATTAAATATTTATCCCTGTGGAAAATTAAATATTCATCCCTGTTTTCTTATGTTTTTTTTCTTTTCCAGACTAGGTTGATCAGTAGTTCTGAAAAGATAATCCTTGTCTGGATCTTATTTTGGAGGCATCCATGCTGAAAAATTAGAATACAAACAAATATGCTAATTAAAGGTCATTTGTTTTAATGAGCTTAATAGTTAAACTTTTAGTTTTAGAAAAGGTGAAATAAGAAAGTCTTTTATTTTCTTATTTCAAATAAATGTTTTAAATCCAATTTAAATTTTTATTTCCGCAATACGGCGAAAATTTTAATTATGACGATTTTATCAAATTTGAGATTAACCTTTAGTTGCAAATATGATTATTATTATAAATCATTTTAAAGTCATATCTAAGAAAAAATTGTATTATCTTATTAAAGTTTAAGATGCACTTAAGATGTACATAACACGAGATTGTGGGATCTCATTGGTAGGATTTAGAATTTTAATGACTGCTTTAGAATTTAAGTTATATTTAACATCCAAGAGATGTATGTGAAATTTTAGTTTAAGATGTATGTTATTAAAGTTTAAGATGCACACCCGTATGTAAATTTTAGTGCAAAATTTTGAATTTTTTGTTTTTTGGTGCCAACAATCCATTTTCTTTCATATAAATAAGTTCTTGGCAGGGAGAGAAGGCACACCACTGCTCCACATGTATATTTCTCATGTGATAATGACTAACACTAAGGCGTCCTGATAATTAATAGGGCTCCAACACAGTGGTGACTTGATAAATGGTCTATCTTTAATGATTATGGTCAAATAACATTAGTTAGGTGATAGTGCTAGACGCGATGTCGCTGGCGGAACAATGGTGAATCGATAACAGTGGTGTATCGTGATGACAAAAGTGGACAATTAATAGTGATCCAATGATGGGAGTAGTGGCGGTATAGTGAAGGTAGTTTGTCATGGCAATGACTTAACAAAAATGGTCATGCTTGATTGCAGTGGCAATATATATATATATATAAATCAAATTTTATTTTATATATATAAGATCCACTAATGCTATTTTGAAAATTAAGGATGATAATGGGTGTTGGATTACTGATGTAAATCAAATTGCTATCAGTGTTGTGAATCATTTTCAACAATTGTTAAATGCTCCTCATAAATTCAACTCTGAAAGATTTGATAGTTCTTTATTTGAAAATGATGTTAATTATATCTCTTCAGAGTCTGATAAGCTGCTATCGATTCCTTCTGAAGAAGAAATTTGGAATTCTTTATGTGATATAGATGGGGATAAAGCTGCGGGGGCTGATGGGTATACTTCCACATTCTATATTAAATCATAGCCAATTGTGAAAAATGAAGTGATTGCAACAATTCAGAATTTTTTTAGTGGCAAGGACATGCCTAAGTATTTTGCTATGTCAACCATTACTCTTCTACCTAAAGGTGAGATTAACCTTACTTGGGATAAGTATCGTCCGATTGCGCTTACTACTGTCATCTCTAAGGTTATAAGTAAAATTATTGTGGTCAGATTACAAAAGCTGTTACCAAGTATCATTTCCCCTAACCAATCTGCATTTGTTAAGGGTCGACATATTACTTACAATGTTCTTCTTACACAAGAGCTTTTGTTGGATATTGATCGAAAATGTCGAGCTGGGAACTTAATATTCAAATTGGATTTGTCCAAAGCTTATGATTCTACTTGTTGGAATTTCATTTTGGCTGTTTTGCAAGCTAAAGATTTCTCTCCTTAATTTTGTAATCTAATTAAAAGATGGCTTCATACCAATTACTATACTATTTTGATTAATGGCAATTCAGAAGGTTTTTTTCAGGCATCTCGGGGAATTAAACAAGGAGATCCTTTATCTCTTGCAATTTTTATTTTAGCAATGGATTATCTATCGTTATTTCTTAAAGCTTTTCACTCTTATGAGTATCTATGGTATGCTAACAAAGCTAATTTTAATATGGGCCATCTTATATATGCTGACGACGTGATTATATTTTCCAATGCATCTAAACTTGCTGCCAAGAAGATTGTTCAAATTCTTAATCTATTCCAGGAGCTTTCAGGTATTTCTTTTAATCCAAGCAAATGTCAAATTATTTTCAGTGACAAAGTATCTTTGTCATCTCGCAATTGGATTAAAGATTTTACTTCTTTCAAAGTTGCCACTCTCCCTATCAAATATTTGGGTATTCTTTTGATTAAAGGCAGGAAACCACAAAATCAGTTTGATGACATTATTTCCAAAATCTCAAAGCAGATTTCTAATTGGACAAACTCATTTCTTTCTACTGGTGGTCGAATTACTCTTATTAAGAGCATTTTATCTTCATTTTCGTTGTATTTGCTACAAATGATACGCATGAAGAAAAGTACTCAAAGGACGTTGGAAAGATTGTTGAATTGTTTTCTGTGGGAGGGGAAAAATAAGCAAATACATTGGATGAAGTGGGATAAACTTTGTGTGCCATTATCTGCTGGAGGTTTGGGTTTTAAATCTTTTCACCATCTTCACAAAATCTTTTTTTGTAAATTATGGATGAAATTTAGAGCCCAAAATACTATTTGGGCTGAATATATGAATTTGAAATATTGCAAACATTCACATCCGTTGTTGATCAAGAGGAAGATAAGTGATTCGAGAACTTTGACTGATTTGTTAAAAGTTAGAGAGGATGCTGAAGACTGCTTTATTTGGGATATTGGTGAAGGTAAGGTCGATTTCTGGTATGATAGCTGGCTTCCGGATGGCAAGCTGTTTAATTCTTCCATGAAGATTGACCCGTTGACCCGACCCGCAATTACGCAGTAAATTAACTTCCAAAAGATGACAAAAAATTTGAACTGATTTATATATAGCGGCTAGTGTGCAAAATCTTAAATGATATAAAAATTAGAAAATATTTTACACACTAGGGATACTACGCAAGTATACGTATAGTTTCAAGTAATATTCAGTTTTCTTTAAAAACCCCAATATCGATCCTACGAGGAAGTGAAGTAAGAAGTCTTTAATCAAATTCTAGTCTACTACTAATAGTCCTTAGTTTGGAATGTCGAATAAAATTGTGTTTTATCTAGCAACTATTCCTAAATGCAAGTGTTAAATGTAAAGATAGTAACTATATCTAAATGTAAATAACAATTCTAAATATAACCCTTTTTGGATGAATTGGTTTGGAGAAATTTGAGATATTAAAAACTACTATTCTTATGTAATGAAATAGATGATAGGAATGAGAAGCATTAAATATTGTATGTGCCAAATAGGAGCAATCCTATTCTTTACCCTTTGGTCCAGGCATAAAGAACATTGACTAATCCTATGCTTGGTTACTGAATCCGTGGCTAGGCTGGGAGGATACCGACTCTCACGTCGAAGCTCCCACGTTCTCTTCGCCTGAGGGCTAACATCTCCGCTTCAGCACCCAAACGATAGGACCGAATTGAGGATTTTAGCTTGTCACTCTAAAATCTCCAATTTTACGCCCGATAATTATATTTCCCTATTTATTTGCATTGAATTCTCATGAACTTCACCATCCATGGAATTTGATTGTGTTTCCACTTTGTTGAGAATTACATATGCCCTTTCGGGACTTAACACAATTACAACGAATTTTAACACTACAATGGGCCCTAATTGCAATGTAAATGAAGTGCAAGTAAAAATCATCATATTTATAATTAAAACATCTTTTAGCAAGCATCCCAATATCCTAATCATGAATTCTACTCATTGCAAAAGAAAAGTAAAATGAAAAGAATGACATAATCTTCTCATGCCACTATTTCCAAAGAAGAAGAAAGAGTAAGAGAGATGCGTCACAAAACATGAAGAAAACACAAAAGAAACTTCATTTAACAAAAGCAAATCTACTACGCAAGTGTTTACAAAATCATAAGATAATGAAGAATAATACTTAGCTTTTTCCCTTTGAAAGAAGAACAAAGATCTCTCCAACAAAGTCTCCCGACAATCCATGCAATGCTAGTGAAATCCCTTACAAATTCTCTTAAAATCTCCTCTCCAATCTCTCCAAAATGGTAGAAATCTACATTTCTACTCTTAATCTAAGAATCCTAAACATTCCTCAAAGTTTTCTCCACTTTTCTCCTAAAACATTCCTCTTTTTTCTAACCTATATTCGCCATTTTAAAGAGTATGGATGAAGTTTGAAGAGTTTCCATAAGCACTCATTCGAAAAAGCGTCCAAATACGTCGAATTTAGGCCAAAACCTGCCAAAAATCGGTCCAGAACCTTCCGGGCGCCGTCGGCGGGTTCGAAGTCGTTGTCGGCGATCTTTTTGGGCACTTTTCGGTGTTTTCTGGAAAATCTCGCCGTCGGCGAGATCGTGGCATCCGTCGGCGAGCAGGCTCTGCGCAGCTCCACCAATTTGCTCCGTTTAGCTCCGTTTTAGCTCCGATTCACCCCTTTTCAGTTGCGTTGCGTTCATAACAGATAGCCCTACAAAATAAGCATAAAAATAACATTTCTTTAAAGTGTAATATCATTCAAAAATATGCAAGAAGTTTAAAAGAGATTAAACATCAAAAGACTTATCGAAAGGTGTTAGGGCAGAATTTCATTTCTTGCTCGTTTTTACTCCAAATTGCACCGTTTTTGTTTCCTTTTGCTCCAACCACCATTTCTTGTACCTAAAACCAAAAAACATACAAAATATATTCCTTTAAAGTGTAATATCATCAAAAATGAGTAAAATGATATAGCAAAAAGCGTATATATTTTAGGCGTGTCACCCGTTAGCTATTAATCTTTGCTAGGATAATAATAATCGTTGGAAGGAGGATGTTATTGGTAATTTGGTGGGAAAGAATTTAAAATATCAGATTTGCCAAATTCCTATTAATACACAGAAAGCTGATAAAATTATCCCTAAGAATTCCCATCATTTATCCTTTACTAAATATGTTTATTCCAAACTTTATCAATGGCCTTCTACTGAATGGGGAAAAGCAATTTGGGTTAAATTTTTAAGCTCGTCGATGTCCTTTTTCTCGTGGAGATGTTTTCATAATATACTTCAATTGGATGATATTCTAAAGCTAAAAGGGCTTAGAGGTCCATCTCAATGCATCTTTTGTTGTCTTGAGGAAGAATCATTTGTTCATCTTTTTTTTAGCTGTCCTATTTCTAAGAAGGTTTGGGAGAAGATAATTGATCATTTACAATTAAAGATTCAAGCTGGTTGGTCTAATATGGTTGAGTGTTGGAAGACTTGGAAGGAATGTAATGCTGAAATTATTCCGTCTATTATCACAGGGTTTCTATGGAAGGCTAGAAACATGATTAGATTTGAAGGCAGACCGTTGATTATGGACCGTATTATGTTAAATTGTTTATCATATATTAATAAGATCTCTGAATTTATGAACTACAAGGTTCATAATCTCGATTTGAAGTCTCATAAGGCAGCTAGTCTCTCCCAGAATTGTTCTTTATTAATTCAAAAAATTTATTGGAGGAAACCGGTTGACCCGTGGATTAAAATAAACACAGATGGAAGTTTTAACATTAACGGTGCGGGAATGGGTGGCATTTTCAGAGATTACACTGGTAAATGTCTGCTTTATTATTTTTCTCCTATGGATGCTTTGGACGCGTTGCATGCTGAGTTACAAGCGGTAGTATGGGCTCTCAAGATTGCCTCTATCATGGGTTGGCATTATCTACATGTGGAATTGGATTCTCTTTGGATAGTAAATATTATTAATGGTACTCAAAGTCCTCCTTGGTTTACTATCCACCTTCTCAATCAAATCTCGATGCTCAATTCTAATATGAAGTTACTATGGAGCTTTGTTCATAGAGGAGGGAATTGTTGTGCCAGTTGGCTAGCTAGAAAAGGGGTTTCCTCTTTACCTATTTTAAGTGTTCTTCCTACTTTTGAGATGGATTTACTTATAAGGGGAATATCTTGTCCTTACCTTATATTAGATATAAACCATTATCTGATTCTTAATAAAATTTTCATTGCTCTAAATATATATATATATATATATATATATATATATATATATATATATATATATTTATCGCAGATGAGCACCCTTAAATTAAAATAGCAGTAATTGATGATACAAATAACTTAAATCAAACCTCAGCCCATTGGAAATAAAACTAAAAAACAACATTAATTGAAGACAAATACATAATACTTGAGCATCCAAATTTCAAATACACGAATGGCCATTTAATTATGCTTAGAGATATAAAGTATTGTTGTTGTAATTTGAAGCCATTTATTTATTTCTCAGCAAAAGACGCGATCTAATTATTAATAGACAATCACGTCCAACGCATAGGTATTTATATTTATGTCGTCGGAGGCCGATAAATTTTTCAGTAAAACGTGTCCTTTGGCATTTCTGAATTTACCCGTCCCCCTCACTATCTGCAACTCTCCTTCTCCCTCCTCAAATAAGCATCTCCCAATTACTGTCAGAGAGCTACCTGCAGCAAAACGGCAACAAATAAAAAAAAATAAAACTTAATAAAGAATGAAGAATGAATATATGTATACATAGGAGTTGGGTGGTATGTACATATGTAAGTGCCTCGTGATATAGATTAATAATTACCTGTCAAAGGGTGGTGATCGGTGAAAACCAATTGTAGGGTGAACATGAGAGCAGAACTATCTTGTGATGTGATTGTGGCAATGCCCTGCATCCTACCAATAGGGGTTGAGGTGGATTTATAGCCCTCAGTGATGGGATTATCTATAACAAACATGTTACCGAAGGCGCTAAATTTGTTGGGTTCGTCGACGGGGCTCGACACCACTTTTATGGTAGTAGCATTGGGGAATTTGGTTCTTTCATGTGCGTAGAAATGCAGCCGGATCTCTTCTTCACTCCTCTCTGAAGTTGCAGGGCTGATTTTTGAAGTTAAGAATAGGGTAATGGCCAAAAAAATGGCGAGAGAGAAGGAGATGGAAGCCATTAGATGCAGAGGATGGAAGGTTTCGGAATGAATGAATATTGTAAGTGTTGCCATTTGGGATGGATGATGAGCCTGAATTTATACCGGATTTCGTTAGATGATGCTGTAACGAAACAAATATCATCAAGTCCAATTTCCATGAGATTAAGTATTAATACATTAATTAATTAAATCTTAGCCTTGGAGCTTTATTTTACCATGTCTACTCCCTTTTCTTTGCGTCATGCGTGACTCAAAATTTTCATAAAGAAAAGTCATCAAATCAAAATAGTTTAAATTTGCAGAATGAGATATTTTCAGCATTGTATATATTTTTTATTTTTATTTTTATTTTTTTCCTTTCCAGAGTATGGTGATCACTAGTTTCGGCTAGAAAACCCCCTTTGTCTGAACCTTATTTTTGGAGGCATCCATGCTGAAAAAATTAGAATCTTGCATTCTTGCCGGTGGTACAAAACAAGTGTGCAAATATGGTATTTATATTCGTGCTAATTAAAATCATGCATGGCATTTATTATTTGTTTTAATGAGCTTAATGATTAAACTTTTATTTTTAGAACACTCAATTCTATGCATTTACATATTCAACATCTAAATTTTAATTTTTTATCTAGACATGAAATAGTCTATTTCACTTTTTTTTTTTTAGTTAAAATAGTGAATTTTTATATGATATGAAATATTTAAATGGTATTAATATAAAAAATGTAATATTTAGATGTCAGATATGCAAATACATATGAATTGATGTGTGGTGTTTTAGGTAAATGTACATTTTTTATAGAATTAATCTATGGAGAAAATATTAGGAGAAGAGCACGTGTTTGCAACCCGTCAATAGGAGGAGAGAGAGAGGAGAGGGACGCACGCTTTCTCCTCTCTCTCTCCTGAAATTGCAGGAGGCGAGCATCCAATATTTTCTTGAATCTATAATTTATTTTTAATTTTGAGACATTTCATCCATTTTGAGAGTGAGTTTTGATTTTAATTTAGATTATTTTTTTGTTATGAATTATTAAAAAAATTATTTATCATATAAAATAGAAAATAGCATCAAAAGTTCTAAAAAGTTTTAATAAAGTTACATAAAATTATAAAAACTGATTTAATTAAATTAATAGTATTATAATAAACTTTTAATAACTGCTAAAAATTTTTACTAAAAAAGTTACCCTCAAAACATCAATATATCTTTAAATTAGCGATTTTTTATGTTAAAATAATGATTTTTAACTTAGTGATTTTTAAGTTAAAATAGTGATTTTTTATGTGATATGAAAGATATAAGTGTTATAAATATAAAAAAAGTTAATTTTTAGATGTGAGATATCCAAATACATAGGAATTAATGTGTGGTGTGATTGGTAAATGCACCCATTTCTTCGATTCAATTATGGAGAAAATATTAAGTAGCGGTAAAACTATGAATCAAGCTTTGGCTTAATGATTCACACATCTACTTCTACCGTTATGGTTATGAATTCAAAAATCGTGTGTGTACCACCGCACGAGCGCTGTTATGAGTAGCGAGGAGCAGTGTCGGGCAGCTCAGTGGCATGACAGTGCGGCGACACGAGAACGCGACACAACAACAAACAGTGTTGTGGCATGTGGCACACGGAGAGCACACATCGGTTGGTGGCATGCATGTAATGTTGGATCAATTATGAGACTATAATGTAATTAATAAATGTGTTGGGTCATCATTTAATAAGCCAAAATTATTGTGGTCTAATTAAGAATAAAATTTATGACTTAAGACACATTTGTCATGAAATTATAAGTGTGGATACCATAAGGGCAAATTTTAATTTGATGAGGGGCAGAATTGGAATTAAGCAAAATTTGTACCACCCTTTGGTTACATTAAATAAAGAGGTAATGGTCCCCGGTCTGCAGGGTGTGAAATCTCTTGTACCCCATCAAAGAGAGAGCTAGGAAAACTCCGGAAAGTCTGCAGATTGGAAGATCGTTACTTGCTGATCGATCAAATGGATTCAGTACGCTTCCGCTATTGTATCGATTCGGATTTTTATAAATATGAACGAGATTGAAATATTCTCGTGGTGTATTCACAATAGATTTTGATTCGATCAAAATCTATTTGGAAAATTTAAAGAGTTTCTAACAATTGGTATCAGAGCCTCCCGTTCATGTTCGATTTTTTTTTTTTTTTGAGATTCGCTTCTCTTTTTCCTCTGAAATCGTCGTCGATAAAGTTTTTGCGGCGACGACACAAAATTGAGGAACGAAAAATTTTGGCGTCGTGACCGGATGCTTTTCTCCTTCTCCTTCTTAGTTTTTATCCATTTTCGTTCGCCCTTACCCGCGTAGGAATCGTCTGCAAAGAGCTGCGGCGGCGGGGTTGCGGCGACGGGAATGCGGCGGCGACGGGAATGCGGCAGCGCGACTGCGACGTAGGTGGTTGCGGTGGAGCGGCCTCCGACGGCGACAGAATCCGACGCAGCGGAATGCTGCGGCGAAAAGGGACGGCGCTGGAAGGGGCGCAGGATGGAGGAGCGCCGGAAGCGACGCCGAAAGGAGTTGACGCCGGAGATGGCGCCGGAGACGGCACCGGATAGTGGCGGTGCAGGGCGGCGCCGCCGTTCGCGAACTGTTCGCGCGCGAACAGTGAAAAAAAAATTTAATTATACATATATATATATATATATATATATATATATATATATATCTGTGTGTGTGTGTGTGTGTGAATATACAAATTAAATTAATTGAATTACTCATTTTAATTTCAAAATTAAAATGAGTTATTTAATTAATTTACTTCTATGTTAGAAAATAAAATGTATTTAATTTATTTTCTTTTATATGTTAGGAAATAAAATGTATTTAATTTATTTCTTTTTATAAGTTAGAAAATAAAATGAGTGAATTAATTAACTCAATTTTGGGATTGATTAATTTTATAAAATCAATAATTTTTTTTTGTAAATCATGGACTTTTATGGCTTATAAATTAAGCTCATTATTTATAAATATAAGATTTTATAAAATTAAATTAAAGTTTCAATTAAATTCGAATAAATGGTGCTTTAGAATTGTCCATCGATTTTTAATGAACTTATTGAAACATGATGTTGCTAAAGAATCTCTCTTGTGTAGATAGTTCATTACAAAATTGTTGGATGTTGTGTGTATGTGGGTTCATGCGTGTATTAATTGGCCCAAAGGAAAATTTAATACTTGGCCGAACTGCATACACAATTGTGATGATAAGCATGTAATAATTATAAGAAATTATATATGAGTAATAAATCGATCCAAAGATAGATTTATTACTTGATATACGTTATTGTTAGTGCTTGATCATTACAATAAAATTACCATTAGCAGTTAATATTACTGTCCAAAGACTTGATATTAATGTTGCATTAGGTGTCTTGAGATCGGATTTACCATTAATTGGATTTAAAACATTTTATTTATGTAATCTTTTATTCGTTTTTTCAGTTATTGCTAATGTATCTGCTAATCTCAATTCGGTTCCAATCCTTAAGGGTGATAGCTTTAAGGATTGGAAAGAGAACATTCACATTGTTCTTGGCTGCATGAATCTAGATCTAGCGTTAAGAATGGATAAACCCGCTCCTCTTACGGATGCTAGTTCCTCCGAGGAAAGGAGAATCTATGAGAAGTGGGACCGTTCTAATCGCTTGAGTCTTATGATCTTTAGAGGTGCGGTGTCTAGTGAGATCACTGATGCTGCAAGTTTCCTTGCTGAAGTAGAGAAACGCTTTACAAAAAGCGATAAGGCTGAAACTGGTATTCTTTTAAAAAAACGGATTTCAATGAGGTTCAAAGGCAAGGAAAGTATAAGGGAGTACATCGTTGAGATGTCGAACATTGCTTCAAAATTAAAGAAGCTAAAGCTCGAGTTGACGGATGATTTACTCATGCATTTTGTTCTTATTTCGCTTCCTCCACAGTTTGGCCAATTTCTGGTCAGCTATAATATGCAAAGGGAGAAATGGACTCTTAATGAGCTTATTTCTCATTGTGTACAAGAGGAAGAAAGGTTGAAGCAAGGAAAGACTGATAGTGCTCATTTGGTCAACACCTCTAAAGAAAGAGACACTAAAAGAAAGAATGAGGCTGCTAAGAATAAGGGTTCTTCTCAAAAGAAACAAAATAAAGTTCAAAATCCTGAAAGTATCAGTTGTTTCTTTTGCAATAAAGAAGGACATCAGAAGAAGGAATGTGCAAAATATCACGCTTGGCGTATAAAGAAAGGTAAATTTCAAACTTTGGTCTGTTCTGAGGTAAATTTGGTTTCGATGCACTAGAAACACTTGGTGTTTAGACTGCGGTGCTACTACTAACATAAGTGTTTCAATGCGGGGATGCTCGAGCTTACCGAAAACCAAATGATGCTGAAAGATGCATTTATGTGAGAGATGGAAAATCGGTAGAAGTGGAAGCAATTGAGCATTTTAGATTGCTATTATGTACTGGTTACTATTTGGATTTGATAGATACTTTTGTTGTACCGTCATTTAGACGAAATTTAGTTTCTGTTTGTTATTTGGACAAATTGGGTTATTGTTGTTCATTTCAAAACAGATTTTCAGTTTATCTATTAATTCCAATATTATTGAACCGGTTCCCTTATGGAGTATGACAATCTTTATTTGCTTGATACTGTTGTTTCTTATAATGAAACTCTGAATGTGGAATCACGAGGTACTAAGCGTAAAATTAATAATGAAAATTCAGGAGCATTATGACAAAGCGTTTAGGTCACATCTCTTGAAATAAAATTGAAAGACTTGTGTCAGATGGAATTCTAAGTTCCATTGATTTTACGGACTTTAATGTCTGTATTGAATGCATTAAGGGAAAACAGACCAAAATAAAGAAATTAGGTGCATATAGAGCTACAGAAGTCTAAGAATTGATACATACGGATGTTTGTGGACCATTTTCTACAGCTTCTTGGAATGGTCAACAATATTTTGTATCGTTCATAGATGATTATTCAAGATATGCATACCTATTTCTTATTAATGAAAAGTCTCAAGTATTGGACGTGTTCAAATCTTATAAGGCTGAAGTTGAAAACCAACTAAGCAAAAGAATAAAGAAAGTCAAATCTGATCGTGGTGGTGAATACTAGGGAAGATATGACGGTTCAGGTGAACAACGTCCGAGACCATTTGCTAAATTCCTAGAGGAGTGTGGAATTGTCCCTCAATACACAATGCCAGGTTCACCTAGCATGAATGGTGTAGCTGAAAGACGAAACCGCACTCTTAAAGACATGGTAAGAAGTATGATTAGTCATTCTACCATACCAGAATCACTCTGGGGAGAAGCACTTAAGACAGCAGCCTACATTTTAAATAGAGTACCAACTAAAGCAGCTGCAAAAACACCTTATGAGCTTTGGATAGGGCGAAAACCCAGTTTAAAACATTTTCATGTTTGGGGTTGCCCAGCTGAGGCAAGGCCTTACAAGCCACTTGAGAAAAAGTTAGACCCTAAAACAGTGAGCAGCTATTTTGTTGGTTATTCGGAGTGATCTAGGGGTTTCAAGTTTTATGATCCCAAATTAAAGATATTTTTTGAGACCGGAACTGCAGTGTTATTTGAGGATATTGAATTTGGGGGGAGAAATCAGGTTAGAGACTTTGTCTTTGAGGAGGAATCGGACCATACTACTCTTGTTGAAGAGGAATTGGTTCCTATTCCTATAATTGCTTTTGATAATGATCAGGATTTTACTCCTGACATTGATCAAGTTGCAAATTAAGAACAAGACATTGTTAATCAACCCCTCAAGAACAAGTTTAAGAGCAAGTGCTTTTGCGACGATCCACTAGAGAAAGAAGAAATGCTATTTCAGATGATTATATTGTATTTCTTCAGGAACATGAGGAAAATATTAGTATGATGGAAGATGATCCTATCAACTTTCATCAAGCTATACAAAGTTCCAATTCAGAAAAATGGATTAAAGTAATGAATGAGGAATATAAATTTATGCAAGACAATAAAGTTTGGGAACTTGTCCCATTACCAGAAGGAAAGAAACCCATTGGTTGCAAATGAATTTTTAAAATCAAAAGGGATTCAAAGGGTAATGTGGAGAGACATAAAGTTCGTCTTGTAGCTAAAGGCTATACTCAAAAGGAAGGGATTGACTATAAAGAGACCTTTTCTCCGGTTTCAACAAAAGGACCCTTTTAGAATAATCATGGCACTAGTTGCTCATTATGATATGGAGCTACATTAAATGGATGTTAAGACCGCTTTCTCAATGGAGACATTGATGAAACGATCTATATGATGCAACCAAAAAACTTTGTGTCAGGAGACCCAAAGAATATGGTTTGCAAACTGACAAAATCTATTTATGGGCTCAAACAAGCTTCCCGTCAATGGTATCACAAATTTCATCAAGTGATTCTATCATTTGGTTTTGAAATGAATGCAGTTGATGATTGTGTATATCATAAATTCAGTGGGAGAAACCATTGTTTTCTGATTTTGTATGTGGATGACATACTGCTTGCTACAAATGATATAGGCATGTTGCAGGAAACTAAGAGATTTCTATCAATTAATTTTGAGATGAAAGATCTTGGTGATGCCTCATTTGTCTTAGGAATTCAGATTCACCGAGATCGTTCTCAGTGTATTCTTGGATTATCACAAAGAGACTATATTGATACAATACTTAAAAGATTTGGCATGCAGAATTGTAAACCAATTGACACCCCTGTCGCTAAAGGAGACAAGTTCAGTCTCAATCTGTGCTTAAAAGAAAACCTTGAGATTCAGGAAATGCAAACGATTCCCTATGCTTCAGCAGTAGGGAGTCTTATGTATGCTCAAGTTTGTATGCGGCCAGATATTGCGTACATTGTTGGAGTTTTAGGCAGATACTTAAGCAACCCAGGAATGGATCATTGGAAAGCAGCCAAAAGAGTTATGAGATACTTAAGAAGAACAAAAGATTACATGCTTACATATAGGAGATCAGATCATTTGGAGATCATTGGGTATTCTGACTCTGATTTTGCTGGATGCCAAGATAGCAGAAGATCCATATCAGGCTACATATTTTTGTTAAGTGGTGGAGCTATATCTTGGAGGAGTGCAAAACAAACACTAATAGCTTCATCCACTATGGCGACGAGAATATGTAGCATGTTATGAGGCATCCAACCATGACATATGGCTGAGAAATTTTGTCACTGGGCTGCGCATCATGGAAGGAATTGAAAGACCACTAAAGTTATTTTGTGACAATAAATCAGCTGTATTGTATTCCAATAACAATAAAAGTTCATCCAAGTCAAAGTATATTGACATTAAATTTCTTGTTGTGAAGGAAAGAATACAGAGTGGCCAGATTCACATATATCATATTGAAACAAACTCCATGATTGCGGACCCTCTTACAAAGGGTCTGATACCCAGGGTCTTTCATGAGCATACTGCTCATATGGGTGTTATAAAGCTTGAGGAAATTTAGATTCAGTGGGAGTTTGTTAACTTGTGTTTTTTAGCTCTATGTTTTATTTTGTATAAAAAACATATTTGGATATTTTCTGATCAGAAATAAGGTATTTTATTCAGTTCAGTACATTCTGTATAGTTAAAAGTTTGATCTCACTTAAGTAAAGTAGGACCAGTTAAAAATTGACATGAACGGACCACTTTACATGTAATTTTCATTCCACACATTTATGATTGATCTATGTCATTTGATTATATTAATATATGTGACCATTGATGGGTTTAGTTGTGACAAATACAACGAAGACTGCTTTGATCCTATATTGATATAATTAATGGACGAGATTGTAATGTGTCTTTACAATGATGATAACAAATTTTGGGCGCACTAAGGTTGACACATTTGTCTTATACATTTATAGTCCAGTGGGAGATTGTTGGATCAATTATGGGACTATAATGTAATTAATAAATGTGTTGGGTCATCATTTAATAAGTCAAAATTATTATGGTCTAATTAAGAATAAAATTTATGACTTAAGACACATTTGTCATGAAATTATAAGTGTGGATACCATAAGGGCAAATTCCAATTTGATGAGGGGTAGAATTGGAATTAAGCAAAATTTGTAACCACCCTTTGGTTACATTAAATAAAGAGGTAATGGTCCCCGGTCTGCAGGGTGTGAAATCTCTTGTACCCCATCAACGAGAGAGACCAAGAAAAACTCCGGAAAGTCTGCAGATTGGAAGATCGTTGCTTGCAATCGATCAAATGGATTCAGGTACGCTTCCGCTATTGTATCGATTCAGATTTTTATAAATATGAACGGGATTGAAAGATTCTCGTGGTGTATTCCTAATAGATTTTGATTCGATCAAATTCTATTTGAAAATTTTAAAGAGTTTCTAACATGTAAATCTTTTCTTTCTGTCTCTTGCATGTAAATAGCTAAAAATTGAGTAGTATGATTGTAAAACAAGCACATAGGAATTAAGTGGTATATATTTAAATTTATTTGTATGCAAATACATAGGTATTGGGTGGTATATATGTAAACAAAACAAATTTGTTATGCAAATATATAGGAATTGGGTGGCATGCATTTACATTCTCCATTTTTTTTTTTTTTTGTTATTCCACCTAAGAAGAGGAAGGGAAGTAGGTGTACCCGATCAGAGCTTTGGTGGATGGAGGAAGGCTTGCCGGGAGGGGAGCTTGCCCATGGGTGGCGTTTGCCGGCGGGAGCTCGCTAGAGGGAGGACGACTCGCCGGAGGAGAAAGAACAAGAAGAACAGAATGGAAAATGGGGGCTGCCTGGGGAGACTACAAGAATTTAAATATATATATATATATATATATATATATATATATATATATATATATATATATAGTTATGATTTTTTATTTTTTTATTATTATATTACTTTTTTATCTTGCTATTTATATTCTTCCTTTTTTTTATGAGAATTTGAATTTTAATTAGGATTTCAATTAAGGACGTAACAATTTTGATTTGTTAATTAAATGAATTATAATTTGTGCGTAGTGTGAATTATAATGTGTGATTGTACGGTGTTTGATTTTTGTGATGTTTTTAAGTATTAAACTCTTAAGTCCAAATAGTTTTTTTATGAAATTCTCAATTCTTATAGAAACCCAACCTGAGTTTCAATATGTTGGTTCGAATCGACTCAACTAAATATCGAGGATTTGAAATCACACATGTGAGATTACAAAGAGTTAAGAAGTATTTCGAATTTCTAAATAGTGCAGGTCCCATTACTAGTCCTCTAGGCTAGTCAACATGAAAGTCCTTTGGCAAAATCCTAGACTTCTAAAGAAGGAAACTGAACCTCATCAAAAGTGAGGTCAACAGCTTGATGCCAATACCATAAAAGAAACTGATTGCCACACGAAAGATGCCCAATCGGTAGAAAGCAGCAAGGATGCCTTACAACAATGTCATAGACATCCGACCGACATCATAATGCTAAAAATACAACCCTAAAAACCAAGCATAAAAAAATCTGTCTCTAAACTCGACACAGATAAAACACTAGAGGTGGTTCCCTGCATAGTAGCGACAAGCTCTGCAAAAGATACGACACAAATTACCCAGTAGCGAGCCTCAACAATTACTCCCGTATGTGAAGGGTGCATCACATTTTGAAACAACTCAATTTTATTTTTATTTTTTTGCAATAAAAATGATGTAATATGATCTAATTATTATTTAACAAATATTTCTTAATTAAACCCAAGCTATCATATTTCTTCAAGTACATCCCATTACTAGGTGGTGATCTTGAAAGAAAATCATCGTCATCCAAGCAAGTAAACATAAACCACCTCTGTAGATTTTTTTGCTTAATGAAGGCACCGTATTTATGATCTCCCTCACAATGATGAACGAAAGATTAAAATTGTCATGTGCTTTAGTCATTCACAAACTTATTAATTTCCAAATTTCATCCAAATTATAGAGTTAAATGAGTCATAGATGAATATTTTGGTCATCTTTCAACTTGTTATTTAAATTTATATGCAAAGAAGGGAGTTGTAATTCGAAGAAAATAAAAAATTTTGACCCTCAAAAGCCAATCCGTATTGGGTGGATTTGTGAAGGTGTTTCACATGTAGTTTTGCTCTATTATATAGTTTACAGTAAATTTAATTTTATGACCGATCTTTTTTATAAGACATTTTTTTCTCGAGACGTAAGGTTCATCAAGAACTTATGAAAAGCCTCCACAAGTCCATTTGTCCAATGATAATAAAACTAAAAAATAAGATTAATTGAAGACAAATATATATAATACATAAGCATCCAAACTTCAAATACACGAACAGCCATTTTATTAAACTTAGATATGAAAAGGTATCCTTATTGTAATTTGAAGTCATTTATTTCTCAACCGACATTGAAAGAAGTCATCTAATTATTAATAGACAATCACTTCCAACACAAAGGTAGTGATATTTACGTCGTAGGAGGCCGACAACCTTTTCAGTAAAACGTATCCTCTGGCATTTCTGAATGCACCCGTCCCCCCAACTATAGGCAACTCTCCTTCTCCCTCCTTAAATAAGTATCCCCCAATTACTGTGAGCGAGCTACCTGCAGCCAAGCGACAACCAACAAATACAATAAAACTTAGTAGAGAACGAAGAATGAAAATATATAGATTTATAAATACATAGGAATTGGGCGGTATGCATATATGCCTTTTGATATAAATTAATAATTACCTGTCAAAGGGTGGTGATCGGTGAAAACCAATTGTAAAGTTAAAATGCCAGCAGAACTATCTTGCGATGCGATTGTGATTGTGCCCTGCAGCCGACCGAGAGGGCTTGAGGTCGGGTTATGGCCCTCAGTGATGGGATCATCTATAACAAACATGCTACCGAAGGAGATAAATTTGTTGGGTTCGTCGACGGGGCTCGACACCACTTTTATGACAGTCGCATTGGGGAATTTGGTTGTTTCATGCCCGTAGAAACGAAACCGAATCTCTTTTTCATTAGTCTCTGAAGTTGCAGTGCTGATTTTTGAAGTTAAGAATAGGGTGATGGCTAAAAAAATGGCGAGAGAGAAGGAGATGGAAGCCATTAGATGTAGAGGATGGAATGGTTTTGAATGAATGAATATTGTTAAGTGTTGCCATTTGGGATGGATGATGAGCCTGAACTTATACTGCATTTCGGTAAATCACGATGTAATGAAACAAATATCAGCACGTCCATTTTCCATGAGATTAAGTATTAGTATATTACTTAATTAATTCGTAGACTTGGACTTTTATTTGACTATGTCTGCTCCCTTCTCAAAATAATATTAGTTTGCAGAATGAGATATTAACGACGAAGCTTTATGTTTATTTATTTATTATTATTTTTTTATTTTCTTTTCAAGAGTTTTGATAGAAGAATCTTGCATTCTTGTCAGTTGTACAGAACAAATATGCAAATATGGTATTTATGTTTGTACTCATTAAAATCATGCATGACGTATATCATTTGTTTTAATGAGCTTAATGATTAAACTTTCATTTTTAGAAAAGTGAAATAATAAACTCTTTTATATTCTTAAAATTGCTCTCAATTCTATGCATTTACATATCTAACATTTAAATGTTAATGTCTTCATTTTAATTTTATCTAGACATGAAATAGTCTATTTCAATTCTTTCAAATTAAAATAGTGATTTTTTATGTGATATAAAAGTGGTATAAATATAAAAATTGTAGTAATTTTGATGTCAGATATATAGATACATAAAAATTAATGTGTGGTGTGTTAGGTAAATGCACCCCTCAAACTCCACTAAAAATATGAAATTAGTAGCAGTAAAAGTTTGAATCAAGCATTGGCTTAATGATTCACACATTTACTTCTACCGTTGAGGTTATGAATTCAAACTTGTGGGCGTGTCACTGCACAAGCGCTGTTATGAGTAGCGAGGGGCAGTGTAGGGCAGCTCATTGGCGTGATAGTGCGGCGACACTAGAGCTCAACACAACAACAAATAGTTTTGTGGCAGGCTTTACCCAAAAGGCACACGTCGATAGGTGGCGCAGCAGCGGCAGTACGGCTAGTGATTGTGCAAGCCTGATCAGTGCACAGCCGACAATATTAGAAAGAGAAGTTTCAATAGATTTAACAATTTTAGACGTACTTAACTTCAATATGATGTTAAACGATCTGATTTTAATCTGACTGAAGATAGTTCGAAAGAAATTCGATGTAAAATAAATTTTCGATCAATTGCTGTTGCTCTAGCTAAATTCACAGGCAAACACTACATAACACGTGTAACATAAACTTTAAAATGTCCAAGTTCGGAACATGTTGAAGATAAATTTTAAAAACTTCTAAGCCCTAAATTCACGGTTTTACTTTTACACGTGAACTCATAATGTGGATCGATCTAATTAAATTTCAAACTAACATGACATAGATCATTTATTGGCATAAGCATTAACTATACATAGGAAATTCTACTCTCATTTCTTACGTAATTACATACCTAACAACTAAACTTCCATTTTTTTCAAACATACAATCTTGTGTGTACATGAAACATTGTATTAAAATACAAAGTTTAAGTGTTAGACGTATAACGACATAGGAATTTAGTGGTATGTATGTAAAACCTTAAACTTTATAATTTTGTCTGTCACTAGAGCTACACCAACCCTATTTTTGGATAGACACAATTCGTCTACAACAAAAACAACAACAAAAAGCCTTTATCGCACAAGTGGTGTTGCCTACAAGAATCTTTTTTCTCCGTTGCATCATGCTGAGTGTCATATTTTCATTTAATTCTAATACATTAAGATCCAACTCTTTTTAGGTTTACCTCTGTACTTATTAACATAAGTTGAAGTTAAAAACTACAACTCTCCTAACAATATCATCAGATGGACGACGTTTAAAGTGACCAAACTATCTTAAGACGACAGTCTCCAATCTTGTTCGCCACTAGAGCTACACAAACCCAATAATGAATATTTTCATTTTGCAATTTGTCTATATTTGTCAAGCCATGTATTCATCTAAGTATTCTTATCTCAGAACCACTTAAATGTGTTTTATGCTTCTCTTTTAAATGCCAACATTCTACGCTGTAGAACAAAGTAGGTCTCACGATCATAATTTTCCTTTAAGTCTAAGTGGTATTTTCTATCACACAATAGGGAGGATGCATTCCTTCACTTCAACCAACCAACTTGAAATGTACTAATCACATCCCCAACTTTATCATCATCACTTTGAACAAGAGACCCGATATCACTAAAATCTTAACAACTTTTAATTGATCACTAGTGGCTACAACTCTACTACTAGAGCTACTACTACTAAACTTACATTTCATGTATTCAATTCTAGATCTACTCAATGAAGGTCTTTACATGCCAGTGTCGACCTGTCTAATTTAAGTTCTTCCCAAACTCTTGCTCTGGTCTTATCCACAAGAAGGATATCAACGGAGAAAAGGATACACCAAGGTACATCCATAACTAAAGCAAATACATATGTTTATATAGCCGACCCCTAATGTAATTCAACTGAAATAGGAAAATATTAGGTCAAACCTATTTCTAGTTGCTATACTCTAAAACCGAAAAGCATTCTTCAAAATAAATGAAGATAAAGAGAAAATGGAAGATGAGAAGTTACCTTCCTCGATTGTTTCGAGTAGGAAAGGAGCTGGAGGAGAAAAAAAATGAGAGTTTCTGGTCACCGTAAGCCACGATCCCCTCGTTGCGCTCCCAACAAGCTTTTATTGTGACTGTATCGTGAGGGTTATGTGACAAAGTGATGGTTTTAGACGAAATAGAGAGGGGTGGAGAGACATGATAGGGTTTCGGGGAGCCGAGCAATGTAGAGGAGGGCTTCGAGTAGAGAGGAGTAATGTCAGCGAGGGGAGAGGATTATGACAACACTGGAAGGGATGCGATTTAGGTTGTATAAATAATTATTTTCGACGGCTTATAAACGACTTTCAATCTGTCGGTTCTTAACACTATTATCTATGAAAATCCCTGCCACTTATTAAAAAAATGCGTTAGTAAATATCCCACTAGATGGTGGGATCGAAGATAATTGACAAAATATTGTCGTTGATTAATACTTGCTTATAACCAACGGTTTAATCCATCGATAATAACTAATAGCATCAGAAAAAAATATTATTGTTAATAAGCAACGACCTGTCTTGTAGTTATACCGTCGCAAATAACCCATATCATAAACCGTCATAAAATATAGCACTATTTAAATTGTATATATATATATATATATATATATATATATATATATATTATATATATATATATATATATATATAAATTTTTTAAAAGCCTTAGGGCTAATTATATTGAAATAAAAAAGGATACAGAAAGTTGTATGAGAGAGCCCAATAGAGATGTCCTACCAATACGATACATGGAACAGTGATACCCCAACAAAAAGAAACAAAAAACTCAAAAAATACAAACATGCAGATAACAAGTGTCTATGGTGCCTCTTCCTCTAGTTCTTTTGGCGGATCCAGATAACAGACTCTGAAGTGTTGTACCATTCCCAGAAGTGACCAGGGTATCATCCATTAATTCTCCAAGCTGAATAGTGCCCCCAACCTTCTTCCTCCGCTGAGAAGTGTAGACTTGCCATTCTTCTTCTGAAGACTGGTTTATGATATCATTAGATAGTGGAGCATCAGTAGAGGGAAAGGCAATCACAACAATGGGTTTCGGTGTTCGTGAAGGATGTTCTTCCAATACTTGGGAATCTCCAGTACTCTCAACAGGTTGTTCTACTACGATTAAGGAGTCGTCAAGTATGTCCAAATTATTAATAACAGTAAGATGGTTTGTGTTTGGCTCTAAAACTTCCTCATTAGCATTAGGAGACACCTGTTCCGTCACCTGGGCGCGAATGTTAGCATCATCCCTGTTTTCAATCACCTCGTAGAGGGTGACCTGAGCTCCCTCCATGGTAGTTAGGCCCTAACAAGATAGTGTGTCCGCTCTAGAAGAAGAAGATGCAGTGACCGCATCCTGCCTCCCAGAGGCAACCACCTGGCACCCCCCAACAAACAACCCTTATCAACAAACCCAATATTTTCAGAAACAATCTTAGTAGACAAATTATTTTGTACCGTATCCGCAATGGGCATAGCTGTAAGTATTACAGGCAATGATAAAGAGGGTATAACATCCGCAGGAATGTGCTGTCAGTGCTGAGTAGAGGAGGTGGGGCTACAACGGGCCGTAGATGTGGATGCAACCAATAACCGAATGGAGAGCTATGACCAAACATTCCACACTGAAGGCAATATGTGAGATGAGGCCCATAACAATCTCCTGCCAATAACCCTGATGAGGTGAGCCAATCTAAATCTCAAATGGAAAAGGTTGAGTGATGTCGCGCTCTATAAGCACACAAGCTTCAGATGGCCTGGTTGTATCAAGCGTGTGAGTATCGACCTTCAGCGGTTTCCCAAAAGCAGATGCCAGCATATAAAATGTTTCATATATGCACCTTGAGCCCCAAAAAATTAACCAAAACCAGGATAATAGGAGATTCTAATTTAGGATAAATATCCATGGTCCATTTCAAAATTTTCATAAAGCGATTATCAATTTTGAGTACTTTTTGAGCAAAACTTTTGTTATAATCCGCGTCATTTGAGAGTTGAATGAGAACGTGACGACCATTTAGCAAACTAACTTTCTAATAATCTCAAGCTTGAGATATCCATACAGAAATTTCCTGACGATAGTATATCTGTGTACTGAAGCCAAAATACGTGTTTCCTCTTCAGTGAGAAACAAAGAGGGTTTTCTACTATTTCTTCCTAGTTTCTTGATAAAGGAAAAGCCACCTCCCGACTCATAAGCATGATGAAAAGCTCAAAGAAAAAAAAAAACAACTCCGGACACCTACCCTGGAGGTGGAACTCCCGGAGGCAATCGCTGCATGGGAATGAGCCTTACAACAAAATCAAGAAAATCAGCCACAGAGAGCGAAAATCCCCAAATTTGGAGCAAACTCAACGAAAACAAAAAACAGAGGCAGTAGTTGTGAAAAAAACCCCAAATCGTGAATAAAGAAACCCTAACTCGCGAGAATCCCAAATCCAGGAGGAGAAGCCACAACAATACTTAACCGTAGTAAGAAGAAGATGAGAGTGAGTTAAGAAAGATTTCACCAGCCACATAAATTAGATGGCGAAGCTCCATGGCCGAAGACCTAGTCGTCCGCCCCATTCGCCTTCGATATCACCTGTTCGCCCCATGTCTTCAACCGAGAGGAAATATTGGAAGCTCGAAGGCAAATACATTGATGATAAGAGAAGATACAAAGCATTTAGTGAGTGGGTACAAGGAACCCACTCACAAGATATACAACACAACATATATATATATATATATATATATATATATATATATATATATATATATATATATATATATATATATATATATATCTGTGTGTGTGTGTGTATATCTGTGTGTGTATATATATATATATGTTTTTGTGCGTGTATGTAAAAGTTGAAGTATAAGTATTAGATATGTAAATGGGGAGGAATTAAGTGGTATGTTTGATTGATCTGGAGATGTGATTGATATTTTGTAAGGTAAAAAATGTTTATATCAATCCATATCTATACTTGCACGGTATTAGATAAGTAAACGGTAGTAATCCATATCAATTAGCTCGGAGTAGAAGTTTCACTATGCTTGAACATGAAAATTAAAAAATAAATAAATAAAATAGAAAGGAACAATATTTTATGATCCTTCCTCCGCCAAATCTATATTTGTTGAAGAGGATAGAGTATTACATCCATAAATAATTTAGAAGCCATAAATTTCATGTACGAAATATATGCACTCATCATTCATTCCTAAATCTTAACAATATAGAATTACTCAATAAAAATAAAGTCGAAGAATCTAGCAAAATGATATGAATCTGCTTCTTTAAGGGTCATAAATGATAATTTGAGGATGTTGACAACTCCAAAAATAAGAAAAGAAATAAGACTACCTAAAAGAGATCTAACTAAAAACTATTTTTTTCATTCCTCTTTCTCAATGTACTCAAATAAGCGTTATTTATAGAATACAAGTGATAGAATACTACAACAAGAATACTAATCCATTAAATAATTACACTAATTAACCCAATATTATATATTAACTAATATAATATCCTATCACGAAATCATATAAAGTTTCATACCAAGACATTAAAAATCTCCTAAAGAAATTAGAGAATAATATTGGACGACAAAAATGCGACAGTATGAGTCTCTAGATAATATAATAGTCCAAGATCAAATGAGATATGTAAAGGATCCCTCTGACGAAAAACCATAAGGCCCCATGAATCCAACCAACTGATAGCCAACCCAGCCGACCAATAGCATGCTCAACAAAACGAAGGGCCACCCAAGCGACCAACATAAAACAAATATCCACACTGATCACTCTAAAGAAAATGACCTGACAAAGATCTAGCACCTCTAACAATTTAATAGTATCAACATAAAACTCTGCTAAAAGCTCCCTCAAAGATCACCAAAGATCAGGAAAGAACAATAATCAGAAAAACAAACTAGTCATCACGCTCAAGGACTGACCAACTTCCCTTCAAAAGCCGATAGATGCCCAGGTGAAAGTCGATCGAAACTAGTTCAGTCGGTCGACCCGTAGACCTACTAAGAAGATGATCTTAGTAGGAAAAAACACCAGAATACTCCGTACAACCCCTCTAGAACTGGAGTTAAACGTGTAATTTTACTTTTTTGTAACTTTTATAACTAGGCGAACCAGCTCATTTATTAATATTTTTTTGGCTCTTTTCTCTTTACCCTTCTTTTGTAGGAAGTCTCTCTCCCCTTCTCCTTGTAGCCTCTATAATCAATATATAAAAAGGGTCATAAGAGCCGAATAATACCCCATTTTTCCCCGAAGGGTCAAGTCGCGACAAACTTCTCTGTCTCTCTTGCTCGCTCTCTTTCTTACCTTCATGATTCCAGCTTCTCTAGTCCTTGGGCATGCAGGGCAGATCTAGATTCAACAACCTAAAATGTGTGGTGAGTGTGAAACATGCACTACCAACAAGAAGACAAGTGACACCAATGAGAAGAGATCAACCACAGTGAGACTCAAAATAGGGAGCACACCGAGAAGTTTGTGCAGCAATTGATCCATAAGTGAAAAAATCACGTTTTCGTAGGCTCCTAGCGATTTTGGCTTAGAGGCAAAAAATCACATTCTCGAAAAGGACGACCGACTCCCAATAGTTGGAGAACTTTCTTAGAAAAGCCGGCCGATGACACCTCGACAATGCTCGACCGACTCCGAGCGGATGACAATGATTAGCCCAGTGATGAAAATGAATTATCATTTCATGCCTTTTATATCCTTTTATGATGAAAAAACAAATGAACCGTTTTAATGTTTTCATAGGTCCAATTAACACTCGGGGAACTCAAACCAATTAGTAACACCGACAGCTACGCCATAGACGTTTGGTCAGCACTAAAACCCACTGCGCTCCTGCAACATGAACCTTGGTCTTCAAACTTGAATTAGATAAGGCTTCAAAGGTGGTTTACTATTCAATAGAGACAAGGTCCACGAAGAGTATAGTTACCCAAGAAGCAAGCTCCATGATTACACCCACAAATGGAGTAATAAGATCCGCTTAATAAGCCTAGCACTAAGAGTAACCTGGATGAAGAAAATCCAACCAAGCTACCGAGACCTCGAAAAGTGTAAGAAGCAAGCCAGATTCCAATACCTTAAAACAAACTAACTGCAATGCAAACGACGCCCAATCGGTAGATAGCAAACGTGACAGACATTCCGATCGGCATCATAATGCCAAAAATACGACCCTAGACGCCAAGCATAAAGAGCCAATTTCTATAAACTCGACACAGATAAAACTGTGGAGGTGGTTTCCTACCCAGTAGAGGCAAGCTCCGCGAAAGGTGCGGCTCAAATCTCTCCAAAAACGAGTCTCAGTGGTTACCTCCTTATGTGAATGGTGCATCACATTTTGAAACAACCCAATTTTATTTGTATTTTTTATTTTTGGCAATAAAAATGACGTAATATGAACTAATTATCGTTTAACAAATATTGCTTCATTAAATCCCAACTATCATATTTCTTCAATACCTTCCACTAATAGGTGGTGATGTTGAACGAAAATCATTGTCATCCACAAAAATAAATATGAATCGCCTTTGTAGATTTTTTTATTTAATAAAGGCACCATATTTATGATCACCCTTACAATGATGAACAGAACATTAAAATTGATACAATAATAACAAAATTTTTCAACCAAACTTGTCACGTAACTTGTCACGTGCTCGTCTTGCCAAATTTCATCCAAATTATTGAGCTACTTGAGTCACAGATGAATATTTTGTCCATCTCTCCACTTATCATTTAAATTTATATGCAAAGAAGGGAGTTTTAATTCGAACAAAAAAAAAATTTTTGACCCTCAAAGGTCAATCCTTATTGGATGGATTTGTGAAGGTGTTTCATCTGTAGTTTTGTTCTATAATATAGTTTACAGTAAATTTAATTTCATGACCCATCTTTTTTTATTAGGAGATATTTTTTTCTCAAGAATTAAGGTTCATTAAGGTCTTATGAAAAGCCTCCATTTGTCCAATGATTATAAGTTCTCATTGTATTAGACTTTTTATAATAACGAGGTTTTTTTTTCTTCTTATATTTTATTTTTTGTTTATGAATAGCTGAATGCTATGAAAATTAATCTATCATATAATGTAGATATTAATAATTAGAAACAATACCAAGACTTTGTAGTTTAAGAAAATGCGCGCGCGCGCACACACACAAATGATCCCAGATGAGCACCCTTTAAATTAAAATAGCAGTAATTGAAGATACAAATAACTTAAAATCAAACCTCAGCTCATTGGCAATAAAATTAATAAACAACATTAATTGAAGACAAATACATAATACTTAAGCATCCAAACTTCAAATACACGAATGGCCATTTTATTAAGCTTAGATATATAAAGTATCGTTGTTGTAATTTAAAGCCATTTATTTATTTCTCAGCCAACATTGAAAGAAGCCATCTCATTATTGAAAGAGAATCACTTCCCACTCAAAGGTAGTTATATTTACGACAGAGGCTGATAACCTTCTTAGTAAAACGTATCCTCTTGCATTTTTTAATCCACCCGTCCCCCCCACTATCTGCAACTCTCCGTATCCATTCGTTAATGAGAATCCCCCAATTAGTGTGAGCGAGCTACCTGCAACCAAGCGGCAACCAACAAATAAAATAAAACTAAATAGAGAATAAAGAATATATATATATAAATACATAGGAATTGGGCAGTATGTGTATATGTAATTGCCTATTGATATTGATTGATAATTACCTGTCAAAGGGTAGTGATCGGTAAAAACTAATTGTAGTGTGGCCATGCGAGCCAAACTATCTTGCGATGTGATTGTGACTGTGCCCTGCACCTGACCGAGAGGGCTTGAGGTTGGGTTATGGTTTTTAGTGATGGGGTTATCTATAACAAAAATGCTACCGAAGTTGATAAACTTGGGTGGTTCGTCGACGGGGCCCGACACCACTTTTATGGCAGTTGCATTGGGGAATTTGATTCTTTCATGCTCGTATAAACGGAGCCGGGTCTCTTTTTCATTCCTCTCTGAAGTTGCAGTGCTGATTTTTGAAGTTAAGAATAGGGCGATGGCTAAAAAAGTGGGGAGACAGAAGGAGATGGAAGCCATTAGATGTAGAGGATGGAATGTTTTTGAATGAATGAATGTTATTAAGTGTTGCCATTTGGGATGGATGATGAGCCAGAATTTATACCCGATTTAGGTAAATGATGCTGTAACAAAACAAATATCATCAAGTCTAATTTTCATGAGATTACGTATTAATTTATTACTTGATAAATTCATAGTCTTGGAGCTTTATTTGAGTACGTTTGCTCCCCTCTTTTTTCCTCATGCCTGATTCTAAATTTTCATAAACAAATGTCATCAAATCAAAACAAATTTAATTTGCAGAATGATGTTAGCTGGGTGGAGTAGAAAATGAGATATTTTCAGCATTATATATTTCTTTTCCTCTGAAAAATTAGAATCTTGCATTCTTGCCGGTGGCACAAAACAAATGTGCTAATTAAACTTATATTTATATTCGTGCTAATTAAAATCATGCACGACATTTATTCATTAGGAGGAGAGATAGGAGAGAGACACACCCTATTTCCCCTCTCTCTCTCTCTCTCTCTCTCTCTCCTCTCTCTCTCTCTCTCCTCCAATCTCTGAAGCCCACTCCTAACAAGGATCTTCAATTTACAATAGGAGTTCAAATCTCAAATTTATTTTTAATTTTGAGACATTTCAACCATTTTGAGATTGAGTTTTGGTTTTAATTTTAATTATTTTTTTGCTATGAATTATTGCAAAAGTTTATTTAAGATATAAAATAAAAAAATGGTATCAAATGTTCTGCTTTTGATACAAGATATTATAAAAACTGATTTGATCAAATTAACAGTACTATAATAAACTTTTAATGACTGATAAATTTTTTTTAATAAAGTTACCCTCGAAAAATCAATCGGGGAAATTTTAATTATGATAATTTTATGAAATTTGGGATTATCCTTTAGTTGCAACTATAAGTATAATGATAAATCAATTTAAATTCATATATAAGATAAAATGTATTGTCTTATTAAAGTTTAAGATGCGCTTAAGATGTTCATAACACAACAGATTGTGAAATGTCATTCTTAGAATTTAGAATTTTGATGAATGGTTTATAATTTATGTTATATTTAACAAACATCCAAGAGACGTATGTGAAACTAGAGAGTATTTTCAATCACACAATAGGCAGGATGCATTCCTTCACTTCAACCAACCATCTTGAAATCTACTGATCACATTCCGAACTATATCATCATCACTTCAAACAAGAGACCCAAAACATCTAAAAAGTTCACAACTTTTAATTATTTGATCACCAGTGGCTACAACTCTACTACTAGAGCTACTACTACCAAAATTATATTTCATGTATTCAATTCTAGACTACTCAAAAGAAGACCTTTACACTCCAATGTCGATCTCCGAAATTAAGTTTTTCCTAAACTCTTTCTTCGTTCTTATCCACAAGAAGGATATCAACGGAGAAAAGGATACACCAAGGTACATCCTTTTGTAAATGTCTAGTAAAAACATCCATAACTAAAGATAAAACACATGGGCATAAAACGGACCCCCGATGTAATCCAATTAAAATAGGAAAATATTAGGTCAAACCTCTTTCTAGTTGCTAAACTCTAAAACCTAAAAGCTTTTTTTCAAAATAAATGAAAATAAAGAGGAAAATGAAGACGAGAAGTTACCTTCCTCGATTGTTTCGGGCAAGAGAGGAGCAGGAGGAAAAAAATTGAGAATTTTTTGTCATTGTAAGTCACAATCCCATCGTTGCGTTCCCAGTTAGCTCTTATTACGACTGTATCGCGAGGCTTCAGTGACGATGGTGATGGTTTTGGATGAACCAGAGAGGGGGTGGAGAGACATGCGAGGGTTTCGGGGAGAGGAGCATTGTAGGCGTGGGCTTCGAGTAGAGAGGAGTTATGTTGGTGAGGGGAGAGGATTATGGCAACACCGGGAGGGATGCGATTTAGGTTGTATAAAGGATTATTTTCGACTGCTTATAAACAACTTTCAATGCGTCGGTTCTTAACACTATTACCGACAAAAATCCTCGACAAAAATCCCCTCCATTTATTAAAAAAAAAATTGCGTCAGTAAATGCCCCACGAGATGGTAGGTTAGAAGATAATGGACGAAATATGTTTGTCGACTAATATTTGCTTATAAAAAATGCTTTAATGCTTCGGTAATAACTAATAGCATCGAAAAAAAAATATTATTTTTGATAAGCGGCAACCAATTCTGTAGTAATAGCGTCGCAAATAATCCATATCTTAAACCGTCACTAAACAGTCAGCAAATAGAGCATTTTTTCATTGGTAAATTGAGACATAAAATAAAAAGAAACATTTATAACTTAAAACAAAAAATAAAATTCTTGTTAATGTTTTTTATGCAATTAATATCTTCTCATGTTTCATTGGTCAGAAGTTCCCTCATGGAACATGCTAACAGGTTCAATCACTCGTGGAACTGAGCTAAACTATAAAATTTATTGAAACTGAGCTAAACTATAAAATTTATTACTTATATATGCTGTGGGAATAAAGGAAATGAACTTGTTCTTTTTGCTTATTGTGGTTATCAACCTTCGTAGGAGGCCAAGTTAATATATATTAAAAAATATATAATGCAATCTATATATATATATATATATATATATATATATATATATATATATATATATATATATATATATATATATATATATATATATATATATATATATATGTATGTATGTATGTATATGTTAGAGAAATTTAGGGCAAAGAAACGTAAAAATCGACGCAAACACACAGAGATTTAATGAGGTTCGACAAATATGCCTACGTCCTCGGGAGCAGAGCGGCGGATTTCCTTTCACTATCAGAAAAGAGTACAGAATACAAGATACCACCCTTAGGGTTACAATAGAGCCTATATATAGAGCTTTGAAGTACAATACATAATTACAAAATTACCCCTGTACCAAACCACTGGGCATCGCCTCCCCACCCCCAACTAACATAATAAACTCCCTCGTTTCGCTCGCTTCTGTTACTTATTTGGTATATGAGCCATACCTAACAAATCTCCACCTTGACGAATATCCAACCCCTTAGGAGAAAAGATACCTGGGAGTTTCTCATGCACCGATGTGGGTTGGGTCACCATGCTTCTCTAGTAACTGTGAATATTCAACAAGTCCAAGCAATGCAAGAACTTGTTGATAATAACTAGCTTGGTCAACATATCAGCTGCATTCACATTACTATGAACCTTCTGCAACAGTATCTCACTAGAAGTAATCAATTATCTGATCTTGTGATACCTGACATCAATGTGCTTGGTTCTCGCATGGTACACTTGGTTCTTAGCCAAATAAATAACACTTTGACTATCACAATGCAACTGAACTCCACCTTGCTCAACACCCAGTTCCTTCACTAGCCCAGTTGTAGACATTTCGCCATCTAAATTACCTGCATAGTCTGACATCCATTTGCACCCAATAACTTTCTTTCCCTCATGAAGCTGAATTAGCTCCCATGTGTGATTTTTCTGCAAAGACTCCATCTCCTCGACCATTGCACCCATCCATTTCTTCTTCTCCTGGCTGGTAATAGCTCCTTGAACAGTGGCTGGATCGTCTCTGCTGGCGAGAAGTGCATAAGAGACCAAGTCTCCATAACCCAATATGCTAGAAGGCTTTATATAGGTGTGTCTCTGTCAATCCCTGGTTATATTGTAATTCTGCATGTCATCTGTACTGGAATCACCTGGTGTTGGATCTAAACCTTCAACTCTCTTAGCTGCTATTGGATGCTATTTTAAATCCATCTGCACTGTCTCTGAACTGGAACTATTCCCTAACACCTTATCTTGATTCTGTTGAAGCATGGACTGCTCATCAAAGACTGCATCTCTACTGATCATTGCCTTCTTTGTAATCTTATCCCAAAACTTGAATCATTTGACACCTTTCTTATAACCCAGAAAGATGCACTTCTTGGATTTTGGATCAAGTTTTGATTTTTCAACTCCAGGTACATGCACATAAGCAGGAAAACCAAAAATTCGTAAGTGATCAAACTTAACTGGATTAACTGTCCATACCTCTTCTGCAACCTTGCCACCCGATGATGCCTGAGGTGATCTATTGATGAGATAACATGCCAGATTCACAGCCTCTGCCCAGAAGCTTTTAGGAAGCCCTGCATTCAGCCTCAAACATCTTGCCCTTTCAACTAAGGACCTGTTCATCCTTTCTACAACGCCGTTCTGCTGTGCTGTCTTTAGCACTGAAAAATGCTTTTAAATCTCATGCTCATAAAAAAACTTCTGAAACTGGGAATTTGTATACTCTGTGGCATTATCAGACCTCATATACTTAATCTTTCTGTCAGTTTGGTTCTCCACTTCAGCCTTCCACAGCTTAAATTTGGAGAAAACTTCAAATTTATGCTTCAAGAAATACACTCAAACTTTCCTGGAGAAATTATCAATAAATGTAATGTAATACTGCGATCCTCCCACTGAAGGTTCTCTGGTAGGGCCCCATAAATTAGAATGCACATAATCAAGAATCCCTTCAGTTTTATGTTCTCCAGTCATAAAATTGACTCTAGTCTGTTTTCCAAGAACACAGAACTTACAAAAATCGAGCTTGCAGCTTTTCACACCATGCAACAAATTCCTTTTATGCAATTCAACCATTCAACATTCACTAAGATAGCCCACACGCATATGCCATAGCTTTGTATTATCATCATCTGGCTTAACAAAATGAACTTCATCTACAACTGTATTCCCCAACAGTTTGTAGATATTACTTGCAGTTAACTTTCCTTTTTATCAAAATCAGTGCGCACATAACAATCCTGATGGTTTTCCTATCCTCATCTGCCTTAGGAATAAAACCATTTCAATGTAGAGTGCCCAATGAAATTAAATTCTTCTTCAAATATGGAATGTGACTGACATCACATAATGTTCAAATTGTGTCATCATACATCTTAATTCTGACTTATCCAATACTAGCAATATTGCAGCATCTATCATCACCTAGATAAACTAAGCCAGAATTAGTTGACCTAGATAAACTGAGCCAAAATTAGTTGATCTGTATGAAGTAAACCACTCCCTATTAGGTGTTATGTGATAAGAGAACCCTAAATCAAGAATCCATGCATCCATGAACTAAGTTGATGAAACTGAAAGCATATCACCATCCTTGACATCTGGATTTTCACTCTGCACCACAATCACAGACTTCGATACTGTATCACGTTTCTCCTCAGTTTACTTCTTAAGCTTTGGACAATCTCTCTCCATGTGACCCTGGCTACTTGCACTTGTAGCAATGAATCGTCTTTTTACCTTTAGACTTGGATCTAGAATTTCACCTTCGAGAACCTTCCTTCTCTTTCTTCCTTCCACGATCCTGATTACCCTTTACATATAAACTGTCGCAATGAGGGCTTTCCCTTACATTCTGCTTCCGCTGGTTGTGAGCCAACAATGCTGCAGTAATCTCATCAAATTTGATAATTTCTTTCACATAAGTAAGGGTAGTCACCAGGTATTCATAAGAAGAAGCCAATGAACACAACAAAATCATTGTTCGATCTTCATCCTCAATACTCACATCAAACCGTGATAAATCCGTGATTATTTGATTGAAGTCATTAACATGCTACGCCAGATCAGAACCTTCTTATATCTTCAGCCCATACAACTTTTACTTCAGATACAATTTATTCGACAGAGATTTTAACATGAACTGAGTTTCCAATTTCTTCCATACCTCCCCTGGAGATTTCAGATTCATTACGTGATACATAACCTCATCTTTCAGGCAAAAAATTATGGTTGTTGCTGCTCGTTGTTGCAATTCTTCCCAATCTTCATTCTCCATGTCATCTGGTTTTGATGCCCGCAAAGCTTTCAAGATTCCATGTTGTGCCAGCAAATATTTCACCCTTGTTTGCCACAACCCGAAGTTCTCAGTTCCATCAAACTTCATCACCTCAAATTTTGCATGAGAAATTTCCATCTGAAATTAATCATTCAAGAAAATTTCCTTCCTCAATGATTTCCCTTCCTTTCCCCGCAAAAGCAATTTTATTTCCTTTTTCCAGCAAAAAAAAAGTATTTCCTTTCCTGTCTTTAAAGCAAAAAGGGAAAAAAAAATTTTCCTTATCCAAGATTCCCTTCCTCCTCTGAGGTTCGTGGACGCCGAACCCTGGACGTCGCAGAGCTTTCCTGCTCGCCGAGCGGGTCTGCTGCCTGCCTATCGCGAACCTCTCTGTGAATGCTAACCCCGTGAACTGATTCCGCGAACAAAGGCTCTCCACCCTAATGATTCCGCGAACGAAGGCTCTCCGCCCGCCTGAAATCCTAGATCTGTTCACGCTTGGTCGCGCCTCCCCTGAGTCGCGAATCTTTTGGGTCGACGGGCCCGCCTCCAGATCGCCGAGCTCAGCAGAAGACCGTCTCCTGCTAACGCCGAACCTGACCTCGCCGGGGCCGAAAGCCTGCGCCTAGGTCGAAACCTTTGTCGAATGCCTCGCCTCCTTCCGATCCCAGACCGCTGAATCAAAATCTAGAGCGAAAGCAGATCTGTTTTGCCCGAAATTGTCGCAATCGTCGAACTCCCCGAAACACTGACTCCCAAATCTTCATCTTCTTGTGTCGATCTATTCTATGCCCCAGCACCTCGCTCTGATATAATTTGTTGAGAAATTTAGGACAAAGAACCGCATGAATCGACGCAATCTAGAAGAACACAGAGATTTAACAAGGTTCGGCAAAAATGCCTACGTCCTCGGGAGCAGAGCGGCAGCTTTCCTTTCACTATCAGAAAAGAGTACTGAATACAAGATACCACCCTTAGGGTTACAATAGAGCCTATATATAGAGCCCTGGAGTACAATATGTAATTACAAAATTACCCTTGTACCAAATCGCGGGGCGTCGCCCCCGCACCCCCAACCCACATAATAAATTTCCCCGATTCGCTCGCTCCGCTCTAACATCTATTTCTTATTTGGAAATAATATATAATGCTAATTGCGCCGGCAATGGCCAAGAGGAGCGTGGCCATAATATTTAAACCAAACAGTCGATGGAACTTACTACCAGTTGAAAATGAAGCATAAAGGCCCTCACATCCCACTAATCACCATCCCATCTTGGGAAATTAACATTTAAGCCACCAAATTTTAAGTATTTACACGTCAGGCCTCCATACTTAAGTCTTCGGCCATAACATCGACTTTCAAGTAAAGTACGAAGATAGTCCCTTAATTATTCCCACGAGTCATTTACCACACATTGCACTCAAACCGTTAATATCACATCAAAAATAGTAACATTATTGCTTACCCAAAGTGAAATATCTCATGCATATTTTTTTCATGCGTAGGATTGAAGTACCGAGATTTCATATATATAAATTTGTAAGTTTAGGTGTGACATATAAGAATTGTGTGCCACATATGTAAATGCATAAGAATTGTATGGTAAATATGCAAATAATAAATAAAGTGAACAACATAGGTGAACAGGAAGAAGTTGCATTCTTTTTCAGCATTTCCTTAATTTTCAATTCTAATGTAGATAATCCCGAAAGATCAAACCATCCGGTGATTTGCTTGTTTTTCCGATTTGGTGGAGGTATAAAAGGAAATGTAACGGAGATTGATGGGGAATGCGTAGGTGAGCAAAAATAACCAGGGCTTGGATTTTCAATAGCAATAAATTCCTAATAGAAAATTGTAAACTATATAGCCAAGAACACTTATGACATAAACCTTTTTCCCCTAAGAGCAACCTCACTCTTGCAAACTTCAGCATTCAGCCATTTAGGGATTATATTTGCATTTCAGGCCAGATCAGAGTCAAAATAAAGCACATATAAACAACCCTAGATTTTTTTATCACTTTATCCAACAACTCATAAACAAATAAAACAAGAAGAAAAGCAGTGAGATTCTTACTTCCAAATGCCTGAAGAAAAGAAAAGGAGGAGGGCTTCGAACCACAAAGAATCGAATGGCAAGGCTTCAACGATGAGGCTCAACCAACGATGCTCCAACAAACAAAACATCTTCCCCCTTTAATGGGGATTTTATAGCCACAGAGAAAGAGGAGAGAAAGTAGAGAAGAAATCGAGGCTCAGTCGTTGGAAAAAGTGTGTTCGTGTTCGGCTCATTTGCTTAGCGAGCCAAACACGAGCCGAACACGAGCCGTTCACGAACAAGGAGTTGTTTTGACAACCCTAATCATGTATCTATAAGATGTTAAAGATTGGACAAGATTTAAAAATTATCGTTTATATTAAAATATTATTGAAACCTAATTTAATAATTTTTATCCTATTTTATTAATTAATACTTTTAATTGATTATAAATCATTGTAGCCTTCTAGTCAATTAATTTTTTTAAAAATATTACTTATCAGAAATATATATATATAATTGATGAGTAATATTTCGAGCCAAAACTTTCGTGTTCGGCCTGTTAACTTAGCGAACGAGCCGAACACGAGCTTCTTAACAAGCCGAACACGAGCTGATCGCCGATTTGACAGCCCTACCCACCACCGCCGTCCCCACATGAAATCCCGCCTTCTGCAACAACACAATCTCACATTGTTGCAGCAAAAAAACCTAGAGGAACAATTTGACGAAAGCTACCGAAGAAGAATATGGCTAGCGGATGGTTTTGAAGGAAGAAATCCGCCCAGAAGTTAGTCGTTGACGGATCGGAGATAGAGAAACTGTTCGAAGGCAAGGAAGTATTCAGTAGCTTCGTGAAGCACAAGTTTGAGGAGCTGGATCGAGACCATGATGGCAAGCTTTCCGTGCGCAAGCTCCAGCCCGTCGTCGCCGACATCGGCTCCGCTCTGGGCCTTCTAGCAGTCGGTTCATCCCCTGAGTCCGATCACATCTATACCGAGGTGTTGTGAGTGAATTTACGCATGGAAAGCAAGAGAGACTGAGGAAGTCCGAGTTCAAGAAAGTGCTATCGGACATTCTGTTGGGTGTTGCAGCAACAGAGTACCTGCGTATTGCACTTGATAAAATTGCTGCATCATCACCTCCTTATGGCGCTGTTTCTGAGGTGAATGAAGTTGTGAACGAGGCAACGAAGGTGGTGTATTCTGGCGAAGGGAATCTTGTCAACGAAGAAGAGTTTCAGAAGTTAATGAAGGAGATGCTAAGGTGCATCATGCTGCAACTAGAACGTAATCCCATTTTTGTGTCTTCCAACTCCGTTGTTCATGAGACCCTCAGCTCCTCAACACTTCTCCCGCCAACCATGGCAATACCTAAGGTTGGGCGATTCAAATAATTTTGGACGATAAATAATCCCAACTGTGTGGAGGCTTTTGCAAATTTCAACCGCAAATGCATGCCAAGGTTGAAATTGTCCAGTTTGTTTTTTTCTGTGGGACAAGAAGACTTTATTTTGGCAATATTACGTATTATTTTGGTTTATCATATATATATATATATATGTTTGTGTGCGTGTATGTAAAAGTTGAAGTATACGTATTAGATATGTAAATGGGGTGTAATTAAGTGGTATGTTAGATTGATCTGGAGATGTGATTGATATTGTGTAAGGTCAAAAAAGTTTATATCAATCCATATCTATACTTGCGCGGTATTATTTTTGTCACAACGAGCGGGTCAACTAACTCGGAGTAGAAGTTTCGCTATGCTTGGACATGAAAATTAACAAATAAATAAATAAAATAGAAAGGAACAATATTTTTATGATGCTTCCTCCGCCAAATCTATATTTATTGAAGAGAATAGAGTATTACATCCATAAATAATTTAGAAGCCATAAATTTCATGTACGAAATATATGCACTCATCATTCATTCCTAAATCATAACAATATGGAATTACTCTATAAAAAGAAAGTCGAAGAATCTAGCAAAATGATATGAATTTGCTTCTTTAATGTTGATAAATGATAATTCGAGGATGTTGACAACTAGAAGTAAGACTACCTAAAAGAGAGAGCTAACTAAAAACTATTTCTTTCATTCCTCTTTTTCAATGTACTCAAATAAGCGTTATTTATAGAATACAAGTGATAGGATACTACAACAAGAATACTAATCTATTAAATAATTACACTAATTAACCCAAGATTATATATTAACTAATATAATATCCTATCACAAAATCATATAAAGTTTCATACCAAGACATTAAAAATCTCCTAAAGAAAGTAGAGAATAATATTGCACGACAAAAATGCGACAGTATGAGTCTCGAGATAATATAATAGTCCAAGATCAAATGAGATATGTAGAGGATCCCTCTGACAAAAAACCATAAAGCCCCATGAATCCAACCAACTGATAGCCAACCCAGCCGACCAATAGCATGCTCAACAGAACGAAGGGCCACCCAAGCGACCAACATAAAACAAATATCCACACTGATCACTCTACAGAAAATGACCGGACAAAGATCTAACACCTCTAACAATTTAATAATATCAACGCAAAACTCTGCTAAAAGCTCCCTCGAAGATCACCAAAGATCAGTGAAGAACAATAATAAAAAAAACAAACTGGCCATCACGCTCAAGGACTGACCAGCTTCCCTTTAAATACTAATAGATGCCCCGACGAAAGTCGACCTAAACTAGCTCCATTGGTCAACCCGAAGACCTACTAAGAAGATGGTCTTGGTAGGAAAAAAGACCAGAATGCTCTGTACAACCCGTCTAGAACTGGAGTTAAACGTGTAATTTTACTTTTTTGTCCATCTTATATAACTAGGCGAACCAGCTCATTTATTAGTCTTTTTGGCTCGTTTCTCTTTACCCTTCTTTTGTAGGAAGTCTCTCTCCCCTTCTCCTTGTAGCCTCTATAATCAATATATAAAAAGGGTTACAAGAGCCCAATAATACCCCATTTTTCCCAAATGGTCAGGTCGCGACACACTTATCTCTCTCTCTCTCTCTTGCTCGCTCTCTTTCTCACCTTCCTGATTCTAGCTTCTCTATTCCTTAGGCATGCAGGGCAGATCTAGATTCAACATCCTAAAATGTGTGGTGAACGTGGAACATACACTATCAACAAGAAGAAAAGTGTCTCCAATGAAGAGAGATCCACCACAGTGAGACTCAAACTAGGGAGCACACCGAGAAAGTTGTGCAGCAATTGATTAAAAAAATCACGTTTTCATAGTCTCCGAGCGACTTTGGCTTGGAGACAAAAATCACATTCTCGAAACGGACGACGACTCTCAATAGTTGGAGAACTTTCTTAGGAAAGCCGACCGATGACACCTCGACAATGCTTGACCGACTCCGAGCGGATGACAATGATCAGCCCAGTGATGAAAATGAATAATCATTTCATGCCTTTTATATCCTTTTATGATGAAAAAACAAATGAACTATTTTAATGTTTTCATAGGTCCAATTAACACTCGGGGAACTCAAACCATTTAACAACACCGACAGCTACGCCAAAGACGTTTGGTCAGCAGTGCAATTCCCAATGCTCCTGCATCATGAACCTTGGTCTTCAAACTTGAATCAAATAAGGCTCCGGAGGTGGTTTACTATTCAATAGAGACATGCTCCACGAAGAGTATAGTTACCCAAGAAGCAAGCTCCATGATTACACCCACAAATGGAGTAATAAGATCCGCTTAATAAGCCTAGCACTAAGAGTAACCTAGATGAAGACCAAGCTACCGAGACCTCGAAAAATGTAAGAAGCAAGCCAGATGCCAATACCATAAAACAAACTGACTGCAATGCAAATGAAGCCCAATCGGTAGAAAGCAAATGTGACAGAGATCTCGATCGGCATCATAATGCGAAAAATACGACCCTAGACGCCAAGCATAAAGAGCCAATGTCTATAAACTCAACACAGATAAAATTGTGGAGGTGGTTTCCTACCCAGTAGCGGCAAGCTCCGCGAAAGGTGCGGCTCAAATCGCTCCAAAAATGACTCTTAGCGGTTACCACCTTACGTGAATGGTGCATCACATTTTGAAACAACCCAATTTTGTTTTTATTTTTTATTTTTGACAATAAAAATGATGTAATATGAACTAGTTATCATTTAACAAATATTGCTTCATTAAACCCCCACTATCATATTTCTTCATTACCTCCCACTAATAGGTGGTGAAGTTGAACGAAAATCATTGTCATCCACAAAAATAAATATAAATCACCTTTGTAGATTTTTTTATTTAATGAAGGCACCGTATTTATGGTCACCCTTACAATGATGAACAAAACATTAAAATTGATACAATAATAACAAAATCTTTCAACCAAATTTCATCCAAATTATTGAGCTACTTGAGTCACATATGAATATTTTGTCCATCTCTCTACCTATCAATTAAATTTATATGCAAACAAAATAAAAAATTTTGACCCTTAAAAGTCAATCCGTATTGGGTGGATTTGTGAAGGTGTTTCATATATAGTTGTGCTTTATAATATAGTTTACAGTAAATTTAATTTTATGACCCATCTTTTTTTATTAGGAGATATTTTTTTCTAAAGAATTAAGGTTCATTGAGGTCTTATGAAAAGCCTCCACAAGTCCATTTGTCCAGTGATTATTAGTTCTCATTGTATTAGACTTTTTATAATAAGGAGGTTTTTTTTCTTCTTATATTTTATTTTTTGTTTATGATTATCAGAATGCTATGAAAATTAATCTATCATATAATGTAGATATTAATAAATAGAAACAATACCAAGACTTTGTAGTTTAAGAAAATATATATACAAGCATACATACATACATACATACATACATACATACATAGATATACATACATATATATATATATACATACATATATATATATATACATACATATATATATATATACATATTCACACACACACACACACACACACACACACACACACACACACACACACACAAAAATGATCCCAGATGAGCACCCTTTAAATTAAAATAGCTGTAATTGAAGATACAAATAACTTAAATCAAACCTCAGCCCATTGGAAATAAAACTAAAAACCAACATTAATTGAAGACAAATGCATAATACTTAAGCATCCAAACATCAAATACACGAATGGCCATTTTATTAAGCTTAGATATATAAAAGTATCGTTATTATAAATTGCAGCCATTTATTTCTCAGCCAGCATCAAAAGAAGCCATCTAATTATTGAAAGACAATCACTTCCCACTCAAAGGTAGTTATATTTACGTCGTAGGAGGCTGATAACCTTCTCACTAAAACGTATCCTCTCGCATTTTTTAATCCACCCGTCCCCGCCACTATCTGCAACTCTCCTTCTTCCTTCGTAAATGAGTATCCTCCAATTACTGTAAGCGAGCTACCTGCACCCAAGCGGCAACCAACAATTAAAATAAAACTTAATAGAGAATGAAGAATGAATATATATATATATATATATATATATATATATATATATATATATATATATATATATAGGAATTGGGCGGTATGTGTATATGTAAGTGCCTCTTGATATTGATTGATAATTACCTGTCAAAGAGTAGTGATCGGTGAAAACTAATTGTAGTGTGGCAATGCCAGTAGAACTATCTTGCGATGTGATTGCGACTGTGCCCTGCACCCGACCAAGAGGGCTTGAGGTTGGGTTACGGTCCTCAGTGATGGGGTTATCAAAAACAAACATGCTACCGAAGCTGATATACATGCTTGGTTCGTCAACGGGGCTCGACACGACTTTTATGGTAGTAGCATTGGGGAATTTGGTTCTTTCATGCTCGTATAAACGGAGCCGGGTCTCTTTTTCATTCCTCTCTGAAGTTGCAATGCTGATTTTTGAAGTGAAGAATAGTGCGATGGCTAAAAAAATGAGGAGACAGAAGGAGATGGAAGCCATTAGATGTAGAGGATTGACTGTTTTTGAATGAGTGAATATTGTTAAGTGTTGCCATTTGGGATGGATGATGAGACTGAATTTATACTGGATTTCGGTAGATGATGCTGTAACGAAACAAATATGATCACACCCATTTTCCATGAGATTAAGTATTAATTTATTACTTAATTAATTCATAATCTTGGAGTTTTATTTGACTGTGTCTGCTCCCTTCTTTTTTCCTCGTGCCTAATTCAAAATTTTCATAAACAAATGTCATCAAAATCAAAACAAATTTAATTTGCAGAACGATGTTAGCTGGATGGAGTAGAAAAATGAGATATTTTCAGAATTATATATTTCTTTTTCCTAGGAAATATTGGAATCTTGTTTTCTTTTTCCTCGGAAAAATTAGAATCTTGCATTCTTGCCTGTGGTGGAAAACAAATATGGAAATATGGAAAAATGGACATATGCCATTTGTTTTATTGAGGTTAATAATCATACTTTTTTATTTTTAAAAACGGTGAAATAAGAAAGTCTTTTATATTCTTATAAGAGCTCTCAATTCTTTGCATTTACATATCCAACATCCAAATTTTAGTTTTTTCATCTATACCATCTTGTCTAGACATAAAATCGTCTATTTCACCTTTTTAAGTTAAAATATTGATTTTTAATATGAAATGAAAGATTTAAGTGGTATAAATATAAAAAAAGAATATAATTTAGATGTCAGATATGTAAATGCATAAGAAATAATGTACTTTTTTTTTAAATTCAAGCAAAGAGCACGCATTTGATAGGAGGAGAGATAGGAGAGAGACACACTCTCTTTCCCCTCTCTCTCTCTCTCCTCCTATTGGAGTTTAATACGACAAAAATTTTAATTATGATAATTTTATGAGATTTGGGATTATCCTTTAGCTGCAATTATAAGATATATTGTCTTATTAAAGTTTAAGATGCACTTAAGATGTTCATAACACAACAGATTGTGAGATTTCATTGATAGAATTAGAATTTTGATGAATGCTTTATAATTTATGTTATATTTAACATCCAAGAGACGTTTGTGAAACTCGAGAGTATACTCTAAAACACCACTAAATATATGAAATTAATAGCACAAGCTTTGGCTTAATGATTCACACATCTACTTCTATTGTTAAGGTTATGAATTAAAAAGCATGGGTTTGCCAATGAGGAAGCACTGTTATGGGTAGCGAGGAGCACGGTTGGGCAGCTCAGTGGCATGATAGCATGGCGACACTAGAGCACGACACAACAACAACAGTGTTGCGGCAGGCAGTACGCAGAGGGCACACATCGTTAGGTGGCGTGGCAGTAGCAGCACAGCTGAAGATTGCACGGGCCTGGTCAGTACAAGGCGGTCAAGATTAGAAAGAGAAGTTTTAATGGATTTAATGATCTTTGGCGTACCTAACATCAATGTGATGTTAAACGATTTGATTTTGAGTCGATCGAAGATAACTTGAAAGAAATTCTATCTAAAATAAATTTCTGAGCGGTTGTTGTTATTCTAGCTAAATTCACAGTCATATATTACATAACACTCGAATTACATAACTTTAAATGTCTTATGTTACGAACATGCATAACATAAATTTTAAAAACGCTAAGCTTTAATTCACAGACCTACCCTACGTGTGAAATCAGATTTTGAACCGATCCTACTAAATTTCAATCCAACACGGCGTGGATCATTTATTGGCATAAGCCTAAACTATAGATAGTAAAATTTACTCTCAATTCTTATGTAATTACATAGCTAACAATGAAATTTCCATTTTTTTTCAAATATACAACCTTATGTGTACATGAAAAGTTGTATTAAATGCAAAGTTTAAGTGTTAGGCATATAAATATATAGGAATTTAGTGATATGTATGTAAAACCTTTTAACTCTATAATTTTGTCCATCTTTGGAGCTACACTAACCCTATCTATGACCATATTCATTGCACGTTTTGTTACAACAACAACAAACCTTTATTCTACTAAGTGGTGTTGCCTACAAGAGTCCTTTTTCTCCATTGTGTCTTCCTGAGGGTCATATTTTCATTTAAATTCTATTACACTAAGATCATTTTTTATACAATCTGCCCAAGTCTTGTTAGGTTCACCTTTGCCTTTCTTAACATAAGTCGATTCTAAAACTTCAACTCTCCTAACGGGATCATCAGATGTACGATGTTTAAAGCGACCAAACCATCTAAGACAACTCTTTATAATCTTGTTCTCCACTAGGTTACACAAGCCCAAGCACGAATATATTCATTTTACATTTTGTCTATATTGCCAAGCCACTCATTCATCTAAGCATTCTTATCTCGGCAATACTTAAATTTATTTAATACTTCTCTTTTAAAGGCCAACATTCTGCGCCGTAGAACAATGTAAGTCTCACGATCAGAATTTTCTTTCAAGTCTAAGTGGTATTTTCTATCACACAATAGATAGGATGCATTCCTTCACTTCAACCAACCAACTTGAAATCTAGTGATCACATCCCCAACTATATCATCATCACTTCGAACAAGAGCCCCGAGATATCTAAAACGTTCGCAACTTTTAATTATTTGATCACCAGTGGCTACAACTCTACTATTAGTGCTACTACTACTAAAATTACATTTCATGTATTCAATTCTAGATCTACTCAAAAGAAGGCCTTTTCACTCCAATGACGACCTCCAAAATTTATGTTTTTCCAAAACTCTTTCTCTGCCCTTATCCACAAGAAGGATATCAACGGCGAAAAGGATACACCATGGTACATCCTTTTGTAAATATCTAGCAAAAATATCCATAACTAAAGATAAAACATATGGGCATAAAACCGACCCCTCATGTAATCCAATTGAAATAGAAAAATATTAGGTCAAACCTCTTTCTAGTTGCTAAACTCTAGAACCTAAAAGCAATTTTCAAAATAAATGAAAATAAAGAGGAAAATGAAGACGAGAAGTTACCTTCCTCGATTGTTTCGAGTAGGAGAGGAGCGGAAGGAGGAAAAAAAATGAGAGTTTCTGGTCATTGTAAGTCAAGATCCTCTCGTTGCGTTCCCAGCTAGCTTTTATTGCGACTGTATCACGAGGGTTCGGTGACGAAGGTGATGGTTTTGGACGAAACAGAGAGTGGGCGGGAGACAGGCGAGGGTTTCGGGAAGAGGAGCAATGTAGGCGAGGGCTTCGACTAGAGAGGAGTTATGTCGGTGAGGGAGAGGATTATGGCAACACCGGGAGGGATGCAATTTAGGCTGTATAAAGGATTACTTTCGACAGCTTATAAACGACTTTTAATCCGTCGGTTCTTAACACTATTAACGACGAAAATCTTTGACAAAAATCCCCACCATTTATTAAAAAACATGGGTCAGTAAATACTCCACCTGTTGGTGGGTTCGAAGATAATTGACGAAATATGTTTGTCGAATAATATTTGCTTATAAAAAATGCTTTAATGCGTCGCTAATAACTAATAGCACGGAAAATAATTATTACTATTGATATGCGACGACCTATCCTATAGTTATACCGTTGCAAATAATCCATATCATAAAACGTCACTAAACGGTCAGAAAATAGAACATTTTTTCATTCGTAAATTAATATATATTCATATAATAAAAAGAAACATTTATAACTTAAAACAAAAAATAAAATTCTTGTTAATTTTTTTATTCAATTAATATCTTCTCATAGTTCATTGGTCAGAAGTTCCCGCATGGAACATGCTAACAAGTTCAACCACTGATAAAGCTGAGCTAGAGTATAAAAATTTATTACTTATATATGCTGTGGGAATAGATGAAATGAACTTATTTTTTGCTTATTGTGGTTGTCAACCTCCGAAGGAGGCCAAGTTAATATATATTAAAAAATATATAATGCAATATATATGTATATATATATATATATATATATATATATATATATATATATAGATTGAGAAATTTAGGGCAAAGAAACGCTAGAATCAACGCAATCCAGAAGAATAAATAGAGATTTAACGAGGTTTGACAAAGATGCCTACATCATTGGGAGCAGAGCGGCGGCTTTTCTTTCAATATCAGAAAAGAGTACAAAATACAAGATACCACCCTTAGGGTTACAATAAAGCTTATATATAGAGCCATGGAATACAATATGTAATTACAAAATTACCGCTGTACTAAACCGTGGGGCGTTAAACTCTTCCGATCTGCTCGCTCCGCTCCAGCATTTGTTCCTTATTTGGTATATGAGCAATACCTAACAAATCTCCACCTTGACGAATATCCAGCCCCTTAGGAGAAAAGATACCTGGGAGTTTCTCATGCACCAATGTGGGTTGGGCCACCATGCTTCTCTAGCAACTGTGAATATTCAACAAGTCCAAGCACTGCAAGAACTTGTTGATAATAACTGGCTTGGTCAATATATGAGCTGCATTCTCATCACTATGAACCTTCTGCAGCAGTATCTCACCAGAAGTACTCAATTATCTGATCTTGTGATACCTGACATCAATGTGCTTGGTCCTCGCACGGTACACCTGGTTCTTAACCAAATAAATAGCACTTTAACTATCACAATGCAACTGAACTCCAACTTGCTCAGCACCCAGTTCCTTCAATAGCCCAGTTGTAGACCTTCTGCCATCTAAATCGCATGCATAGTTCACACCATTTGCACCCAATAGTCTTCTTTCCCTCAGGAAACTGAACTAGCTCTCATGTGTGATTTTCTCCATCTATGAATATCACAATGCACGCCCTCTACCTAATATTTTGTCCAATCTATGAAGCCCACTCCTAATTAGGACCTTCAATTTACTATAGGAGTTCAAATCTAGAATTTATGTTTAATTTTGAAACATTTCATTCATTTTGAGAGTGAGTTTTGGTTTTAATTTTGATTATTTTTTTGTCATGAATTATTGCAAAAGTTTATATAGAATATCAAATAAAAAGATAGTATCAAATGTTCTGCTCTTGATACATAAAATTACAACTTATTTGATCAAATTAATAATAAACTTTTAATGACAGCTAAAATGTTTTAGTAAAGTTACCCTAAAAAAAGTCAGCATATCTTTAAATTTATAGAAGAAGGTCAACCGGGGATGTTCAAATAAATGTATTAAATCCCATTTCAATTTTTATTACGGTCATATGACAAAAAAATTTTAATTGTGGTAATTTTCTGAAATTTGAGATTAACCATTAGTTGCAATTATAATAATTAGTATAAATCTATTGAAAGTCATATCTAAGATAAAATGTATTGTCTTATTAATGTTTAAGATGCACTTAAGATGTTCATAACACAACAGATTGTGGGATGTCATTGATAGAATTTAGAATTTTGATGACTGCTTTAGAATTTATGTTATATTTAGCATCCAAGAGACGAATGTGAAACTCAAGAGTTTACTCTAAAAATATATGAAATTAATAGCAGTAAAGCAATGAAGCAAGCTTTGGCTTAATGATTCACACATCTACTTCTATCGTTAAGGTTATGAATTCAAAATGGTGGGTGTGTCAATGCGCAAGTGCTGTTATGGGTAGCGAGGAGCAGTGAGGGCAGCTCAGTGGCATGATAGCGCGGCGATACTGAAGTGTGACACAATAACATACAATGTTGTGGCAGGCGTTACGCAGAGGGCACACATTGTTAGGTGACGCAGCAGCGGCATCGCAACTGGAGATTGCCCAAGCCTATTCCGTACAAGGCGGTCAATTTTAGAAAGAGAAGTTTTAATGGATTTTAATACGACATTTTCATGTACACATAAGGTTGTTTGTTTGAACAAAATGCAAGATTCCATGTTAAGTATGTAATTACATAAGAATTGACAGTAGAATTTATTATCTATAATTAAGGCATATGCCAAGAAATGATCTACGCCGTGTTGGATCGAAATTTAATAATATCTATTCACAATCTGATTTTGCACGTATGGTAGGTCTGTGAATTTAGGGCTTAGCATTTTTTTTAAATTTATGTTATACAAGTTATGAACATGAGACTTTTAAAGTTCATGTTATACATGTGTTATGCAGTGTAGATCTGTGAATTTAGCTTGAACAACAACAATCGCTAGAGAATTTATTTTGGATAGAGTTCTTTCGAACTATCTTCGGTCTAATCAAAATCAGATCGTTTAACATCATATTAATGTTAGGTATGTCGATGATTGTTAAATTCATTAAAACTTCTCTTTCTAATATTGACCGCTTTGTACTGACCAGGCCTATGCAATCACCAGTTGTGTTGTCGTCGTTGCACCACCTAATGATACATGCTCTCTGCGTACCGCCTGTCATAACACTGTTTGTTGTTGTGCCGTGCTCTAATGTTGCTGCATTGTCACGCCACTGAACTGGCCACACTGCTCCTTGCTAACCAAAATAGCGCTTGCGCATTGACACACCCACGATTTTGAATTCATAACCTTAACGATAGAAGTAGATGTGTGAATCATTAAGCCAGCGCTTGCTAAATATAACACAAATTCTAATGCAGACATCAAAATTCTAAATTCTACCAATGACATCCCTCAATGTGTTGTGTTATGAACATCTTAATTGCATCTTAAACTTTAATAAGACATTACATTTTTATCTTATATAAAAATTGCAATTGATTTATAATAATACTTATAATTGCAACTAAAGGATAACCCCAAATTTCATAAAATTATCATAATTAAAATTTTTGCCATATTACCGAAATAAAAATTGAAATTGGATTCAAAACATTTATTTGAACATCCCCGATTGATGTTTTGAGGGTAACTTTATTAAAAATTTTTAGCTGTCTATTAATTTGATCAAATTGGCATATCTGACCTCCAAATTATATTCTTTTTTTATATTTATACCCCTTAAATCTTTCATTTCATATTAAAAATCACTATTTTAACTTAAAAAAGTGAAATAGACGATTTTTATTTCTAGATAAGATGGTATACATGAAAACAAATAAAATTTGGATGTTGGATATGTAAATTCATAGAATTGAGAGCTCTTATGAGAATATAAGAGACTTTCTTATTTCACCATTTTTAAAAATAAAAAGTATGATTATTAAGCTCAATAAAACGGGAAAAAATTGCGTATATAATATGTACGCAGAACTGCGTACATATTAGGGTACAAAGAGGTTACAAGAGGGGTACATTTAGGTTATAAGGAATGTTACAAGAGGATTGTAACTTGGATGTACCCCTGTTGTAACCTCTTTGTACCCTAATATGTACGCAGTTCTGCGTATATGCAATTTTTTCTCCAATAAAACAAATTGCATATGTCACGCATGATTTTAATTAGCAAGAATATAAATACCATATTTCCATATTTGTTTTCCACCACAGGCAAGAATGCGAGATTCTAAGTTTTCCGAGGAAAAAGAAATATATAATTCTGAAAATAACTCATTTTTCTACTCCATCCAGCTAACATCATTCTGCAAATTAAATTTGTTTTGATTTTGATGACATTTGTTTATGAAAATTTTAGAATCAGGCATGAGTAAAAAAGAAGGAAGCAGACATTGTCAAATAAAGCTCCAAGACTATGTATTAATTAAGTAATAAATTAATACTTAATCTCATGGAAAATGGACGTGATAATATTTGTTTCGTTACAGCATCATCTCCCGAAATCCAGTATAAATTCAGTCTCATCATCCATCCCAAATGGCAACACTTAACTATATTCATTCATTCAAAAACATTCCATCCTCTACATCTAATGGCTTCCATCTCCTCCTCTCTCCCCATTTTTTTAGCCATCGCCCTATTCTTAACTTCAAAAATCAGCACTGCAACTTCAGAGAGGAATGAAAAAGTGACCCGGCTCCGTTTATACGAGCATGAAAGAACCAAATTCCCCAATGCAACTGCCATAAAAGTGGTGTCGAGCCCCGTCGATGAACCAAGCAAGTTTTTCGGCTTCGGTAGCATCTTTGTTTTAGATAACCCCATCACTGCGGACCGTAACCCAACCTCAAGCCCTCTCGGTCGGGTGCAGGGCACAGTCGCAATCACATCGCAAGATAGTTCTGTTGGCTTGGGCACACTACAATTAGTTTTCACCGATCACGCCTCATTGACAGGTAATTATCAATCAATATCTAGAGGCACTTACATATACACATACCGGCCAATTCCTATGTACTTATAATATATATATATATATATATATATATATATATATATATATATATATATATTCATTCTTTATTCTCTATTAAGTTTTATTTTATTTGTTGGTTGCCGCTTGGTTGCAGGTAGCTCGTTGACACTAATTGGGGGATTCTCATTTACGAAGGGAAAAGGAGAGATGCAGATTGTTGGGGGGGCGGGTGGATTAAAAAATGCGAGAGGATACGCTTTACTGACAAGGTTATCAGACTCCAACGACGTAAATATAACTACCTTTGAGTGGGAAGTGGTTCTATTTTAATAATTGGATGGCTTCTTTTGGCTGAGAAATAAATGGCTGCAATTTATAATAATGATACTTCTATATATCTAAGCTTAATAAAATGGCCAATCGTGTATTTGAAGTTTGGATGCTCAAGTATTATGTATTTGTCCTGAACTAATGTTGTTTTTTAGTTTCATTTCCAATTGGCTGAGGTTTGAATTAAGTTATTTGCATCTTCAATTACAGCTATTTTAATTTAAAGGGTGCTCAACTGGGATCACAATTTATAAATATATTATTTCTGTTTTATTTCGCAAACTAACAAAGTCTTAGTATTGTTTCGAATTCCTAATATCTATATTATATGATAGATTAATTTTCATAGCATTCTGCTAGAAATCATGACATAAAAAAATCGAAACATAAGAAGGAAAAGAACTTCCATATTGTAAAAATCCTAAAACAGTGAGAATTTATTATGACCGGACAAATGGAGTTATGGAGGCTTTTCATAAGCTTTTGATAGACCTTAATTATCAACAAAAAAATTATCTCCTAATAAAAAAGATGGGCCATGAAATTAAATTTACCACAAACTATATGATAGAGCACAAGTACATATGAAACACCTTCATAAATTCACCCAACACAGATTGACTTTTTTTTTTGTGGAATATATAAAAAATATAGAACGATCAACGACGAAGAAAAAAAAAAATAGAACGAGCAAATTCACACTAGAAAAACAGACACAAATTTACGTGGTTCGGCAGTTTTTGCCATCGTCCACGGAGTTGCAGAGGATTTATCACTTGAGGAATTTACTTCGTCGACCACGTCAACTTACAAGAATCAACCCGAGATCTCCACCAAAGAAGAAGAAGAAAAACAGGGAACAGAAAACTCGTGATTTCTTTTTGTTTCCGTGAGCACCAGCACCTTCACACAAAACGCAGACGATGAGATTGGAAGAGCGAACTTCTTCTGCTGCCTACAGCACTCTCGAACCCACGCCGAAGCAACGCCACGGAAGGGAAGCCCCCTTTTTTAGAATCGAATACCTGTTGTAAGCAAAGCCATGAAGAAGAAAAATTTGCTAAGAGGAGAGGCTGCTTCTACTTCATTAGGTTGCAATAAAAAGGGAGGTAGGGCTTTCTTATTTCGCGAAATAGGAAGTTCGAGAGGGATCCATTTTCATGAATCTTAGGCGGGAGGGCCAAGCAATGCGTCGTTTCGTGGGCAGAGGTGGCGGAAGTAGCGGGAACAGGTACTAATTTCTTTTTTTTTTCCTTAACCAGACTCCACATCTAACAAATCTTCCACTTGGAAACTGGTACACAGGTTACAACGTTTTCTTCCTTAAACTGATACCCTCCACTAGCGGTGTCACCCTTTTCTTCAAATGTGATATCCTACACCTTTGTAACTCAAATCTTTTGTCTTCATACCGGAAGACCAACTGAAGTTGCGCACAACTTCAGCTTCTCCAAAGTAACGCCCTTAGTCAACATATCAACGTCAACATAGCATTGTACCTCCAAACTCTTTCTTGAGTTACTCATGTATCTACTTACAACTCCCACTGCATGGGAAATATCATGTCTCTACTGAAAGTCTTTTACAACAAGTCTAGTCATGTACCTCTTATTATCATCATGCTCAGTATTCACCTAATACACCCACTTGTTGTATAATATATTCTTCCCTGGTGGAAGATATGCCAATTGTTCTTCGTTGCGCCAAAGTAAACATTATATGCATTACATTATGATTATGTTTGGTAATATTGCTATTCTAATAAAGCAGATCCTAAAAAATTAATATTTTTATCAATTTTGAGTAATACGAAAACTATGTGGAAGTAATTTTTAGAATGCAACTCACAATCGCAAAAAAGTTTTCTATAACTACTCTTGCAGATGGCGCTAATTTCTTAATTTTTCTTTGTTTAAATGCATTTTGTTTCACCTAAAAATGTGTTCAAAATATAAAAACATATATTAACAGTCAAATCATGAACTTTTTCTGTCATGATGAAGTGTAAATATCTTTGATAAATTCATTAATATGTGAAAGCTAACTACCCCATAGTGCTCCATCTAGATAATGTTCTGTTGTGAAATTTAGGGTGAGAAAAAGCAAGAATTGACACAAAACAGAAGAAAAACACAGAGATTTAACGAGGTTCAGCTAAGATGCCTACGTCCTCAGGAGAAAAACGGCGAATTTCACTATTTTAGAGGAGTTACAAGTTCAGTTCATACACATAGGGTTAAACATATATTTATAGAAAAAAAAACCAGAGATAAATTACTAAAACGTCATCACTCACCCCATCCTACTAAAATCCAGGAGACACACCTCCTTATTTCAAGAGACTCCAAATTTCCGGTATATGAGTCATACCTAACAAATCTCCACCTTGGCGAATATCCAACCCCATAGGAGAAATGCATCATGGGGTTTCTTACACCAAAGTGGGTTGGGCAACCATGGCATCCAGCAACTGCAAAAATTTAACAAGTTCAAGTAATGCAAGAACTTGTTGAAAATATCTGGCTTGGTCATCGTACCTGCTACATTTCCTTCATATGATCCAACAGAGTGAACTCTACCTACAACCGTACTCCCCAACATTTTATAGATATTACCAGGTTTCGTAGCTCGCAATGCCTTCAAAATTTATTGTTGTGCCAACAAATCTTTCACCCTTATTTGCCATAATCCGAAGTTCCCGGCTCCATCAAACTTCACTATCTCGAATTTTGCTCCAGACATTGTCATTTGAAATTAATCATGCAGCGAACTTTTCCTGCCTTTTATCAAAACAAAAAACAACACACTGCAAATAAATTCAAAAAAACCTGAAACTTTCTCTGTCAATTGCACCAATTTTCTCGTAATTTTTCTATGATTCGCGAATCAAACTTTTCACACGAAGCACTTTTCTTGTTTGCACCAACAACTTGACCAAACTGTTGTCCCGCGAACCCTAAGTCCTTCTCCGATCGCAAATTGTCGCGTCGAAAAATCCTTGGCATCTGTTCGCAGAATACCTCTGCAAAACCCGACGCCTACTCCACCTGTCGCAACTCCTCCTGCGACAAACTTGCGAGCTCCACCGATCAAACTCCTCTGTTCTCAAAATGAGACCCCTGTTCGTAAACTGAACTCCATCTGCACTGCCACAAACCGCTCGCTTGGGTTGTGAAGCCCCTGCCTCTTCTACAGCCGATCTCTTCTAGCGCCAATAGGGATAAGAGAATATTTCTCCTAGTCTCCTGTTCCTCATGTAACAACGTGAGAACTCCAACTGATCGTACTCCAAAAGATCGTCGGCAACTGATCGAAGGTTTATGGTGACCGCCAAAATTTACATCGTGAGAACTCCCCGGTAACTGCCGAAACCCGGCCTGCCGGTGCGAACTATCGTGCCTGTTCACCTGTCGCAATCTCCTGTCGAATCAAAAGTCTGTTGCGATTCTCACCTTTGCCTGTAGAATCCTCTGCCGCGAACCCTTCTCGCCTTCCTGACCTACCGCGGTAGTAACCACAGAACCCTTCCGTGGTAACTATGAACTGCCGAAATCTCTTCTCAAACAGAACATTATTTCCTCTGCTGACAGGGATTAAGAAATCCCTCCTCTGCCGGCCTGGAATAAAGAATTCCCTCCAAGAATTCTCTCTGCCAACCAAGGAAGGATTCCCTCTGAATTAATTTCCTCCTAACAGAGATTAACTAACTCCCCTTCCCAGGCCATGATTCGCAAACTGTCTGAGAACTGTTCCAAACCGGCGAACCGTCGCGTCTTCCCTTCACGAACTGCCGAAGCCAGCGAACTGCTCCTGGGAACTGCTTCCCGTCTGAGCTGCTTCCCACTTCACGACCGAAGTGCTCCTAGGACGCGAACTCCCTGACGCCGCGAATCTTCCGTATCTTGCTTTTCCCGCTCGTGCCTCTATCTATCGCGCCCTATACCGAGAGGCGAACTGTCGTGAGAACTGTCTGCCGTGAGCACACGATTTCTTTCTTACCTGAAACCGCTCCGCCTCGATCGCGACGCTCCTTTTCGCGAATAACTGCAGGAAGCCACGATCCGTCACCTTCGCGAACTCCTCTGCGTCCTGTGTCACCGAACTGTTTGGTGTTGCGCGCAAACCGCTCCACCTGCCGCGATGTTCGTGGCAACTTCGCGGCAACCGCACGGAACCGCCCTGTCTCGGATCCCTGTTCGGGTTCGCGCGCCATGAACCCGCGAACTGCTCCTGGCTGTCGCTGAACTGCTTCATGATCTTCCCTGTCGCACGTTCCTGTCGCGTAACTGCTTCGCCATCTTCCTAGTCGTGCGATCCCTGAAGCCGCTTCACCGAATTCGGGCTTGTTCCTCCTCCGCGGTTCAGCCTTCCTTCGCTGCTCGTCGAATAGACAGACACGTGGAACGGATTCGCGCCCGGAAGTCTCGGCGCAGAAGAAGAACCGAACTTCTCTCAGCCTGGAACTGTTGGAACTGAACTCCTCGCATCTGAATCGCCGAACTTGCCCTCCGAGGCTCTTCTTCTCCAAGCGATCCTCCTCGTCGAGACTGCCACAAACCGCAATCTTTGTCTCCTCTGCAAATTTTCTTTGCTGAAATGAAACTGCTTGCAACTGAAGAATTCTTTATTTTATTCCTGTGCCGATCACCTTCGCCTTAGAACCTTGTTCTGATACTAATTTTTGTGAAATTTAGGTCGAGAAAAAATAATAACCGACACAAAACAGAAGAAAAACACAGAGATTTAATAAGGTTCGGTAAAGATGCCTACATCTTTGGGAGCAAAGCAGCGAACTTCACTATTTTAGAGGAGTTACAAGATTAGTTCATACCCATAGGGTTAGACATCTATTTATAGATAATAAAAAAACCCACATAAAAAACTAAAACGCCATCTCTCCCCGCAATCCTATGAGACACACCTCCTTATTTCAAGAGACTCCAAATTTCTAGTATATGAGTCATACATAACATGTTCCATATGTTAAAAAAAATTAGCCGTTATTCACATTAAAACTACTTTCATTATAAAATTCTATTTCATAACAAAATGTCATATGTTGATACATATTTTCTAAAGAATTTATAGCTCATCTATCAACAACTCAAAATATACATTAATGTCTTTTTAGGCTAATTGGATCGAAATATCTAATGTTAGAAAGAAGAAATGATTTGTCGTACAAATCTTGTATGAGAGATTATATTGAGTAACGATCGTTGGCTACTACGAGTAGGGCAAAGTGGTATGAATGTATGGTATGAAGTCATAAGAATGTAAGCCAAACATTACCCACCTTCACAATAAATTCAAAATATGTAAGATAAAAAATTTTCATGCTTTTCCATTTGTGGGATGACTCATTGAATTGATTTCTCCTGATTTGCTATGATGACATCTCACATGCAAAGCAATACATATAGAAACAAATAATTTTTGAAGATGTGGAATATGTGATAGATAAAAGAGACTCACACTCGTATGAAATTTTTTTCTAATTCTTAATTTTTTTATTCTTAAAGTATGAATCTAAGAGACTCACAAAATTTACACCGAGTCTCGGTTGCATTAACCTTATAAAATATAATTATCTATTTACACAACAATCAATCTTCTTTAATTATAAACCAAACTTGGAGACCATAATTTTTATTTTGTACGAGTCTTGTGAAACAAAATTTTGTTTAGGTTTTGTTGTATCGGTATTCCTACAACCTAATTGAAGCACTCTCAGGGCATGCGGAAATATATTTTAATTTTAACATTATGAGAGCTATAAATAACTCATGATGGAATATACAACCTTTATATGATGGTGTTTGTGTCACATTCAGTAATTCATAAAGCATGACTTAGATAACAAAGTACAATTTCATCAATGACCATTTCTATAAGTCCACTTGATTTTAAATTCATGTTGAGTATCATGACTCTTTGTAGGATTAGAGCTATTAATGTGAAGTTCAAAAATAATAATTAGAGTTTGATGCGTGCTAGAAAATTCGCGACGGTAGAGTAACAAATTATTGTCTTAGCTTTGTACGAGATTTCAGAGACGCACACGGATTGAAAAGCGAACAAAGAATGACTCAGGAAGTTTTTACGTGGAAAACCCGTAAAGGGAAAAACCACGGGCCTGGCCGATTGCGAGAATCCACTATTGATTGACGTTTACAGAAATCCCTCGTCCCACAGACGGGAAAGGGTAATTATATGATATAGATTACAACGTCGACTGACAGTATATGGATGATGGTAGTGGTCGACGATCGACGGTGGTCCACGGCAATTGGCAGTGGTCCACGACCTTCAGCGGTGGTCGACGGCTATTGGCGGTGGTCGATGGCGGTCGGCGAGGATGCAGAGCTGCTTTTTCTTCTCAAGTCTTCAGATTCTCTGTTTTGGTCCTCCCCCCTCTCATGTTAGAGTTGGGGTCTATTTATAGGCTTCTGGGTGCAATTAATGCAACCATTTTGATTGGACGGTTCAGAAGGCTCCCCTTGATCTGACGGCGTTTAAGGGGCATTTGATGGCTTTAACAATGTCGGAATTGAGTGATCTTGGGCTCGTTGGATTCGTCTTGTCGAGACGCTCGATTCGAGTATGAACTTGCTAATTTCGGCATCCATTTGACCTTCCACAGTGTCCGAAAGTCTTCTAAAAGTGGTTAATTGACTTGATCTGGGCTTGATTTGACTCGGATTGGACTAATCTTGATATTATTAGGTCCGTTTCATTGAGCCGGTCAGTTTGATTATAAGTTTGCTGAAATCGGAGCTCTGAATGATTTTTTATCAAGATTTGAATGTTTCTTGATAAAAAAATTACATCGAGATTCGTGCCGAATGATGAAATTTGTTGGTGGCGTATCAGTTGCCCCCCTATTTTCGGACATAATTTTTGTCGTCCGAAAATATTAGATTCCGGAGTATTTTATTTTTTATTATGTATATATATATATGTGTGTGTGTGTGTGTGCGCGCGCGCGCGCGTTTGTATTTATATTTATATATACATAATATTCTATGAATATCGCTATTATATAATAGTAAAACACTCAATTTGCAGTGAAACAGAGCCTAGCTCAGTGGGAAAGACTTTGGGTTATGTGATTGAGGCCACAGGTTCGAATCCTGTACCCCTCACATAATAAAATTTTATTTTTAATGGGCTAAACAGGCCCGCCAGTTGCCCGACTGGGCCAACAGCGCGGGCTGAAACGGCTGGCCAACCGACCCACCTTCAGCGGGCCCGAACCTGGTGTGAAGAAGCTGAGAGGTTGCAAGGTGGAAGACCCGTTGCAGGATCCGAACGGGCCAAGGGAATTCAATGGCTAAGGGAATTCGAAGGGAATTTGAAGCTGAAACATTTAATAATTCCAAGGGAATTGGAAGTTATAAAATCAAAATTGGCTGAGGGAATTTTATGTTGAAGGGTTATAAGAAAAGTAACATTTAATATATATATATATATATATATATATATATATATATATATAATAAACTGTAATTATTATTATTATTATTTTTTATATTATTATTTTTATATATGATTCCAATTAATTTATTTGTCATACATTTGGAATTTGAAAAATCAAAAAATATGAAATAAAAAGTTTTTCATTTAATGATTCCAATTGATTCCATGTTATAAATGTGGAATTTGAAAGATCAAAGGAATATGAAATGAAAAGTTATCATTATTATTATTTTTAAATGTTTTGTCTCATCTCAAGCCTATAAATAGAGGTCATGGATGAGAGGAAAAACCACAAGTGAGTAGAAGGAGAAAGACATCCCGTGTTGCGGAGAAGATTTGCATAGAAGCAAATAATTGCGGCAAAAAACTGCGGCGAAGAGTTGCGGCGAAGAGTTGCGGTGCATAGTTGCAGAAAAGTGTTGCGGTGCAGAGTTACAGAAAAGTGTTGCGGCAAACTGTTGTGGCAAAGTGTTGCGGCAAAGTGTTCCGCAAAGTGTTGCGGCAAACCGTTGCGGCGACGAAGCCTCACGACGGGGCATTGCGACGAAGCCTCACGACGGGGCAGCGCGGCGGGGCGTTGCGGTGGCGCGTCGCAGCAGAGTGTTGTGGCGGCGTGTCGGAGCGACACAATGCAGCGACATGTGCCGGTGGCGCGGTGGCGCAGAACGTTGCGATGAGGCGTTAGGGCGACGCGTTGTTGCGGGTCGTGTCGCATTGCAGTGGTGCGTCACGGTGATGCATCGCAGTGATGCGTTGGGGCGACGCGTTGCGATGAAGCGTTGGGGCGACGCGTTGAAGCGTTGGGGCGACGCGTTGCTGCGGGCCGTGTCGCATTGCAGTGGTGCGTCATGGTGATGCATCGTAGTGATGCGTTGGGGCGACGCGTTGCGATGAAGCGTTGCGACGGAGTGTTGCGAAGGCGCGTCGGGATGGCGTGGCTTAATACAACGACGTGTAGCTGTGGCTCGTTGAGGCATGCCGTTTCAGCGACGCTTTGCCGCGGAATGTTGCATTGCGGCGGGGCGTCAAGGCGGGGCGATGTATTGCGGTGACGCATTGTGGCGAAGCGTTGCAGATCGTGTACTTGATGCTGCGTATTCTGGAGGAGATTTCTGTGCCACTCTTGCACGTTATAAAGGTGATGAAAAAATGTTGTATTTTTCCCGTCGCACTTTCAGGGGAAGATTTCTTGCTTATGTGGTAACGACGATATACGGTGCTCTCCCAATGATTATCAGAAGTACTAGAGTTTTGGGGAGGCGATGTTGACTCTACTCGAAGATGAGCGGATTTGTTGTGGCCTCTGTGCAATTATATGTTGATATTTGTAACATTTTTAATCATCTGATGTGGCATTTATAGATGATGACAATGTATTTCTTTGCGTTTTTCACGGTTGTTGTGGCTTCTCAATCAAACGAAAGTCTTTTTGTGGTTCATGTTTTTCGAGATTGTGCCCTCTCAGACTTATGCCTTAAAGGAGCTTGAACTGGTATCTTCTGAGGCTCGTAGCCTTCTGAGGTCTTTGAGTGTACCTGCACCTTTTGAGGCTTGTAGCCTGCTGAGGTTTTTGAGTGTACCTGTGCCTTCTGAGGCTTGTAGCCTTCTGAGGTCTTTGAGTGTACCTGTGCCTTCTGAGGCTTGTAGCCTTCTGAGGTCTTTGAGTGGAGACCCTGTCAACCACTTGCTCTCATGGAGTCTTCTAGTGATGACCATGTCCACTACTAGCTTCCGATCGAGACTTGCCTCTTGGGCTCGTCTTCCAGGGGCATGGTAGCATCTCATTGAGTCTTGCCTCTTGGGCTTGACTTTTAGGAGTACTGTATCTTCCCGTCGAGTTTTGCCTCTTGGGCTCGACTTCTAGGGGTATAGCACCTCTTTTCATCAAGAGGACTTTCTACACAAAATTCTTTCATGAGAAAATTAAAAAAATTTTAAATGAAATGAAATTTTAAAACCACATGAAGATTTTGTTAAAATTAAGAGTTTATAAGCCAGTTTTTACTCAGATAAGCTGAGTTGGAAGTATACTTCTCATTCGATAATTCCAACGATTATGTTCTGGTTTCCCTCACATTGTTCTTGTAAGTAGCGACCCAGATGTCCTTGGCGTATCAGACGTTCAATTTCTTCCTTTAATTGAAAACATCTTTCCGTTGAATGTCCTTTTGCACGATGGAAATGACAATATTGAGGCCGGTCTCCACCATTTGGATTTCTTAATGGCTTTGGCCACTTGACGATATCTTCATCCTTGATGGCCATTAAGATGTTAACACGAGACGTGTTGAGTGGCGTGTATTCTTTTTCTGATCGTTGCTCATGATTCCCCTGTGGTTTAAACTTTTTTTGCTGTGAAATTTTGGTATCCTCAACGTTATTCTTACGCTTGCCCCCCAATCGCTCAAATTGTACCTGTGAGCAATGATGGCCTCATCTGCAGAGATTTGTGCCTCAACACGGTGCACAAGGTCAGCATAATAATGAACTGTATCTCGCATAAGTGATGAGTAGAAGGGTCTCGGCGCGAGTCCCCCAAGAAAGACTCCCTAAGCAACTCCGGATCTACTCCCGGAATTTGACGGGCTTCGATAGAAAACCTGCGAAGTAGTCTTTGAGTGATTCTCCTTCACTTTGACGAATTCTTGAGAGATGAGATGAATCCTTGATGATCCTTCGATTTGTTATGAACTGTTCCACAAATAGTTTGGCAAGCTTGTTAAAGGTGTTTACAATGCCCCCCGGCAGAGAGTAAAACCAGGTCCGAGCTTGTCTCTTAAGAGTAGCAGGGAACACTTGACATAGAAGCGCGTCAGAGGCACGTTGAATGTGCATGATGGTTTTATAATGATCAATATGTTCATAGGGATCAGTTATCCCTTCATATGCGTCAATGTTCGGCAGCTTGAAGCCAGTTGGAATGGGGTGTTGGAGGACTGCATTCGCTAAGGGAGCAGATTCCTTGATATTATGATGAGTGTGGAAGCGATCTTTTTTCTCAATGGGGAACTCTTCTCGGACGAGGCGACATAATTCGTTACGGATGACATTATTTGGAATGGTAGAGAGATGTGGCGGTGCTAGGTGAACTGCATGAGATGGATGGGTGGAACTTGCAGTGTCTAAGAGTTCAGCATCACGACCTGGTACGGGAAGTGTTCCTTCTTGGGGAGGGGGGCTGGTATGACTTCTTGCGGGCATATTTCTCATAGGACGCTGATTCAATGGTGGACGATTTTCATTCATCGACGGTTGTTGGGTCCTACGTAAAAATTGTAAGATCTGCAGTTGAGCTTCCTCCATTCTTCGCATGCGTTCTTCCATAGAAGGACCTGAAACCCCCTCGTTGGCAGGATAGCGTGTTCCAGGACGGGAAGATGAAGAAACATATCGCCCTTGACTACGTGACAGATTCCTGGAACGATGGGTGTTGGAGCGAGCTGCTCCATTGTCCCGAATATTGTTACTGTTTTCCATGTAGGAAAATTGAACAAGTACTTCAGTGATGGGAATGAGAGTTTCCCACAGACGACGCCAAACTGATGCGTGCTAGAAAATTCACGATGGTAGAGTAACAAATTATTGTCTTAGCTTTGTACGAGATTTCAGCACGCACACAGATGAAAAGGGAACAAACAATGACTCCAGAAGTTTTTACGTGGAAAACCCGTAAAGGGAAAAACCACGGGGCTCAGCCCGATTGCGAGAATCCACTATTGATTGACGTTTACAGAAATCCCTCGTCCCACAGACGGGAAAGGGTAATTATATGATATAGATTACAATGTCGACTGACGGTATATGGATGATGGTAGTGGTCGACGATCGACGGTGGTCCACGACGATCGGCAGTGGTCCACGACCTTCAGCGGTGGTCGACGGCTATCGGCGGTGGTCGACGGCGGTCGGCGGGGATGCAGAGCTGCTTTTTCTTCTCAAGTCTTCAGATTCTCTCTTTTGGTCCTCCCCCCTCTCATGTGAGAGTTGGGGTCTATTTATAGGCTTCTGGGTGCAATTAATGCAACCATTTCGATCGGACGGTTCAGAAGGCTCCCCTCGATCTAACGGCATTTAAGGGGCATTTGATGGCTTTAACGATGTCGGAATTGAGTGATCTTGGGCTCGTTGGATTCGTCTTGTCGAGACGCTCGATTCGAGTATGGACTTGCTAATTTCGTCATCCATTTGACCTTCCACAGTGTCCGAAAGTCTTCTAAAAGTGGTTAATTGACGTGATCCGGGCTTGATTTGACTCGGATTGGACTAATCTTGATATTATTGGGTCTGTTTCATTGAGCCGGTCGGTTTGACTATAAGTTTGCTGAAATCGGAGCTCTGAATGATTTTTTATCAAGATTTGAATGTTTCTTGCTCAAAAAATTATATCGAGATTCGTGCCGGATGATGAAATTTGTTGGTGGCGTATCAAGGTTAAAATCCCCGGCAGTATAAATCATACATGACTTTGTCATGTGTTATGTATTCTCGTATCCCGTGTTTTGAACATTGACGCCAAAATCTACCCTCATATGGGTAAATCAGAAGCTAGTTGTCGCTTGCATAAATGTTTAAACAACATTCAATAACTCCTTAGCAAAACTTTGTCTATCTAAATATAGTCTATTGTACATCAATGACATAAATGGGTGAATATCCATAAATAACATATAAATTTAATATATGAATTCATAAAGCCCAACTACTGCCTAGAAATATTATATATTTTTCATATATAAACTAAATAGCTAAGATACTTACATAATACACACATAGCACTAAAAAAATTAATATCACCTAAAAAATATACTATTTTAACTTCTTAAAAATGAAATATACATTTTTAGGCATATCTTTAAAGCAACAAAGTGTCATATATGTAAATTTGTAACAAATATGTAAGAATTGTGTGTTACGTATGTGAATTCCTCTTTAACATTCATAGCACACAGTTGTTATGTATGTACATACCTGAAATGTAACATTTTATATTTGCACACATAACAAACAAAATTTTAAAATCACATAAAAACATCACTATTATAACTTTTTAAAAGTGAATTCACATTTTCATTCATAGGTTTAAAGTATCAAAGTGTCATATATGTAAATTTGTATGTTTATATTTGAGATAGAAAAATATTTAAGTGTTGAGAGTTACGTATGTGAATTTCCCTATAAAAAGGAGAATACACATTCATAGCACGCAATTCTTATGTTTTTATGTATCTGGAACCTAAACTTCAATATTTAAACACATAGCACTCAAAATTTTAAAATCACATCAAGAATATTGCTATTTCAACTTTTAAAAAGTGAAAAACACATTTTGAAGAACTGTGTGCTACCTATGTGAATTTCCCTTTAAAAGGCAGAATTTATATTCATAGAAAACAATTCTTATGTATATACAAATATCAAAGCTATACATTCATTTTTCACACATAACAATCCAAATTTTATAGCACATAAAAAGCATCACTATTAAGTGCATGTAAATATGAATGTTAAACTGTGAGATATATAAATACATAAGAATTGTATGAATGATGTAATTAAATTTTAAGACTAGACAAATCTGATATGATTTTAGTGGATTACTCATTAGTTCTCATATATAAATTATCTCAAATCACTCAAGCATCCTTGGTATATTATTCATATAATGACCTTAAATTGATTGAACATCCTTTATGGATTATTCATGTTTTCTTATTTACAAATGATCTCAGTCTAGTCAAACCTCCTCAATGGATTATTCATGACTTCTTACATACAAATGATCTCAAATAATTCCAACTTTCTTGGTTGATCATTCACATTTTTTTATATACAAATGATCTCAAATTGATCTAACATTTATAAGGGATTTTTCAAATCTTTTTATATATAAATAACCTCAGTCTAATGCAGTCATGAGTCAAGCCTGCATTAATGTCATTGTTTAACTCTCTTAATATTAATGATGATTATAATTTTGTGTGTTAGTGACGGTGGCCACTGCCTCTATCGCTGGCCATAGTTATCATTGTTGGATCATCACCCGGCTGTCGCTTTGTTGGATCATTATATCCCAACAATCACCACTATTGTAATACATGATCATCTTCAATAGATCATTATCTCTCGATTTTCGTTATGCCTGATCACCAATACTCAATAACCCCTGCTGTGGTGGGACACTATTGCTATCACCATATCAACATCTCTAGGTTGCCACTGCAATCGAGCCTGGCCATTTTTGTCAAGTCATTGCCATCACAAACTATCGTCACTAGGCTGACACCCCTCTTATCATTGGATCATTATTAATTGGCTACTTTCGTCATCACGATACACCAGTCATCGATTCACTATTGTTTTGCGAGTGATATCGCCTCTGTCACTATCACCTAACCAATGCTATTTGACAACAATCATTAATTCTAGACCACTAATCGAGTCACCACTGTGTTGGAGCCCTATTAATTATCTGGCCGACTTTGTGTAAAATCATTATCGCAGGAGAAATATACATCAGTAGAGGAGCGGTGTGCCTCCTCTCCATGTCAAGGCCTTATTTATATGAAAGAAAGTGGAATTTTGGAATCAAAAATAAAAAATTTCAAAATTTTGCCCTAAAATTTGCTTGCGGGCGTGCACATGCTTGCAGTTGCGTGCACTCTCCCCCGTGAGCGGTTCGTCGAACTATCTATGGATCCGGTCGGCATCGGGCCACGTTTTTGGAGCACGTGGTTTGATTCGGCCAGTGCAATCACCTGTCGACTAGGTGCGCTGACCCTGCCCGTGTGATCGCCAGTCGTGTGTTGACCATGCTTACACAATAGATGGTCGTGCTGCCACTACAACTTCACCTACTGATGTGTGCTCTTTGTGTACCACATGCCACAACACTGTTTGTTGTTGTGTCGCGCTCTCGTGTCGCCGTGCTGTCATACCACTGAGCTGCCCGACACTGCACCTCGCAACTCTTAACAGCACTCGCCCAGTGGTACACCCACGATTTGAATTCATAACCGTAACGACAGAAATAGATGTGTGAATCTTTAAGCCAAAGCTTGATTCATAGTTTTACTGCTACTTAATATTTTCTCCATAATTGAATCTAAAAAAAGGGTGTTTTTACCAATCACACACACCTTAATTCTTATGTATTCGCATATCTCACATCTAAATATTACTTTCTTTTATATTTATAACACTTAAAATTTTCATATGACTAAAAAAAAACACTATTTCAACTAAAAAAAGCACTATTTTAACATAAAAAATAACTAATTTAAAGATATATTGAAGTTTTGAGGGTAACTTCATTAGAAATGTTTAGCAGTCATTAAAAGTTTATTATAATACTATTAATTTAATCAAACCAGCCTTTATAATTTTATATAACTTCATTAAAACTTTCTAAAACATTTGATGCTATTTTTTTATTTTATATCATAAATAAAATTTTGTAATAATTCATAAGAAAAAAAAATCAAAATTAAAACCAAAACTCACTCTCAAAATAGTTGAAATGTCTCAAAATTAAAAATAAATTCTAGATTTAAACTCCTATTCTAAATTGAAGATCATAATCAGGAGTGTGGAGAAATTATTAGATGCGGAGCATGTAATTGCACCAATGGGAGGAGAGAGAGAGAGAGAGGAGAAAGAGAGTGCATCCCCCCTCTCTCTCTCTCCTCCTTTTGACGGGTTGCAAATGTGTGCTATTATTCTAATATTTTCTCCATAGATTGATTCTAAAAAAAATACACATTAATTATTATATATTTGTATATCTGACATCTAAATATTACCTTTTTTGGTTTTTATACTATTTAAATATTTCATATCATATAGAAAATCACTATTTTAACTTGAAAAAAAAAATGAAATAGACCATTTCACGTCTAAATAAGATGGTATAAGAATGTAAATTCATAGAACTGAGAGCTCATATAAGAATATAAAAAGACTTTCTTATTTCAGCTTTTCTAAAAATAAAAGCTTAATCATTAAGGTAATTGAAACAAATGGTATATGTCGTTCATGATTTTAATTAGCACGAATATAAATACCATATTTGCATATTTGTTTTGTACCACCGGCAAGAATGGAAGATTCTAAATTTTCAGCATGGATGCCTCCAAAAACAAGGTTCAGACAAAGGGGGTTTTTTTAGCCAAAACCAGTGATCACCATACTCTGGAAAGGCAAAAAGAAAACATAATAAAATATATAAAGCTGAAAATTTCTCGTTCTGCAAATTAAAATTGTTTTGACTTCATTCGTGAACATTTTTGAGTCACGCATGACGTAAAAAGAATGGAGCAGACATAATCAAATAAAGCTCCAAGACTAAGAAATAACTAAGTAATATATTAATACTTAATCTCATGGAAAATGAACGTGATGATATTGGTTTCGTTACAGCATCATCTACCGGAATTCAGTATAAATTCAGGCTCATCATCCATCCCAAATGGCAACACTCAACAATATTCATTCATTCAAAACCATTCCATCCTCTACATCTAATGGCTTCCATCTCCTTCTCTCTCCCCATTTTTTTAGCCATCGCCCTATTCTTCACCTCAAAAATCAGCACTGCAACTTCAGAGAGGAATGAAAAAGTGACCCGGCTCCGTTTATACGAGCATGAAATAACCAAATTCCCCAATGCTACTACCATAAAAGTGGTGTCGAGCCCCGTCGACGAACCAAGCAAGTATATCAGCTTCGGTAGCATGTTTGTTTTAGATAACCCCATCACAGAGGACCGCAACCCAACCTCAAGCCCTCTCGGTCGGGTGCAGGGCACAGTCACAATCACATCGCAAGATAGTTCTGCTGGCATGGCCCAACTACAATTAGTTTTCTCCGATCACTACCCTTTGATAGGTAATTATCAATCAATATCTAGAGGCACTTACATATACACATACCACCCAAGTCCTATGCATACATATATTCATTCTTTCATTCATCATTAAGTTTTATTTTATTTGTTGGTTGCCGTTTGGCTGCAGGTAGCTCACTGACAGTAATTGGGGGATACTTATTTAAGGAGGGAGAAGGAGAGTTGCATATAGTTGGGGGGAAGGGTACATTCAGAAATGCCAGAGGATACGTTTCACTGAAAAGATTATCGGCCTCCTCCGACGACATAAATATAACTACCTTTGCGTTGGACGTGATTGTCTATTAATAATTAGATGGCTTCCTTCATGTTGGCTGAGAAATAAATAAATGGCTTCAAATTACAATAAAGATATCTTTAAATATCTAAGCTTAATAAAAAGGCCATTCGTGTATTTGAAGTTTGGATGCTTAAGTATTATATATTTGTCTTCAATTAATGTTGTTTTTAGTTTTATTTCCAATGGGCTGAGGTTTGATTTAAGCTATTTGTATCTTCAATTACAGCTATTTCAATTTAAGGTTGCTCATCTGGGATCACAATTTATATATATATTATTTCTGTTTTATTTCGCAAACTAACAAAGTCTTATTATTGTTTCTAATTCTTAATATCTATATTATATGATAGATTAATTTTCGTAGCATTTCTGCTAGAAATCATGAAATAAAAAAAATAAAACATAAGAAGGAAAAGAACTTCATTATTATAAAAATACTAAAATAGATGTATAACAATGAGAATTTATTATGACTAGACAAATGGAGTTATGAGACTTTTCACAAAAAATTATCTCCTAATAAAAAAGATGGGCCATGAAATTAAATTTATCACAAACTATATGATAGAGGACAACTACATATGAAACACTTTCATAAATCCTCTCAATATGGATTGACTTTTTGTTGTGGTATATATATAAAATATAGAACGATCAACGGCGAAGCCAAAAAAATAGAACGAGCAAATTCACACCAAAAAAGCAGACACACAGATTTACGTGGTTCGGCAATTTTTGCCTACGTCCACGGAGTTGCAGATGATTTTATTACTTGAAAAATTTATACCGTCAACCACGTCGACTTACATAAATCAACCCGAGATCTCCACCAAAGAAGAAGAAGAAATAGGGAACAGAAAACTTGTGATTTCTTTTTGTTCCCGTGAGCACCAGCACCCTTCACACAAAACCAAGACGATGAGATTGGAAGAGCGAACTTCTTCTGCTGCCTACAGCACTCTCGAACTCATGCCGAAGCAACGCCGCGGAAGGGAAGCCCCCTTTTCGACAATCGAACACCTGCTATAAGCAAAGCCATGAAGAAGAAAAATTTGCTAAGAGGAGAGGCTGCTTCTAATTCATTAGGTTGCAATAAAAAGGGAGGCAGGGCTTTTTTATTTGGCGAAATAGGAAGTTTGAGAGGGATCCATTTTCACGAATCTTAGGCGGGAGGGCCAAGCAATGCCTCGCTCCGTGGGCAGAGGTGGCGGAAGTAGCGGGAACAGGTACCAGTTTCCTTTTTTTTTTTATTTAACCAGACTCCACATCTAACAAATCTCCCACTTGGAAACCGGTTCGCAGATTACAACTTTTTCTTCCTTAAACTAATATCCTCCACTAACGGCGTTGCCCTTTTCTTCAAATGTGATATTCTTCACCTCGTAACTCAAAGTTCTCTCGTCTTCATACTAGAAGACCAACTGAAGTTGCGCGCAACTTCAACTTCTCCAAAGTAACACTCTTAGTCAACATATCGGCATCAACATAGTCTTGTACCTCCAAACTCTTTCCTGGGTTACTTATGTATCTACTCACAACTCCCACTGCATGAGCAACATCATGCCTCTGCTGAACGTCTTTTACAACAAGTCTAGCTATGTATCTCTTACTGCCATCATGCTCAGTCTTCACCTAGTACACCCAATTGTTGTATAATTTCTTCTTCCCTGGTAGAAGATATGTCAATTGTTCTTCATTTAGCCAAAGTAAACACTCCAGAGTAAGGCAGTAATTTACTTTCGATTTTATAAGTTTACAAGGAGCATTATCTTGAATCTTTTAACTCCCGTATTCTATAAATCTCCTTTAAGTCTAGTCTGACATTCAAATTGTCATTAGTTTTGCCTTTAACATCTATCACAATTTTGAATATATTATAAAAAAATCTCTATATGCATTACATTATGATTATGCTTGATAATATTTCTCTTCTAATAAAGCAAATCCTAAAAAATTAATATTTTCATCAATTTTGAGTAATACCAAAACTATGTGGACAATTTGAAGATATTTAAGGATAATAAGTAATTTTTAAAATGCTACTCACAGTCTCAAAAAAATTATCTATAACTACTCATGCAGATGGCGCTAATTTCTTAATTTTTCTTTGTTTAAACACATTTTATTCACCTAAAAAGGTGTTCAAAATATAAAAACACATATTATCAGTCAAATCATGAACTTTTTCTATCACGATGAAGTGTAAATATCTTTGAAAAATTCATTGATATGTGAAAGCTAACTACCCCACAGTGCTCCAACTAGATAACGTTCTGTTGTGAAATTTAGGGCGATAAAAAGCATGAATCGACATAAGATAGAAGAAAAACAAAGAGATTTAACAAGCTTCGACAAAGATGCCTAGGTCCTCGAAAGCAAAGCGGCGAACTTCACTATTTTAGAGGAGTTACAAGTTCAGTTCATACCCATAAGATTACACATCTATTTATAGATAAAAAAAACTCACAGATAAATTACTAAAACGTCATCGCTCACCTCAACCCACTAAAAACCAGAAGACACACCTCTTTATTTCAAGAGACTCCAAATTTCTGGTATATGAGAAATACCTAACAAATCTCCACCTTAGCAAATATCTAACCCCTTAGGAGAAATACATCATGGAGTTTCTTACACCAAAGTATGAACACCACTCCCATCATTGGATCACTATTAATTGTTCACTTCAGTCATTACGATATACCACTGTTATCAATTCACTATTGTTCCACCAGCGACATCGCCTCTGGCACTATTGACCATAGTCATTAAAGCTAGACCACTTATCGAGTCACCACTGTGTTGGAGCCCTATTAATTATCAAGACGCCTTAGTGTTAGATCATTATCACAGGAGAAATAAACATCGATGGAGCAGATGGTGTGCCTTCTCTCCCTGTCAAGAACTTATTTATATGAAAGAAAATGGAATGTTGGCAACAAAAGTCAAAAATTTCAAAAATTTGCCCTAAAATTTACATACGAGCGTGCACGTGCATGCAGTTGCTTGCACTCTCCCTCGTGAGTGGTTCGTCGAACTGTCCATGGATCTGATCTGCATTGGGCCACATTCTTCGAGCACGTGGTCTGATTCGGCCAATGCAACCGCTCGTCGACTAGGTGCGCTAACCCTGCCTGTGCGACCGTCCGACGTATGTTAACCAGGCCTACGCAATCGCCAGTCGTGTTGCCGCTACTGCGCCACCTGCTGATGTGCACTCTCTACGTATTGCTTGCCACAACACTGTTTGTTGTTGTGTCACACTTTCGTGTTGCCGTGCTGTCATGCACCTGACACTGCTCCTCGCTACACCCACGATTTTGAATTCATAATCTTAGCGATAGAAGTAGATGTGTGAATCATTAAGCCAAAGCTTGATCCATAGCTTTACTGCTACTAATTTTGATATTTTTAGTGAAAATTTAGAGGAAACTCTTGAGTTTCACATACATCTCTTGGATGTTAAAAATAACTTAAATTCTAAAGCAGTCATTAAAATTCTAAATTCTAACAATGAGATCCCACAATCTCTTGTGTTATGTACATCTTAAGTGCATCTTAAACTTTAATAAGATAATACATTTTTCTTATATATGACTTAAAATTGATTTATAATAATAATCATAATTGCTACTAAAGGTTAATCTCAAATTTGATAAAATTTTCATAATTAAAATTTAAATTGGATTTAAAACATTTATTTGAACATGCCCAGTTGATCTTCTTCTATAAATTTAAAGATATATTGATGTTTTGAGGGTAACTTTATTAAAACTTTTTAGCAGTCAATTAAAAGTTTATTATTTGGTATACATGAAAAAATAAAAATTTGGATGTTAGATATGTAAATGCATAGAATTGAGAGCTCCTATAAGAAAATAAAAGACTTTCCTATTTCACCTTTTCTAAAAAGAAAAGTTTAACTATCAAGCTCATTAAAGCAAATGACATATGTCATGTCACGCATGATTTTAATTAGTATATTTGTTTGTATTCTAATTTTTCAGCATGGATGCCTCCAAAATAAGGTCCAGTCAAGATTTTCTTTTTTTCAGAACTACTGATCCACATACTCTGGAAAAGAAAAAAAAACATAAGAAAACAGGGATGAATATCTAATTTTCCATAGGGATAAATACTTAATGCTGAAAATATCTCATTTTCTACTCCATACAGCTAACATCATTCTGCAAAATTAATATTGTTTTGATTTGACGACTTCTATTTATGAAAATTTTGAGTCACGCATGGGAAAATTATTGTATACGTTCAACATACGCAAAATTGTGTCCAGACTCCAATTACATAACGACACATGTTTGTGTCGGCCCCATTCCTCAAAACACAAAAATACAACCGCGGTTGTATTCGAATATTTCGGAATACTATCATAATACAACCGGGGAATATTCCAATAAAGCCGCGGAATATTCGAATACAATGACGAGAATATTCGAATACAACCGCGATTGTATTGGAATCTTCCCCAGTTTTATTGTGGTAGTATTCCGGTAACACGTGTCGAATAAATTGAATACAACCGGAATACTACCACAATAAAACCGGGGAATACTCTAATAAAACCGCAGAATATTTGAATACAACCACGGCTTTATTTCTGTCGAAAAAATTGGGTCGGGTTCGGCCGCGTGATTAAATTTGCCGGTTAGTATACGGTAGTATTCCAGAATATTCGAATACAACCGCGGTTGTATTTTTGTGTTTTGAGGGATGGGGCCGACACAAACACGTGTCGTTATGTAATTGGAGTCCGGACACAATTTTGCGTATGCTGAACATACGCAATAATTTTCCGTCACGCATGACATAAAAAGAAGGGAGCAGACGTAGTCAAATAAAGCTCCAAGATTATGAATTAATTAAGTAATAATCTGATGGAAAATAGAAGTGCTGATATTTGTTTCGTTACAGCATCATCTGCCAAAATCATGTATAAATTCAGGCTCATCATCCATCTCAAATGGCAACACTTCCAATATTCATTCATTCAAAAACATTCCATCCTCTACATCTAATGGCTTCCATCTCCTTCTGTCTCCTCATTTTTTTAGCCATCGCCCTATTCTTCACTTCAAAAATCAGCACTGTAACTTCAAAGAGGAATGAAAAAGAGACCCGGCTCCGTTTATACGAGCATGAAAGAACCAAATTCTCCAATGCTACTACCATAAGTGGTTTCGAGCCCCGTCGACGAACCAAGAAAGTTTATCAGCTTCGGTAGCATGCTTGTTTTAGATAACCCCATCACTGAGGACCGCAACCCAACCTCAAGCCCTCTCGGTTGGGTGCAGGGCACAGTCACAATCACATCGCAAGATAGCTCTACTGGCATGACCACACTACAATTAGTTTTCACCGATCACTACCCATTGACTGATAATTATCAATCAATATCAAGAGGCACTTACATATACACATACCACCCAAGTCCTATGTATACATATATTCATTCGTCATTCTTCATTCTTCACTAAGTTTTATTTTATTTGTTGATTGCCGTTTGGCTGCAGGTAGCTCGCTGACAGTAATTGGGGTATACTTATTTAAGGAGGGAGAAGGAAAGTTGCATATAGCTGGGGGGATGGGTACATTAAAAAATGCTAGAGGATACATTTTACTGAAAAGGTTGTCGGCCTCCTCCAATGACGTAATTATAACTAGCTTTGCGTTGGACGTGATTGTCTATTAATAATCAGATGGCTTCGTTCAATGTTGGCTGAGAAATAAATAAATGGCTTCAAATTACAATAAAGATATCTTTATATATCTAAGCTTAATAAAATGGCCATTCGTGTATTTGAAGTTTGGATGCTTAAGTATTATGCATTTGTCTTCAATTAATGTTGTTTTTTAGTTCTATTTACAATGGGCTGAGGTTTGATTTAAGTTATTTGTATCTTCAATTACAGCTATTTTAATTTAAAGGGTGCTCACCTGGGATCACAATTTATATAGGAATCCTAAAACAGGTGTATAACAATGAGAATTTATTATGACTGCACAAATGGAGTCATGGAAACTTTTCATAAGACCTTGATAAACCTTAATTATCGACAAAAAAATTATCTCCTAATAAAAAAGATGGGCTATGAAATTAAATTTACCACAAATTATATGATAGAGCACAACTACATATGAAACACCTTCATAAATCCACCTAATACGGATTGACTTTTTGTTGTGGTATATATATAAAATATCGAACGATCAGCGACAAAGCGAAAAAAATAGAACGAGCAAATTTATACCCGAAAAACAGACACACAGATTTACGTGGTTCGGCAATTTTTGTCTACGTCCACGAAGTTGCAGATGATTTTATTACTTGAGGAATTTACACCGTCGACCACGACGACTTACAGAAATCAACTCGAGATCTCCACCAAAGAAGAAAAAAAAACAAGGAACGGAAAACTTGTGATTTCTTTTTGTTCCCGTGAGCACCTGCATCTTCACACAAAATGCAGATGATGAGATTGGAAAGAGCAAACTTCTTCTGTTGCCCACATCAATCTCGAACCCACGCCGAAGCAACGCCACGAAAGCGAAGCCCCATTTTCAAGAATCGAACACCTGCTGTAAGCCAACCCACAAAGAAGAAAAATTTGCTAAGAGGAGAGGCTGCTTCTACTTCATTAGGTGGCAATAAAAAGGGAGGCAGGGCTTTCTTATTTCGCGAAATAGGAAGTTCGAGTGGGATCCATTTTCACGAATCTTAGGCGGGAGGGCCAAGCAATGCCTCGCTCCGTGGGCAGAGGTGGCGGAAGTAGCGGGAACAGGTACCAGTTTTTTTTTTTTTTTATTTAACCAGACTCCACATCTAACAAATCTCCCACTTGGAGACCGGTTCGCAGATTACAACTTTTTCTTCCTTAAACTAATATCCTCCACTAACGGCGTTGCCCTTTTCTTCAAATGTGATATCCTTCACCTTTGTAACTCAAAGCTTCTGTCTTCATACTAGAAGACCAACTGAAGTTGCGCACAACTTCAACTTCTCCAAAGTAACACTCTTAGTCAACATATCGGCATCAACATAGTCTTGTACCTCCAAACTCTTTCCTGGGTTACTTATGTATCTACTCACAACTCCCACTGCATGAGCAACATCATGCCTCTGCTGAACGTCTTTTACAACAAGTCTAGCCATGTATCTCTTACTGCCATCATGCTCAGTCTTCACCTAGTACACCCAATTGTTGTATAATTTCTTCTTCCCTGGTAGAAGATATGTCAATTGTTCTTCATTTAGCCAAAGTAAACACTCCAGAGTAAGGCAGTAATTTACTTTCGATTTTATAAGTTTACAATGAGCATTATCTTGAATCTTTTAACTCCCGTATTCTATAAATCTCCTTTAAGTCTAGTCTGACATTCAAATTGTCATTAGTTTTGCCTTTAACATCTATCACAATTTTGAATATATTATAAAAAAATCTCTATATGCATTACATTATGATTATGCTTGATAATATTTCTCTTCTAATAAAGCAAATCCTAAAAAATTAATATTTTCATCAATTTTGAGTAATACCAAAACTATGTGGACAATTTGAAGATATTTAAGGATAATAAGTAATTTTTAAAATGCTACTCACAGTCTCAAAAAAATTATCTATAACTACTCTTGCAGATGGCGCTAATTTCTTAATTTTTCTTTGTTTAAACACATTTTGTTCACCTAAAAAGGTGTTCAAAATATAAAAACACATATTATCAGTCAAATCATGAACTTTTTCTATCACGATGAAGTGTAAATATCTTTGAAAAATTCATTGATATGTGAAAGCTAACTACCCCACAGTGCTCCAACTAGATAACGTTCTGTTGTGAAATTTAGGGCAATAAAAAGCATGAATCGACACAAAATAGAAGAAAAACAAAGAGATTTAACAAGCTTCGACAAAGATGCCTAGGTCCTCGAAAGCAAAGCGGCGAACTTCACTATTTTAGAGGAGTTACAAGTTCAGTTCATACCCATAGGATTACACATCTATTTATAGATAAAAAAAACTCACACATAAATTACTAAAACGCCATCGCTCACCTCAACCCACTATAAACCAGAAGACACGCCTCTTTATTTCAAGAGGCTCCAAATTTCTGGTATATGAGTCATACCTAACAAATCTCCACCTTGGCAAATATCTAACCCCTTAGGAGAAATACATCATGGAGTTTCTTACACCAAAGTATGAACACCACTCCCATCATTAGATCACTATTAATTGTTCACTTCAGTCATTACGATATACCACTGTTATCAATTCACCATTGTTCTGCCAGCGACATCGCCACTGGCACTATCACCTAACCAATGTTATTTGACCATAATCATTAAAGCTAGACCACTTATCGAGTCACCACTGTGTTGGAGCCCTATTAATTATCAGGACGCCTTAGTGTTAGATCATTATCACAGGAGAAATAAACATCAGTGGAGCAGTGGTGTGCCTTCTCTCCCTGTCAAGAACTTATTTATATGAAAGAAAATGGAATGTTGGCAACAAAAGTCAAAAATTTCAAAAATTTGCCCTAAAATTTACATACGAGCGTGCACGTGCATGCAGTTGCTTGCACTCTCCCCCGTGAGTGGTTCGTCGAACTATCCATGGATCCGATCTCGCATTGGGCCACATTCTTCGAGCACGTGGTCCGATTCGGCCAATGCAACCGCTCGTCGACTAGGTGCGCTAACCCTCGCCCGTGCGACCGTCCGACGTATGTTAACCGAGCCTACGCAATCGCCGGTCGTGTTGCCGCTCATCGCGCCACCTCGCCGATGTGCACTCTCTACGTATTGCTTGCCACAACACTCGTTTGTTGTTGTGTCACACTTTCGTGTTGCCGTGCTGTCATGCACCCGACACTCGCTCCTCGCTACACCCACGATTTTGAATTCATAATCTTAGCGATAGAAGTAGATGTGTGAATCATTAAGCCAAAGCTTGATCCATAGCTTTACTGCTACTAATTTTGATATTTTTAGTGAAAATTTAGAGGAAACTCTTGAGTTTCACATACATCTCTTGGATGTTAAAAATAACTTAAATTCTAAAGCAGTCATTAAAATTCTAAATTCTACCAATGAGATCCCACAATCTCTTGTGTTATGTACATCTTAAGTGCATCTTAAACTTTAATAAGATAATACATTTTTCTTATATATGACTTAAAATTGATTTATAATAATAATCATAATTGCTACTAAAGGTTAATCTCAAATTTGATAAAATTTTCATAATTAAAATTTAAATTGGATTTAAAACATTTATTTGAACATGCCCAGTTGATCTTCTTCTATAAATTTAAAGATATATTGATGTTTTGAGGGTAACTTTATTAAAACTTTTTAGCAGTCAATTAAAAGTTTATTATTTGGTATACATGAAAAAATAAAAATTTGGATGTTAGATATGTAAATGCATAGAATTGAGAGCTCCTATAAGAAAATAAAAGACTTCCCTATTTCACCTTTTCTAAAAAGAAAAGTTTAACTATCAAGCTCATTAAAGCAAATGACATATGTCATGTCACGCATGATTTTAATTAGTATATTTGTTTGTATTCTAATTTTTCAGCATGGATGCCTCCAAAATAAGGTCCGGACAAGGATTTTCTTTTTATCCACATACTCTGGAAAAGAAAAAAAACATAAGAAAACAGGGATGAATATCTAATTTTCCATAGGGATAAATATTTAATGCTGAAAATATCTCATTTTCTACTCCATACAGCTAACATCATTCTGCAAAATTAATATTGTTTTGATTTGACGACTTCTATTTATGAAAATTTTGAGTCACGCATGGGAAAATTATTGTGTACGTTCAACATATGCAAAATTGTGTCCAGACTCCAAATACATAACGACACATGTTTGTGTCGGCCCTATTCCTCAAAACACAAAAATACAACCGCGGTTGTATTCGAATATTTCGGAATACTATCATAATACAACCGGGGAATATTCCAATAAAGCCGCAGAATATTCGAATACAATGACGAGAATATTCGAATACAACCGCGATTGTATTGGAATCTTCCCCAGTTTTATTGTGGTAGTATTCCGGTAACACGTGTCGAATAAATTGAATACAACCGGAATACTACCACAATAAAACCGGGGAATACTCTAATAAAACCGCAGAATATTTGAATACAACCACGGCTTTATTTCTGTCGAAAAAATTGGGTCGGGTTCGGCCGCGTGATTAAATTTGCCGGTTGTATTATGGTAGTATTCCAGAATATTCGAATACAACCGCGGTTGTATTTTTGTGTTTTGAGGGATGGGGCCGACACAAACACGTGTCGTTATGTAATCGAAGTCGGACACGATTTCGCGTATGCTTGAACATACTGCAATAATTTTCCGTCACGCATGACATAAAAAGAAGGGAGCAGACGTAGTCAAATAAAGCTCCAAGATTATGAATTAATTAAGTAATAATCTGATGGAAAATAGAAGTGCTGATATTTGTTTCGTTACAGCATCATCTGCCAAAATCATGTATAAATTCAGGCTCATCATCCATCTCAAATGGCAACACTTCCAATATTCATTCATTCAAAAACATTCCATCCTCTACATCTAATGGCTTCCATCTCCTTCTGTCTCCTCATTTTTTTAGCCATCGCCCTATTCTTCACTTCAAAAATCAGCACTGTAACTTCAGAGAGGAATGAAAAAGAGACCCGGCTCCGTTTATACGAGCATGAAAGAACCAAATTCTCCAATGCTACTACCATAAGTGGTTTCGAGCCCCGTCGACGAACCAAGAAAGTTTATCAGCTTCGGTAGCATGCTTGTTTTAGATAACCCCATCACTGAGGACCGCAACCCAACCTCAAGCCCTCTCGGTTGGGTGCAGGGCACAGATCACAATCACATCGCAAGATAGCTCTACTGGCATGACCACACTACAATTAGTTTTCACCGATCACTACCCATTGACTGATAATTATCAATCAATATCAAGAGGCACTTACATATACACATACCACCCAAGTCCTATGTATACATATATTCATTCTTCATTCTTCATTCTTCATTAAGTTTTATTTTATTTGTTGGTTGCCGTTTGGCTGCAGGTAGCTCGCTGACAGTAATTTGGGTATACTTATTTAAGGAGGGAGAAGGAGAGTTGCATATAGCTCGGGGAGACGGGTACATTAAAAAATGCTAGAGGATACGTTTTACTGAAAAGGTTGTCAGCCTCCTCCGATGACGTAAATATAACTAGCTTTGCGTTGGACGTGATTGTCTGTTAATAATCAGATGACTTCGTTCAATGTTGGCTGAGAAATAAATAAATGGCTTCAAATTACAATAAAGATATCTTTATATATCTAAGCTTAATAAAATGGCCATTCGTGTATTTGAAGTTTGGATGCTTAAGTATTATGCATTTGTCTTCAATTAATGTTGTTTTTTAGTTCTATTTACAATGGGCTGAGGTTTGATTTAAGTTATTTGTATCTTCAATTACAGCTATTTTAATTTAAAGGGTGCTCACCTGGGATCACAATTTATATAGGAATCCTAAAACAGGTGTATAACAATGAGAATTTATTATGACTGCACAAATGGAGTCATGGAAACTTTTCATAAGACCTTGATAAACCTTAATTATCGACAAAAAAATTATCTCCTAATAAAAAAGATGGGCTATGAAATTAAATTTACCACAAATTATATGATAGAGCACAACTACATATGAAACACCTTCATAAATCCACCTAATACGGATTGACTTTTTGTTGTAGTATATATATAAAATATCGAACGATCAACGACAAAGCGAAAAAATAGAACGAGCAAATTTATACCCGAAAAACAGACACACGGATTTACGTGGTTCGGCGATTTTTGTCTACGTCCACGAAGTTGCGGATGATTTTATTACTTGAGAATTTACACCGTCGACCACGACGACTTACGAAATCAACTCGAGATCTCCACCAAAGAAGAAAAAAAAACAAGGAACGGAAAACTTGTGATTTCTTTTTGTTCCCGTGAGCACCTGCATCTTCACACAAAATGCAGATGATGAGATTGGAAAGAGCGAACTTCTTCTGTTGCCCACATCAATCTCGAACCCACGCCGAAGCAACGCCACGAAAGCGAAGCCCCATTTTCAAGAATCGAACACCTGCTGTAAGCCAACCCACAAAGAAGAAAAATTTGCTAAGAGGAGAGGCTGCTTCTACTTCATTAGGTGGCAATAAAAAGGGAGGCAGGGCTTTCTTATTTCGCGAAATAGGAAGTTCGAGTGGGATCCATTTTCACGAATCTTAGGCAGCAGGGCCAAGCAATGCATCGCTTCGTGGGCGGAGGTGTCGGAAGTAGCGGGAAAAGGTATTAGTTTCTTTTTTTTTTTTTTTTTTTTTTGATTTAACAAGACTCCACATCTAACAAATCTCCCACGTGGAAACTGATACACAGGTTACAATGTTTTCTTTCTTAAACTGATATCCTCCACTAGCGGCGTCGCCCTTTTCTTCAAACGTGATATCCTTCACCTTTATAACTCAAAACCTCTGTCTTCATACCAGAGGACCAACTGAAGTTGCGCACAACTTCAGCTTCTTCAGAGTAACACCCTTAGTCAACATATCAGCATTAACATAGTCTTGTACCTCCAAACTCTTTCCTGGCTTACTCATGTATCTACTTACAACTCCCATTGCATGGGCAATATCATGCCTCTGCTGAACATCTTTTACAACAAGTCTAGCCATGTATCTCTTACTGCAATTATGCTCAGTCTTCACCTGGTACACTCACTTGTTATATAATATCTTCTTCCCTCGTGGAAGATATGCCAATTGTTCTTCATTGAGCCAAAGTAAACACTCCAGATTAAGGCAGTAATTTACTTTCGATTGTATAAGTTTACAAGGAGCATTATTGTGGATCTTTTAACTCCCGTATTCTATAAATCTCCTTTAAGTATAGTGTGACACTCAAGTTGTCATTAGTTTTGCCCTTAACATCTATCACAATGTTGAATATATTATAAAAAAAAATCTTTATATGCATTACATTATGATTATGTTTGATAATATTGCTCTTCTAATAAAGCAGATCCTAAAAAATTAATATTTTTATCAATTTTGAGTAATACAAAAACTATGTGGACAATTTGAAGATATTTTAGGATAATAAGTAATTTTTAGAATGCTACTCACAATCTCAAAAAAAATATCTACAACTACTCTTGCAGATGGTGCTAATTTCTTAATTTTTCTTTGTTTAAATGTATTTTGTTTCACCCAAAAAGGTGTTAAAAATATAAAAACATATATTAACAGTCAAATTATGAACTTTTTCTATCATAATGAAGTGTGAATATCTTTGATAAATTCACTAATATGTGAAAGCTAACTACCCCATAGTGCTGCAACTAGACAACGTTCTGTTGTGAAATTTAGGCCGAGAAAAAGTAAGAATCGACACAAAACAAAAGAAAAACACAGACATTTAACGAGGTTTGGCAAAGATGCCTACTTCCTCGGGAGCAAAGCGACGAACTTCACTATTTTACAGAAGTTACAAGTTCAGTTCATACCCATAGAGTTACATGTCTATTGATAGATAAAAAAAACCCATAGAGAAATGACTAAAACTCCATCTCTCACCCCAACCCACTAAAATCTAGAAGATACACCTCTTTATTTCAAGAGACTCCAAATTTCCGGTATACGAGTCATACCTAACAAATCTCTACCTTGGCGAATATCCAGCCCCTTAGAAGAAATACATCATGGAGTTTCTTACACCAAAGTGGGTTGGGCAACCATGTCATCTAGCAACTGGAAACAATCAACAAGTTCAAGTAATGCAAAAACTTGTTGAAAATATCTGGCTTGGTCATCGTACCTGTTGCATTTCCATCATATGATCCAACAGAGTGAACTCCACCTGCAACTGTACTCCCAAAAAATTTATAGATATTATCAGGTTTCGTAACATGTAATGCTTTCAAAATTCTTTGTTGTACCAACAATTTTTCACCCTTGTTTGCCACAATTCGAAATTCCCAGCTCCATCGAACTTTACTATCTCAAATTTTGCTCCAGACATTGTCATTCGAAATTAATCGGCAGCGAACTTTTCCTGCCTTTTGTCAAAACAAAAACCAACACACTGCAAATAAATTCAAAGAAACCTAAAATTTTCTCTGTCAATTACACCAATTTTCCCGCGATTCTCCTATGATTCGTGAATCAAATTTTTTACACGAAACACTTTTCTTATTTGCACCAACACTTTGACCAAATTGTTGTCCCACGAACCTGAGTTCTTCTCCGATCGCAAATCATCGCATCAAAAAATCCTTGGCACCTGTTTGCAAAACTCGACGCCTACTCCACACGTCGCAACTCCTCCTACGACAAACTTGCGAATTCCGCTGACCGAACTCCTCTGTTCACAAAATGAGACTCATGTTCGTGGAATTGAACTCCACCTGCACTACCGCAAACCCCTCACCTGGGTCGCGAAGCCTCTGCCTCTTCTGCAGCTGATCTCTTCTCGCGCCAACAGGAATAAGAGAATATTCCTCCTAATCTCTTATTCCTCCTGTAACAATGTGAGAACTCCAACTGACCGTACTCAAAATGTTCAACGGAAACTGATCGACGATTTGCAATGACCGTCGAACTCCACATCACGAGAACTCCCCAGTAACTGCCGAAACCCGGCATGTCGTGCGAACTGTCGTGCCTGTTCTCCTGTCGCAATCTCCTGTGTGAATTAGAAGCTTGTCGTGATTCTCAACTTTGCCCGTGGAATCCTCTGCAGCGAACTCCTCCTGGCCTTCCCAGCCTGCCGCGCTCATAACCAACGAACTCTTCCGTGGTAACTGTGAACTGCCGAAATCTATCTTCAATCAGAAATTTATTTCCTTTGCTGACAGGGATTAAGTATTCCCTCCTTTGCCGGCCTGGAATTAAGAATTTCCTCCAAGAATTCTCTCTACCAGCCAAGAAAGGATTCCCTTTGAATTAATTTCCTCCTGAAAGAGATTAATTAACTTCCCTTCCCTGGCCACGATTCACAAACTGTCTGTGAACTGTTCCAAATCGGCGAACTGTCGCGACCTCCCTTTGCGAACTGCCGAAGCCGCCGAACTGCTCCTGGGAACTGCTTCCCGTCTGAGTTGCTTCCCACTTCCCGTCTGTACTGCTTCTCATCCGAACTGCTCCTGGGAACAGCTTCTTATTCGATCTGCTTCGCCGCCCGATCCAAGCGACTCGCAAACTCCTAATGCTGCGAATCTTCCCTGGCTTGCTTTTCCCGCTCGTGCCTCTGTCACGAGCAAACTGTCGCGAGCCGCGAACGCACGATCTCCTTCTTACCTGGAACCGCATCGCCTCGATCGTGGCGCTCCTGTTCGCGAATAACTGTAGGAAGCCACAATCCGTCACCTGCGCGAACTCCTCTGCATCCTGGGTCGCCGAACTGTTTTGTGTCGCGCGCGAACCGCTCCACCTGTCGCGATGTTCGCGGCAACCTCACGGCAACCGCACGGAACAGCTATGTAGCGGATCCCTATTCGCGTTCGCGCGCCGCGAACCCTCGATTTGCTCCCGGCTGTCGCTCGACTGCTTCGTGATCTTCCCTGTCGCGCACTTCTTTCGTGGAACTGCTTCGCCATCTTCCTAGTCGTGCGATTGCTGAAGCCGCTTCGCGGAATTCGCACATGTTCCTCCTCCGCGGTTCAGCCTTCCTTCGCTGCTCGCCGAACAAACTGTCGCGCGGAACTGATTCGCGCCCGGAAATCTCCGCGCAGAAGAAGAACCGAACTCCTCTCAGGCTGGAACTGCTGGAACCAAACTCTTCGCATCTGAATCGCCGAACTCGCCCTCCGAGGCTCTTCTTCTCCAAGCGATCCTCCTCGTCGAGATTTCCACAAACCGCAGTCCTTGTCTCCTCTGCGAATTTTCTTCGCTGAAAAAAAATTGCTTGCAGCCGAAGAATTCTTTATTTTCTTCCTGCGCCGATCTGCTTCGTCTTAGAATCTTGGTTTGATAATTGTTGTGAAATTTGGATTTAGAAATAAAAAATCGATACAAAACAAAAGAAAAACACAGAGATTTAACAATGTTCGGCAAAAATGCCTACGTCTTCGGGAGCAAAGCGGCGAACTTCACTATTTCAGAGGAGTTACTAGTTCAGTTCATACCCATAGGGTTACACATCTATTTATAGATAAAAGAAACCCACAGATAAATTACTAAAACGTCATCGCTTCCCCCAACTCACTAGAATCTCGGAAAAACACCTACTTATTTCAAGAGACTCCAAATTTCTGGTATATGAACCATGCCTAACACGTTCCATATGTTAAAAAATCAGTTATTATTCACATTAAAACTACTTTCATTATAAAATTATGTTTCATAACAAAATGTCATATGTTGATACACAACTCAAAATATACATTAATGTCTTTTTAGGCTAATGGGATCTGAAATAACTAATGTTAGAAATAAGAAATGATTTGTCATACAAATCTCGTATGAGATATTATATTGAGTAACGATTGTTGGCTACTACGAGTAGGGCAAAGCGGTATGAATGTATGGTATGAAGTCATAAGAATATAAGCCAAACATTACCCACCTTCACAATAAATTCAAAATATGTAGGATAAAAAATTTTCATGCTTTTTCATTTGTGGGATGACTCATTGAATTGATTTCACCTGATTTGCTATGATGACATCTCATATGCAAAGCAATACATATAGAAGCAAATAATTTTTGAAGATGTGGAATAAGTGATAGATAAAAAAGACTCACTTTCGTATGAATTTTTTTTCTAATTCTTAATTTTTTTATTCTTAAAGTATGAATCTAAGAGACTCACAAAATTTATAGCAAGTCGCGGTTGCATTAACCTTATAAAATATAATTATCTATTTACACAACAATCAATCTTCTTTAATTTTAAACCAAACTCAGAGACCATAATTTTTATTCTGTACGAGTCTTGTGAAACAAAATTTTGTTTAGGATTTGTTGTATCGGTATTCCTACAACATAATTGAAGCACTCTCAGGGCATGTGGAAATATATTTTAATTTTAACATTATGAGAGCTAAAAATAACTCATAATGGAATATACAACCTCTATATGATAGCGTTTGTGTCGCATTCAGTAATTCATAAAGCACTGACCCAGATAACAAAGTACAATTTCATCAAAAACCATTTCTATAAGTCCACCTGATTTTAAATTCAAGTTGAGTATCATGACTCTTTGTAGGATTAGAGCTAAAAAAAGAGTCAACCTCATGATGTGAAGTCAAAAAATAATAATTAGGTTAAAATCCCGGATGGTATAAATCATACATGACTTTGGCTGCGTTTGGCACAGCTTATTTGCAGCGATAGCGTTTTGAAAACGCCACCTGTCTGTTTGGAAATCCTGTTTTCAGGGATTATTACAAAAATCACTTCTCAGTTTTGTATTAGATGCGGATTGCGGGGTCGACCCTGCGATCCGCATTTAACAGTAGCTTTTCCGATATTTGCCCCTGTTCGTTCGTTTGTATGCCCGAGCTCCTCTCTACGATCCGCGAAATCCTCCCCTCCCTTTCATCTGCCCTAGCATGGCTCGCAGCAAGCAGCGATCGGCCTGGTTCGAGGATCGGCGAGATTGGCGTTTTCAGAATGCTCGCTCTCTCCTCCGTTTATTTTCAGAATGCTCGCTCTCTCCCCCATTCGGCTCGTTTCACTCGCACCATAGGCACCACACCGGAGCCCCGCACTCTTTTGTTCGTCACCTCCCGCGCCAAAGACCCACCTGCTCATCTCCTTGCACTGAACCAGCTCCTTCTCTCTCTTGCCCGGAAGGCTCGCCTGTCGGACCTTCCTCCTCCTCTGCCCTGCCAGAAACCGCGCTGGATCACCTATTCCTATCTCTTTGCTGCAACTGCTGCTATTCTGTATCATTTTCTCGACTCCCTCCGAAGGTCGAATTTTTCTAACTCCCCTATTTTATCTCGTTATATCAGCTTTCTTACTTCATGTAAAGCTTCTATTGCTTATTCTATGAATTGAAGTGCTTGCTTTGGGACGACTGTTTTTTTTTTTAATTTAATTTCTTGTAAGTTGAGAACGCTAATGTCTCGGTGATCGGAGATATTGGAAGGCATTGCATTTTATTTGATTTTAAGTTTTTTAACAATGCCTTTATTACTGCGACGGATTGACATTGCTTCGTTTTGATTTGTTTACTTCTTATTGTTATACTTCTCATTTTTCTAATGCTATTGTTTTGATTTCTTGATGGAATGGATAAATTTTGGTGGAATAAGGGCAGGTTTGTCATTTAGCCACAAACAGCTGCAATTCAGCTGTTTTCCAAACGTTCAAACCAAACAGACAGACAGATTATCCGAACAATCTGATTATCAGCAGATTATCAGGATAATCTGCTTATCCTGATAATCTGGATAATCTGCAGCTGCGCCAAATAAACCCTTTGTCATGTGTTATGTATGCTCGTATCCCTTGTTTTGAACATTGACGCCAAAATCTACCCTCATATGTGTAAGTTGGAAGCTAGTTGTCACTTGCATAAATGTTTAAACAACATTCAAGAACTCCTTGGCAAAACTTTGTCTATCTAAATATAGTCTATTGTACATCAATGACGTAAATGGGTGAATATCCATAAATAACATATAAATTTAATATATGAATTCATAAAGCCCAACTACTGCCTTGAAATATTATATATTTTTCATATATAAACTAAATAGCTAAGAGACTTACATACTGCACACATAGCACTAAAAAAAGTAATATCACATAAAAAGTATACTATTTTAACTTCTTAAAAATGAAATATACCTTTTTAGGCATAACTTTAAAGCACCAAGTTGTCATATATGTAAATTTGTAAGAAATATGTAAGAATTGTGTGTTATGTATGTGAATTCCTCTTTAAAAAGTGAAATTAACATTCATAGCACACAATTCTTCTGTATGTACATATCTGAAATGTAACCTTTCATATTTGCACACATAACAAACAAAACTTTAAAATCACATAAAAACATCACCATTATAACTTTTTAAAAGTGAATTCACATTTTCATTCATAGATTTAAAGTATCAAAGTGTCATATATTTAAACACATAGCACTCAAAACATTAAAATCACATCAAGAATATTGCTATTTCAACTTTTAAAAAGTGAAAAACACATTTTGAAGAACTGTGTGCTGCCTATGTGAATTTCCCTTTAAAAGGGAGAATTTATATTCATAGCACACAATTCTTATGTATATGCAAATATCAAAGCTATACATTCATTTTTCACACAACAATCCAAATTTTAATAGCAAATAAAAGCATCACTATTAAGTGCTTGTAAATATGAATGTTAAACTGTTAGATATATAAATACATAAGAATTGTATGAAATGCACCTTTTCATGCATTGATTTAAAAAAATTTTGGACCTCAATGTAAATATTAAAGTTTATGTGTGAGATACATAAATACATAAGCATTGTGTACTATGTATACAAAATTTCATTTAAACTTTAGGTTTTAGACATTGTATTATATAAGTGTTGAGTCGTATGCATCTAACAACACGATACATCATCAAAATCTTAGAAAATCAAATAACATTTTCAAATTTCTCTAAAAAAGTTAGACTCAAAATTCATTAATTATAACGGTTGAAATTAAAAAAAAAAAGGAATTATTAAGGAACGGCCAGCTTCGAAGCCAAAGCATGTGCGAGGGAGAGAAATGAGAATCTTAGGTCATCAGTTGAATATAAATAGCCTAACCGGTAGCTTTTCGACTGCTAGTTATTAAGAAATTATAAACTAACAATCTATAAATGTTGAAAAGTCATAAAAAATTATAGGAAATAATATCTATACTCTCTTAACTGTCAGTTTTCATATCAATTTTTATTGGATTTCATGTGGTGTGGATTTCTATATACAAATGACCTCAAATCACTAAAATGTCCTTGATGAATTATTCATACAAATGACTTTATATTGGTCGAACATCCTTGATGAACTATTCATACTTTTTTATTTATAAATTATCTCATATCGGTCAAACATTTTTAATGGATTACTCGTTATTTCTCATATACAAATTATCTCAAATCACTCAAGCATCCTTGGTATATTATTCATATAATGACCTTAAATTGGTTGAACATCCTTTATGGATTATTCATGTCTTCTTATTTGCAAATGATCTCAGTCTAATCCAACATCCTCAGTGGATTATTCATGACTTTTTATATATAATTGACCTCAAATTAGTGTGACACTTATAGTGGATAACTCGTGGCTTCTTATATACAATTGATCTCAAATGATTCTAACATTCTTGGTGCATCATTCACAGTTTTTTATATACAAATGATCTCAAATTGATCTACTATTTATGGTGGATCACTCAATGCTTCTTATAAACAAGTGACCTCAGTCTAATGCAGTCAACCGCTCGAGATCGCATCAATGTTGATGTTTAACTCTATTAATTCTGAAAAAAAATTATAATTTAGTGTGTTAGGCGATGGTGGGCCATTGCCTCCATCACTGACCATAGTTATCATCATCGGATTATCACCCAACTGTTATTATGTCGGATCAGTAAAGCCCAATAATCACCACTATTGCAGTACACAGTCATCTTAAATGGATCATTATCTCCTGGTTGTCGTTATGTTGGATCAGTAACACCTAATAACTCCCGCTGTGGTGGTACACTATTGCTATAACTGGATCATTATCTCCAGGTTGCCACTGCAATCAAGCCTGACCATTTTTGTTAAGTCATTGCCATTACAAACTACCTTCACTAGACCGCCACTACTCCCATCATTGGATCACTATTAATTATCCACTTCTGTCATCACGATACACCACTGTTATCGATTCACCATTGTTCCGCCAGCGACATCGCCTCTAGCACTATCACCTAACCAATGTTATTTGACCATAATCATTAAAGATAGACCATTTATGGAGTCACCACTGTGTTGGAGCCCTATTAATTATTAGGACGCCTTAGTGTTAGTCATTATCACATGAGAAATATACATGTGGAGCTGTGGTGTGCCTTCTCTTCCTGTCAAGAACTTATTTATATGAAAGAAAATGGAATGTTGGCACCAAAAATCAAAAAATTCAAAATTTGGCCCTAAAATTTACATACGGGCGTGCATGCGCATGCAGTTGCTTGCGCTCTCCCCCGTGAGTGGTTCGTCAAACTGTCCATGGATCCGATCTGCATTGGGCCACATTCTGCGAGCACGTGGTCTGATTCGGCCAATGCAACCGCTCGTCGACTAGGTGCGCTAACCCTACCTGTGCAACCGTCCGACGTATGTTAACCAGGCCTACGCAATCGCCAGTTGTGTTGCCGCTACTGCGCTACCTACTGATGTGTACTCTCTACGTACCGCTTGCCACAACACTATTGTTGTGTCGCACTTTCGTGTCGCCGTGTTGTCATGCACTAAGCTGCCCGACACTACTCTACGCTACACCCACGATTTTGAATTCATAATCTTAGCGATAGATGTAGATGTGTGAATCATTAAGCCAAAGCTTGATCCATAGCTTTACTGCTACTAATTTTGATATTTTTAGTGAAATTTTAGAGGAAACTCTTGAGTTTCACATACATCTCCTGGATTTTGAATATAACTTAAATTCTAAAGCAGTCATTAAAATTCTAAATTCTACCAATGAGATCCCACAATCTCTTGTGTTACGTGCATCTTAAGTGCATCTTAAACTTTAATAAGATAATGCAATTTTTCTTAGATATGACTTTAAAATGATTTATAACAGTAATCATAATTGCAACTAAAGGCTAATCTCAAATTTGATAAAATTGTCATAATTAAAATTTTCACCGTATTGCGGAAATAAAAATTTAAATTGGATTTAAAACATTTATTTGAACATGTCCACTCGATCTTCTTCTATAAATTTAAAGATATATTGATGTTTTGAGGGTAACTTTATTAAAACTTTTTAGCAGTCAATTAAAAGTTTATTATTTGGTATACATGAAAAAATTAAAATTTGGATGTTAGATATGTAAATGCATAGAATTGGGAGCTCTTATAAGAAAATAAAAGACTTTCTTGACATATGTCATGTCATGCATGATTTTAATTAGCATATCTGTTTGTATTCTAATTTTTCAGCATGGATGCCAGACAAGGATTTTCTTTTCAGAACTACTGATCACCATACTCTAGAAAAGAAAAAAAACATAAGAAAACAGGGATGAATATCTAATTTTCCACAGGGATAAATATATAATGCTGAAAATATCTCATTTTCTACTCCATACAACTAACGTCATTCTGCAAATTAATATTGTTTTGATTTGATGACTTCTATTTATGAAAATTTCGAGTCATGCATGACGTAAAAAGAAGGGAGCAGACATAGTCAAATAAAGCTCCAAGACTATGAATTAATTAAGTAATAATCTCATGGAAAATGGACGTGCTGGTATTTGTTTCGTTACAGCATCATCGGCAAAAATCCAGTATAAATGCAGGCTCATCATCCATCTCAAATGGCAGCACTTACAATATTCATTCATTCAAAAACATTCCATCCTTTAACATCAAATGGCTTCAAAAATCAGCACTGCAACTTCCGAGAGTAATGAAAAAGAGACCCGGCTGCGTTTCTACCACCATGAGAGAACCAAAGTCGCCGATGCATCTACCATAAAAGTAGTATCGAGCCCCGTCGACGAAACTAACAAATTTATCTCCTTCGGTAGCATGTTTGTTATAGATAATCCAATCACTGAGGATAATAACCCCACCTCAAGACCTCTCGGTCGAGTGCAGGGCACAGCCACAATCACATCGCAAGATAGTTCTGCTGCCATGTTCACCCTACAATTAATTTTCACCGATCACCACCCTTTGACAGGTAATTATTAATCAATATCACGAGGCACTCACATATGTACATACCACCCAAATCCTATGTATACATATATTCATTCTTCATTCCTCATTAAGTTTTATTCTATTTGTTGGTTGCTGTTTGGCTGCAGGTAGCTCGCTCACAGTAATTGGGGGATACTTATTTAAGGAGGGAGAAGGAGAGTTGCAGATAGTGGGAGGGACGGGTAGTTTCAAAAATGCCAGAGGATACGTTTTAATGAAAAGACTGAAAAGGTTGTCGACCTCCGACGACATAAATATAACTAGCTTTGCGTTGGACATGATTGTCTACTAATAATTAGATGGCTTCTTTCAATGTTGGCTGAGAAATAAACAAATGGCTTCAAATTACAATAATGATATCTTTATATATCTAAGCTTAATAAAATAGCCATTCGTGTATTTGAAATTTGGATTCTTAAGTATTATATATTTGTCTTCAATTAATGTTGTTTTTAAGTTTTATTTCCAATGGGCTAAGGTCAGATTTAAGTTATTTGTATCTTCAGTTACTGCTATTTTAATTTAAGAGTGCTCATCTGGGATCACAATATATATATATATATATATATATATATATATATATATATATATATATATATGCACACTTCATGATATAGAGCAAAACTACATATGAAAGACATTCACAAATCCACCTAATATGGATTGACTTTTGAGGGTCAAGATTTTTTATTTCGTTTGAATTACAACTCCCTTCTTTGCATATAAATTTAAATAATGACTTGAGAGTTGGAACAAAATATTCATCTATGATTCAAGTTGCTCAATAATTTGGATGAAATTTGGCAATCAATATGTTTTTGAATGACTAGAGCACATGTTAAGTTTGGTTGAAAGCTTTTGTTATTATTGTATCGATTTTAATCTTTTGTTCATCATTGTAAGGGTGATGATAAAAACGGTGCCTTCATTAAATAAAAAAATCTACAGAGGCGGTTTATATTTACTTGTTTGTATGACAATGATTTTCTTTCAACATCATCACCTCTTAATGGGAGGTACATGAATAAATATGATAGCTGGGGTTTATTGAAGAAATATTTGTTAAATCATAATTAGCTCATATTACATCAATTTTTTTATTTTTTTTGCCAAAAAAAAAATAAACTTGTGTTGTATCAAAATGTGATTCACCCTTCACGTACAAGGGTAACTGCTGAGACTCGCTACTGGGGCAATTTATGTCGTAGCTTTTGCGGAGCTTGCCACTACTGGGCACAAAACCACCTCCAGAGTTTTATCTGTGTCAAGTTTAGTGACATGCACTTTTTATTGCTTGGCGTTTAGGGTCATATTTTTAGTATTATAATGTAGATCAGAAATCTATGACATTGTTGTCAGTCGGCCTTATTGCTTTCTACCGATCTGGCATCTTTTGTTGGTGCAGTCAGTTTGGTTTAAGGTATTAGCATCTAGCTGTTGGCCTCACTTTTGATGATTTACAGTTTCCTTCTTTAGAAGCCTAAGATTTAGCCAAATGAATTTTTTGTTAACTAGACTAGATGACTAGTATTGGGACCCGCACTATTTAGAATTTCAATCTACTTCTTGACTCCTTGTAGTCTCACATGTGTGGTTTCAAATCCTCGATATGTAGTTGAATCGATTGGAACCATCACATTGAAACTCTAGTCGAGTTCCTATAAGGATTGAGGATGCCATAAGAAGACTATTTGGACTTATGAGTTTAATGCTTTAAAACATCACAAAAAGCATATACCGTACTGTTTTCGTTTGTTTTTCTCTCTTTTATTTTTGAAGGAGTCTTCAGCCTATCGATCGACTTATACTTCCCTTATCCGAATAAATCTCCCTCTCGAATCAGATAAGTGATTCAAAGAGGAGAGGAATCGAATAAGAAGTTGACATACGACAAAACGAAAAACAAGATAAAACACAAAACTTGGAGAGCCTACGTGCTATAAACGTCGCAAGGATAGGCCAAGTATGTCCGTCAAAACAAGATTAGGTGGGGCCTTGAACCGATATCTGCTAAAGAATTTCTACGTAGACTACCCATAACCAGAGAGTTAGGTGTAGGTGTCTGTTCTGGGGTCAGGAGCACTCCCAAAGGGGCGTATCCCACTTAGTTAATTACATCTTGGGGGGTACCCAAGAATACTCTCAATAAAAGGAATTTCTTTTATATTATCATGAACTGGGGAAATAGGTACTCAAAGGATGATTATTTGTTGTGGGAAAGTCCCTATGCTTTCAAAGCTCCTGCTAGTCCACGGGACAGAGAGTGAGTCTCTCACTGTCCCTACGTGGGTAACATACTCATCAGCATACAGGGCCCACGAAATAACTTGAATCATCTTGACGGGGATATCCCAACACGTAAAAGCACATCTAGACCATAAGGGCAGAGGAAAAATCGTTGTATCCCAAATGAGCGACAACTCATCGGCATTGGGCTGTCAAAATGATATCAACGAAATCAAGGAGCGAAAGGGCTCAACAGGGGTAGTCAAAGGAAGGTAGGAGTGATCCTAAAGAGGTAGTTTTAGCCAAGTCGGGGTACCACGACCCGTTATCCCAAGTCAGTAGGACCCTAAGTCTACGCGGTCGTAAAGGTAGTCGACCCAACACGTCCTGAGATCCCCGGTAAGCAATACATGAATTGCATCGTCCACGGAGAAACTCGGTAGCCCTAAGGTCAGAGAAAATAAACTCTATCATATGACTCTAAGCTGGAGCTCCAAGAGATGGGTCTCACACCTGCCAAAGTGGTAAGGATGCCTCAAGAAAGAAGAGAAATGGAGGTTCAGCTACAAAGCTGCAAACACTCCAAACAAAAGAACTTACACCCCGTCTGGGTCAGGAAGCCTTCTAACACCCTAGACACACTAGACAACCGCCTACAAAGGTATGATGGGTCAGTTAGGTTGGAGAAGCACGGGGACTCCTCCTCGGGACATGCAAATATGAATGCAGTTATCTATAATGATCCTTAAGTATTGTGGAGGCCCTATTAATATATGCAAGAAATAAAAGTTCAGCTTTTTAAAGTCCTGAATATTTAATCCTAAATTTTAAATATCTTGAATATTTTATTTAGGATTTTGTAGAAAAATTAGGAATTTAAGTCTAAGGAGCTTATATTGCATCATGGAATCCCAGATCACAGAAACAAACAAGGAAATTATGCAAACATGCAGGCATGTGAGTATGCAATAAAGAAGGAAATGAAACACTCCATAACAAAGTAAAAGGGGCCAAAATGCCGCTGGACCGGCAACAAATCCCAAGAAAGGGCGGTCAGAATCCACATATACATTCCAGGTCTTAATTCTATACATCAATGTAAAATGCAGAATTAAGATACAAGGCACGAGCATCAGCTCCTGCTCCCCTCTACGTGGTTCTCACGCCAAATGCCTCGGAACTTGTGCCTGTATCTTATTTCTGCTACAGGACTCTCCTAGACTCTAAAAAGAACATAGGAAAAGAAAAGACGCAATTATGCATGAAAACAACTTTTAGCGGGAAGCTCACATGCATATAACATATAATAAGTCATGCTTTATAAGTGGGGGAGCAAAATAGCACCTGCAAGCAAAGTGTCAGAATCATTACTTGCTCCCCCATAGTGGTACATGTGTGCACATAGAAACATAGCTCCCTGTAGAAAAAGCGCCCTAACACAATACCATACATATGCAAAATACAGTCACATCACAAGCACAATGCAGAAGAAGGATACATGACTAGGGCAAACAATCCATCATAAAATAATAGACAAGCATCAAAATAACTACCTAGAAACCTAAGCCCTGATCTAGGATGTCATCTAACAAAAAGTTCACAAAATTAGTTCCTAAGTGCGGGGTGACCCACAATTTTATATTATGATATTTTTAATTTAATTGCAACGACGCCAAAAACTTGACCCCGCTATATTATATGTATAGAATTGTAATTGTTTATGTTGTGGATGCTACGCAAGTATAAGTATCGTATCAAGTAATACGAGGCTCTAGTGGAGTCCTCGGTTATCGATCCCACAGGGAAATAGAAAATTAAATAACAACTAATTTTAAAATAATAATAATAATAATTTTAAAATAGTATATGAAAATTTGGAATTCTAAATTTAAGCGCAATAAAGTAAACTAAGTATTTTAATTAGGTAACTTAACTAAGTAGAAAATTAATACGTATTGAAAGTGCGGAAATTAAACTAATTGCTAAATAAGTCTTAACTATTCGGAAAAGTATCTTTCCCTTGTTTAGAAATTTAAGTGATTGATGAATTTAAATAGATAATTTTAAGGTATTGTGACAAATAGGAGCATTCCTATTCTTTACCCTTTGGTCCAGTGTAAAGAATATCGACTAATCCTATGTTTGATTATCGAATCTGCGCTAGGCCGGGAGGATACCGATCGCCACTTCGTAGCTCCCACGTTCCCCTCGCCTGAGGGCTAACATCTACACTTCAGCTCTCAAACAATAGGACCGAATTGAATATTTTAGTCTGTCACACTAAAATGCTCAATTCTACGCCCAGTGATAATATTTCCCTATTTATTTGCACCTTCCTTCCAAGGCTTTTGAATTCCCCTAATATCCGATGTAATTTTTACTATAGTTGATATTCAACATATTTTAACAAATCAAATGACCAAGTTTGAAAGTAAATTAAGTTTTAAGTAAAAATTATCACAATTTATTAATATATATAAAAGTACTTCTGTTTTAAGTTCATCAAGTCACTTAATTTCATAACAGGGAGAAAGACTAATAAACTACTCGTAATGCATATGAACTAAACTAAGCATGGATTTCATTTAAAGTTAAAAACAATAAATACAAATACTTATCTCGATTTATCCCTGCGTACTCCTCGCAGCTTCCTTCGACTCTTCCTTCCAAGACATGCAAGACTCACTAAAAACTCACTAACTCACTAAAGACTCACTAATTACACTAATTAAGACTCTAAAGACTGCTCACACATATAAATAAAAGACTCTTAAGACACAAGTTGACACACCCTTATAACATACACTTATAAGCTGAATTTCGGCCTCTATATATAGAGGTGAGCAAAGGACCAAGAGGTGTGTAAGCATCCCTTCAAAAAGTATCCAGGTTCAATGTATCTGCGCCATTTGAACTACCTCGCCGTCGGCGACGAACTACCTCGCTGTCGGCGAGGCTTCTAAAAGGTCTTCGAACCGCGCTATCTCGCTGTTGGCGGGCACGTTTCTCGCTGTCAGCGAGACAGTTATAAATCCTTCAGAATTTTCTTCCTCGTACCCTCGCCGTCGGCGGGCTCGATCTCGCCGTCGGCGACTCAGCACAAATTGCATTATTTTCTTCCTTTTTACTCCAAATCCGCTCTTTTTTATGATTTTTGCTTTTATCACCTAAATTCTCCATTCCTGCAACAAAATAAAGAAAATATCTTTCTTTAAAGTGCAATTTCATCAAAAATAGGTATGAATTTCTTAATAAATTTTTCAATGATCAAAATCCCCAAACTTACTTATTACTTCGTCCTCAAGTAATTTTAGTACTACATAAAAATAATGAGTTCTATAATAAGATTTTTCAATTTAAATAAACTATGAATTAGATTAATTAATATCATAATAAAGTTAAATAAAAATAATTCATGTAATTTAATTAATCTTATAGAAATAAATTATTTAGTTATCGAGTATAAGATTTCTACTTACTATTCATTTCGTGAATGACTATATTTAAAAGAATAACTACTTAAGATATTCATTTGATAAGAAATTCAAGAAAACACTATTAGGTAAAATTCTAATACATAAACATAAGTTTGGAAATATCTAAGTTTTTCCCTTTAGGTTAATTCAAATGAAGCTAATTTTTGATAAGGCATCTCCTCAAGCTTCTCCTCATTTTTCTTTTTCTTTTTCTTTTTTTTTCTTTTTCTTTTTTTTTTAATGAGGATTACCGTATCCTGAGAGTCTGTTAATAATTTTGAACTTCATTTTCATCTTCCTAAATTTGAAACTTAGAAATATTTCTTAGCTTATATATACTTCATAGTTTTTACTTCATTGATTTTCAATCTTTTCTTTTTCACTTGAATACTTAAGAATTTTAATTTTATAATATAGTTTTCCTTACTAAGAATAGTTTACTATATCCTTATTCCCTTTAACCAAATATTTTATTCTATTTAATTAATTAAAGCACTAGAAATATTTCATTTAACCTTTTATAATAATTAAATAAAATAATTCATATTAATTAAATTGAAAAATTTGCTATAAAAATCATTTTATAATAATTTGAAAATAGAAATCGAGAACAAGTTAATAACTAAATTTGTATTTTACTCCCCCCAAACTTAAATTTTTATATCTACTCTAAATAATGAAAAAGGAAAGTAAATAAATCATACCTTTCAAGTTTAGGTATTTCTTTTTCTTTGAAATTTTTGCGTGCTTTTTCATTTTTCATTGAACCTGTATTGTTAGTATTTTCCATATATATATAACAATTTAAAGAAAATGCAGGGATAAAATCTGAGATAAGTATTAAATACAACAATTAAAATTAACTCTACACTACACATATAAATTACTAACATATTAAAAACATTGAACTAACAGATTAACAATTTTAAAAACTTAAAACAATACAAAATAAAATAAAAACATACTAAAGAAAACTAACATCCTATTTAACATAAAAACAAATGCAATTAACTAACACAAAAAACAATAACTAAACTATTATCACAATTCAAGCAAATTAATCTAACTAACATCCAATGTCTCACAACATAAAGTACTGAATATTACAAACATATAAAAGTTTCCAAAATAACTTAACATCAAACAAACAAAACAAATAAAGTCCTAATCTTCATCATCAAAGTCCCAAACTATATTATCATCCCCTCCTTGATCTGTAGGCTGAGAAGACTGAGCAGGATGATACCGAGTATACCTCGGGCACTCGGAAAGATGACATCTAAATCTCCACTCCCGTAGCGACGTTCGGCCTTCATGATATGCTATCTCGTACTCTGAATGTCTCTGCAGGTACTCACTATCATAATCATGTCTCTTCTCCAGATTATCAATCCTTTGATCAAAATGATCAAATCTTCTCCCCATTGTCTCTCCAAACTGCTCAAAACTCCTCCTATGTAGTGTCAGCTCATTCATCAGATCTTGTAGGGTAGGGGTGGTAGGCTCAGGAGGTTCATAGCTAGTAGAGGGTATATCTCTACTTGACCGAGTGAAATAACTTCTCACTCCCGATCTCCACCCTTCATGAGACTCACATTTCTTAATATTGGCCGCCGCGAGTGGGTTCATGGGTTCTATCCACTCCTCATCATCTGCCGCCTCAACTCCGCAGAGTTGGCGCATTGCATAAATCAACCCGAGATGTCCCAATCCCCTCCACTTTCATTTCCAAGAAGTGGCTAAGATATTTCTATAGATGACACTTCCATCGTTTATACTTCTATTGTTCCGAATACGTAAATTCGAATCGTCTCTATCCTCGTTACCTCACCGTGGTGGTATGTAGGTAACAAAGTAGAACAAATAAAATAGTGTCATGCTTTAGAATTTGCATTTAACTTAGAAAGAGGAAAATTCACTCTTTCCCGCTGCTTTATCTTCCAAACTCTAGTCCCGTCAGTAAGAAAATTTATCACATCTTCTAGAGGTTCCGGCATAGTTCCAAATGTTTCGTACTCATTTGGACCGTCCCGAACTTCATAGAAGGCGTTAATTCTAAGCAAGACTGAAGTCAACCATAAATCCACGTACCTTTACTAGTGCGTCCTCTACAGCAGTCAGGTTAGAATAAAATTCCTTTACTACTTCCACAGCAGCTCTATTGGTGATGTAGCAGAGATTCTCCCAACCTCGTTCTTTAATGATCCGCTCAACTTCGCCTCCCGGATTCTTAAAAACTCGATTCGCAATGCACTTTCTTGCTTGAATGTTTTGAAAATACCGATTTTGTGCTCGTGCATTGACAAATCGGTCAGTATCGTAATCTACTCGTCTTTTCTGTCGTGGAGCCATTTTTCGATCGATCTATGAAATTCACAAAAATCGTCACTAAACTTCCTAATATTACTAAGGAGGCTTCCTACAACATCTAAGATCAAATTAAAACAAATTTTATGGATTTCTACTGAGTAATTCTTCCACATTTAGGATTTTTCAAACTTTTTAAATGTGGAGAAAATACATGGTGAAAATAAAAATTTTTTGCATAGGAGTGAAACACTTACCAAGAGAAGATGAAATCCGGTGTTTTTTAGTGATGAAATCGCCTCTAAATCCGAAATTTCGTGAGCCCTAGGGTAGTTTTTGCGAAAATGAGAGGTTGGGGATGATGAATAGTGTTTTTGACCGGTCAATTAAAGTTTTTTTGCGACCTTGCTGTCAGCGAGATTTTTCTCGCCGTCGGCGAGCTAATATTTTTCGGAACCAAAAACTCTCGGGAAAAATCCGCTGTCGGCGAGAAATTTTTGCTTCTAACCTTCGCCGTCGGCGAGATCGATCTCGCTGTCGGCGGGATTTTCTCGCCGTCGGCGAGATTCCAAAAAATTTAATTTCCGAAATTCGTCACTCATTTTCGTCCTTGATTTGCCTTATATTATATTTCTGATCACATCATTTATTTAATATGAAGATTAGCTACTTATACACAAACAAATTCACACAACACAACAAATTAACTTTAATGTTGAAATCCATGAGATGTACAAACTAACATAATTTTAAACTCTATAATCAAACTTCAATTCTCCAATCCTTACTACTAATCAAGCATTGCAAACCAATCCACGACACACTAAATGCCGATACAAAACTATGACGCATATCTCAATTAAGTTTCGAGATATTCAAATCATCACTCCACACATAATAAAATCTAAATCAAATCAAATAACATAAATACAAACATACTATGGAAATCTTTACTACTACTCTTCAATGTCGAATCTTCATCTTCTCCGATATTTCCGATATGACGATGATGCACAAATAAGTTATAGAAAGGCTCGAAGGGAAACTCCGGCTGCATTCTTCAGATGATCCAACCCTTCCGTCTCGCAAATGAAGAAAGCTAGCTTCCGTGTGTCCGGAATGATCAAAGTGTTCCTTCATCCTCCAATCAATGTGATCAAATAAATCGGATATATTGTCGATCGAATCTCTCACTTTCTCGCAGCTTCTTTCTCCATTCCTTTAATTTTCTTCATAAATAACTCGTTTTATCCGAAATAGGCCTTGCTATATGGATTATTCCGTGAAGCTCTATCGGAGATAAATGTAATTTCATCATTATCGTCCAAAGTAGGGAACATATCCGTAGGATCAAGCGGCTTCCAAGGTAACATAACCTTTTCCCAAGCTTCATAAGAAACCCGGTACCGATCGCATAATGCAAAAATAGTAGATGGGTGTCCTAGTCCGTGAACCGACCCATGCACAATTAAACCCAATGCGTACTTAACAATTATTGATCCAACATCGATAGGCAATCCATTTTGAATACAATAATTCAATATAGCGCATTCCTTCGAAACCTTGTTTACCCTCATAAGTAGGTAACAATTTAGATGAGATGAAAAAGTGCCGTGCTTTGAGACGAGATTCAAAAGTAATGCGGAGAAATTAACATACCCGTCTTCACGCATTTCCCAATTTTCCGGTTCATCAGTCAGATATCGAAATATCTCATTCATATTATATCGAGACGGCACAAAATTTGAATAGTGACATACCGGGGTGTTTTCTATAGAGAATAATTCATTTACTCTTGATGGAGTAAACGTCACCCATCTTCCTCGGACGTAGACATTCCCATTGTTAATCGCATGTAAGTTAGAGTAGAACTCTTTCACAACTGGAATAACAACAGCAGACGTAGTGTAACAAAATACCTCCCGGTGCCGCTGCGCGATCGTTTCTTCTATCTTCGTAGTGGAATTCTCTAATCCTCGATCGACAAATCCCCGTTCCTCGATAACTCTTTTCTTTACCAAAACCTTGTCGAAGATCCGCCGCGCTTCCGCACTCACAAATTTCCTCCGGTTAAACACTCCATAATTAGAGGAATCTAAGAATTTGGAGGCCATTATGGTGAATGGAATGAATTCTAGTGAAGAAGGCAGATCTAGAATGATTTAAGAATGGGTTTTCACAAAGGAATTGGTGTTGAAACCGTCCAAATTGGCATTCAAATTATAAATAACTCATCTTTATAACTTCCTCGCTGTCGGCGAGAAGTTTCTCGCCGTCGGCGACTCAGTTATAAAAATTGAATTTAATTTAGGCGCGAACCTCGCTGTCGGCGAATATCGACCTCGCAGTCGGCGAGATTCCAAAATAATGTCCAATTTCGCTCTAAATCGAATAATTTCTTTTCTCATCATAATGGTTCGAATATGTGATGATTCTTAATAATAATCGAGTAAGAAAGTTTCAATAATATAGATTAACTATTAAGATACAATAAAAATAGATAACTAATATGGGTTGCCTCCCATAAAGCGCTGGTTTAACGTCGTCAGCCCGACCTAATTTCAATTATTAATCGAGTCGACTAAGCATTAAAACCTCTTTATAGTTAAGTCTTATACCTTCAAAATATGGTTTTAATCTATGTCCATTAACTTTAAATTTATGTCCAGCTTTTGGATCTTCGATTTCTATAGTTCCGTATGAAAATATTTCGAGTTATGGTGAAAGGTCCTAACCATCGAGACTTCAATTTTCCAGAAATAATTTCAATCTA